>MU225139.1:1651085-1684023 GCA_018584345.1 Thuja plicata | reverse complement strand
GAAAGAATTAAATGTTGTAAGTAATTTCAAGGAGCATACTACTTTGTTTAAGGATTTGATACAATAGACTTGAGGTGACAGGATAACTTGTAAGGAAATTTATCTGAGTTGCATGTGAACTGTAAGGTAGTTTACTGTGTTTTAATTATATGATATCTTATCTTGTATTTGACTCTATAGCCCAAAGGATAGGCACTGGCCCAGAAATAGTTTGACAATCTATCTGTGTCTGAGATATTCCAGGTTATCAAAACCAAATCAATTTAAATACTTTGTTACCGAGAACACACAAGCTAAACTTGTTAAGGACCTCTGTCAGCAGGACACTGTCCATATTATTGATTCCTTGAAGAGTGAATCCAGTAGGTTGTCCCTCCTATAAAGAAAAGGAAGAAGGATGAGAATCCTTGTATCATTGGTTATTGTTATGTTTATAACTATGATTTGTATGGTAATATCTTGTTTATGGTTATGCTTGGTCATTTGCAAGATAATTCATAAGTTGGTACAATAAAGATACATAGCTAATCAGTGTCCACATCAACAAATACTGTGTAAACAACAATCTTAAGAGGTAAAACTTGCCTGAGTATTTGTGGAGCTCAAAAACGAAGAAGGACCTTATCCAGTCCTTTAGCAATTAGGATTTTCTTGTCTCTGAATCAGTATTAGAAGGTACAGTGTTCAAATAGACATTTCAAGCATTGTGGTTCATACAAGAAAAATCCTTAACACAACCAATGTTTTCATAACATTGTTCTCACTCTCTTCCCCAGCCAGACTATTTCCAAGCTCACCTAGGGTAAGATCTCCAGATTCACACCTGTTGCTACTCCTACCAAAAACAAAAAGAAAATTATGTACAAGGGCTCCTCTCGAGTTCCATCCCAACACATGATTCTCACCATGGATTCAGGAATCTCGAGGGGCCACACTGTTTACAACCCAGAATGGGTGAATAACTAATAGCTTGCAAAACAGAAAAATAAAGTAACTAATCTACTTGCATGTAAAAGGAACCAGAAAGAAACTTGATATCCACTAAACAAACAGTCTGCAACGTCTCATTACTGGAAATAAAGCAAAATAGTACAATAATCTAGAAATCTCTAACTTTCCTGTAGCTTCTCTTCTTCTACAATTTCTACTCTCTAGATCTCTGAAGTGAATGCTTTTGGATGTTATTAGTAACCATCCTCTCATAGGAAACAACCCTAACGGTCCACTCATTTGCAAGAATCTCTTCAGGAACTGTTACACTAACCATACTTTCCATAAAAGACAAGATCTATTTTTCACAGGCCATTATGACTGAATATTGTTGAGCAACAGGAATGCAAGATGAGCTGCAATGTTAACTTGGCTGCAGTGTTAACTTGAATATAGTGTTAACTCGGCTACAGTGTTAACTCGACTACAGTGTTAACTTGACTTCAGTGTTAACTCAGCTATAGTGTTAACTCAGCTACAATGTTAACTCAACTTCAGTGTTAACTTGGCACCAGTGTAGGCTGAGTTGCTAGGCACCAGTGTATGCCGAGTGCCAGTGATACCAAGTAGCTTATCCAAAGTTCCCGATGCCTTGGTTGGATTTCTAGAGGCTTCCAAACTACCTCACACACACACACAACTAAAAGAAACCAACTAAGAAACCTATCTAGACATGAATTGACCTAGTCATATCCATTTTAGGGAAAAACAAATGACCTTCTAAGGTCCACACACACTCTCCTAACTTGGCTAGAGTCAGAACATGCCAGAAATAAGGAGCTAGGGGTTGAGTTAGGTGTGCTCCTACACCATACTCCCCTAGACAAAATAAAGGTTAATCCATCCTTGGATTGAGCATGTTTGGATCAATGCCCAACCTCTTGAAGTTTGTTTCTCTGATCCAAGTAGCGTCAACTTCTTCTTTGCCATGCCATTTGACAAGGTGCTCCATATAGTCTCTGCTCCTAGTCTTCTTGTAGACCCTTGAGTCTAGTATCTTTTCAGCTATCATAGATGGATTAGGGGTTAATTTCAGATCTTTTACCTCTTGTATTACCTCTTGAAGGTTATGATCAACATCTTGAATTGGTCCTTTGTATACTATCAAATCTGCAATGTTGAAAATTGGTGACAACCCAATGTCTTCTGGAAGCTCCACCTTGTATGCATTGTTTCCATACTTTACAAGTATCTTACATGGACCTAGCCTCTTCATCTATAGCTTGTGAGGAACACCTTTTTTTAGCCTATGTTTTTTCAAGTGTACCATCGCCAAGTCTCCAATCTGAAACTGAACATCCCTCTGTGTTGCATCCACCTTTTGCTTTACCTTTTCAGCGTTCTCAAACAATTTCTTCCTCACACTTTCATGTAATTCCCTCATTGAATGAGAAAAGTCCTCAACATGTCCACTACCATGCATTCCTTCCTTCAATTCTCTAAGCTCAAAAATCCCTCTTGGATGAAAGCCATAAACAATTTCAAAAGGACTCTTACCAGTTGATTTGTTCACTATATCATTGTATGCATATTCAGCTTGTCCAATGAGTTGGTCCCATGCTTGAACATACTCCTTTGTGAGGCATCTCAAAAAGTTACTAAGACTCCTATTGACAACTTATATTTGGCCATCTATTTGTGGATGGTAGGCAGATCCAAAAGACAAGTTAGTACCGAGCTTTTGCCATAAGGTCTTCCAAAAATGGCTCATGAATTTGTTGTCTCTATCTGCATCAATACTGTGTGCGAGTCCATGTATCCTCACCACTCCACTAAAAAATAGCTGAGCAATGTTACAAGCATCATGAATAGTCTTGCAAGGTATAAAATGTTCCATCTTACTAAATCTGTCTACAATAACAAAAATACTGTCATATCCCTGCCTTGTTCTTGGAAAACCAACTACAAAATCCATGCTTATGCATTCCCATGGTCTGGTTGGGACTGGAAGTGGCTGATAAAGACCTACCTTAGAAGATGTGCCCTTTTCTTTTTGACACACTACACAAATCTCAACATATTGTCTAACATCTCTATTCATTCTAGGCCACAAATAGAACCTAGTGACTAGCTCTTGAGTCTTACTGACTCCAAAATGACCACTAAGTGCTCCATTATATTTTTCTTGCATCAAATTCTCTCTCATAGACCCTTTAGGAAAACAAAGCTGACCACCTTTAAACAATAAATCATTCTGCAAGGTATATTCAGAAAACTCACCATGAAAGTTGTTTTTAAACTCTTTGCATACCTTGTAGATTTGGGCAAAATATTCATCTTCAGCATATAGGTCTTTGAAGCTATCAATACCTATGCTTTGTAGCTAAACTTCTTGGACTGTGAGCAGCATTCTGCTCAATGCATCAACAACCTTGTTCTGTACTGCCTTTTTATGCTTGATATTGAAAGTGTAGGCTTGTAGATACTCCACCCACTTCATGTGTTTTCTGCTAAGTTTATCTTGAGAGCTAAGGAAGCTGAGAGATTGGTTATCAGTATATACTATGAACTCCTTTGGTAGAAAGTAGTGCCTCCACTTCTTGAGTGCTTGGACTAGAGAATACAACTCTAAGTCATAAGATGAGTACTTCTTCTTTGCATCATTTAGCTTCTCACTATGGAAAGCTACTGGTCTTCCTTCTTGGCTTATGATAGCCCCAATGGCCACGTTACTTGCATCACATTCTACTATAAAAATATTATCAAATATTTGAAGAACTAGAGTAGGCAAGTCTATGATATTCTCCTTGAGTGTTTCAAACCCTTTGTCAGCTTGTGGTGTCCATTGAAACTTTGTCTTCATCCCACCTCTAATGGTGGCTAACATGGGTGCACAAATCCCACTGAAATGTCTAATGAAATTTCTATAATATTGAGCTAAACCATGGAAACTTCTCACCTCAGTTGCAGACTTGGGAGTAGGCCAACTTAGAATGGCATCCACCTTTTCTTGGTGCATTTTGAGGCTACCTTGTGACAAAACAAAACTGATATATACAAGCTCCTGCTTCATGAAGTCACACTTCTCCAAATTGATCATTATCTTTTCATCATGCAATTTCTTGAAAACAATTTCCAAATTCCTAATATGCTCCTCCTTAGTTTTACTAAAAACTAAAATGTCATCTAGGTAGACAACAACAAATTTACCGATGCATTCTACCAATACCTCATTCATCAACCTCATAAAAGTTGAGGGAGCATTAGACAAACCAAATGGCATTACAAGCCATTCATACAAACCTTCTGTAGTTTTTAAGGCTATCTTCCATTCATCTCCTTCATTAATTCTGATTTGGTGGTAACCACTCTTAAGATCAATCTTGCTGAAGTACTTTGCCTCCCCTAAACAATCCATTAGGTATTCAATTATGGGTATTGGGAACCTATACCTAATGGTGATTCTATTAATGGCTCTAGAATCAGTACAAAGTCTCCAAGCTCCTCCTTTCTTAGGTGCTAAAATAGTAGGGACTGCACATGGGCTTATGCTTTTTCTAATTAGGCCTTGGTCTAGTAACTCTCTGATTTGCTTGGCTATCTCCTCATTTTGCTGAGGGTTCATCTTATAGGCAGCTTTATTGGGTAAGGTAGCTCCTGGTATGAAGTCAATCTTGTGGCTAACAAGTCTCTTGGGAGGTAGGGGAGTGGGCTGGCCATCATTCACAATATCCTTATACTCTTCAAGTATTTCTTTTACCTCCTTTGGTATCTCTAATTTCTTGATAGCAACTTCATCTTTTGGCCTCAATACTTAAAGCAAAACCAACTCCTTCTCCTTCTTTTAGAGTCTTCAAGAACTCCTTCTCATGAACCATGAGCACACTTGGACTTGATGTCTTTATCTCTCCTTCTTCTATTAAGGACTGAATTTTGAAAGTCACCCCATCTTTCTTGAATGAGTATGCATTCTTGGTTCCATCATGCATGGCTTGGCTATCAAATTGCCATGGCATTCCAAGTAGAAGATGGCATTCATCCATGGGAAGAATGTCACATAGAAATCTATCTTTATACTTTCCAATGGTGAATTCTATCCATGCTTGTTCTCCTACAAACACATATTGTCCTTTGTTGAGCCATGTAACCTTGTATGGATTGTCATGTGGAAACCTTTTCAAATTTAATTTGCTGGCTTCCTCTTCACTAATTATATTATCAGTTGAGCCTGAATCAATCATGACTCTACACACCTTTCCTGTAATCTTGCACTTCACTCTAAAGAGTGCTCTCCTTTGGCTTCGGTATTCTTTGCTTGGCTCTCTAATTAAGGTCCTCCTTATCATGAGGTTCTCACCTTCTTCTGATTCTAATGGTACCTCAGATGGCTTGCTGCTGCAACTTGATTCTTCTTGGAGATAGTTAACTCTTTTCCCACCTCCTTGAGAAGTAGAACCTTTTTCAGGACACCGATATGCAGGATGTCCAAATTGCTGACAGTTGTAACACTTCATTGAAGAGAAGTAAGATCGTCTTCCTTGGTTATTAGTTCTTCCTCTTGAACTACTATTTGAACCTCTTCCGTGGTTGTAACCACCTCTTGTGTTACTGGATTCTCCTTGATTCTCAATGTGTTTGGACTCACTCTGATTTCTTCCTCCATATCCTCCTCTATGACCTCTACTATCTCTTCCTCTTCCTCTGCTATTTGAATCTTGCTTCTTCTTGAATTTTTCCTCCACCTTGAGGGATAGCTAGTAACATAGGTGTACAGTCTTGGGGTTTAAAAGACTAATTTCCTCTTGGATACTCCACTTGAGTCCATTCAAGTACCTAGCCACTTTCATGCTTTCTTCTTCCATCGCATACAACCTTAAGCATAGTTTGTGAAATTCTTCGGTGTAGGAACGTACTTCTAAATATTTTTGTCTTAGATTTTGTCTCTTTTTGTGCAACTTCACTTCATAATCATCAGGAAGATAAGTTTCCTTCATCTTGGCCACCATACCCTTCCAACTGGTTATGGGGTTCTTTCCTTTTTTTTCCCTCTCATCTTGGACAAACTCCCACCAAGTGAGAGCAGTTCCTCTCAACCTTGTCTTGGCTATTCTTACTTTCTGAGCTTCGGTCACATTATCACAGTCAAAGTGATTTTCAAGACCTTCTATCCATTCCATGATTAACTTTGGTTCCATCTTGTAACTAAATAGAGGCACACCTTCCAAGGACTTACCACTTATTGCCTTCAATGCTTTCAAGAATGGCTCTTCTTGAAGCATAGGGTCTGGCTCTAGAATAATGTCTTCCTCTGCCACTGCTTTACCCTTTCCATTAGCTTCTCTCATCCATTCACTGATTGCTACAATCCTAAGCTGTACTTCTTCCAACTTAGTCACCATTTTGGCTAACTATTCCTTCAGGAGTCTATTCTCCTCCTTTTTCTCTTCCACATCTTTTGCAAGTTCCACATTGGTCACCATCTTGGATGAGTTGACAGACGTTTCTGTAGATAACATCCAAACAACACATGCCCAAATATTTTAGGGCTCTGATACCAATCTGATGTGGACAAAAGTCTTGTTGCTACTACAGAACCATCTTGGCTCTGCTCTAAGATCTTTCTCCTAGATCTCTTAGGGTGCTCACAACCCTAAACTGAGGTAAGTCACTCTCAACTTTACCTCCTCTTCAAGATTCGATCCCCATTGAAATGCTTTTCATCTCCTCCTTTCTGAACCTACACAAATATATTCATTCAACCAATGTTTTCATAACATTGTTCTCACTCTCTTCCCCAGTTGGACTATTTCCAAGCTCGCCTAGGGTAAGATCTCCAGATTCACACCTGTTTCTACTCCTACCAAAAAAAAAAGAAAACTATGTACAAGGGCTCCTCTTGAGTTCCATCCCAACACATGATTCTCACCATGGACTCAGGAATCTCGAGGGGCCATTACTGTTTACAACCCAGAATGGGTGAAGAACTAATAGCTTGCAAAATAGAAAAATAAAGTAACTAATCTACTTGCATGTAAAAGGAACCATAAAGAAACTTGATATGCACTAAACACACAGTCTGCAACTTCTCATTACTAGAAACAAAGAAAAATAGTACAATGATCTGCAAATCTCTAAATTTCCTGTAGCTTCTCTTCTTCTACAATTTCTACTCTCTAGATCTTTGAAATGAATGCTTTTGGATGTTATTAGTAACCATCCTCTCATAGGAAACAACCCTAACGGTCCACTCATTCACAAGAATCTCTTTAGGAACCATTACACTAACCATACTGTCCATAAAAGACAAGATCCACTTTTCACAGGCTGTTACGACTGAATATTGCCAAGCAACAGGAATGCAAGCCAAGTTGCAGTGTTAACTCAGCTGCAGTGTTAACTTGGCTTCAGTGTTAACTCAGCTACAGTGTTAAATTGGCTATAGAGTTAACTCGGCTTCAGTGTTAACTCGGCTATAGTATTAACTCAGCTACAGTGTTAACTCGGCTTCAGTGTTAACTTGGCACCAGTGTAGGCCGAGTTGCTAGGCACTAGTGTATGCCGAGTGCCAGTGATACCAAGCAGCTTATCCAAAGTTCATGATGCCTTGGTTGGATTTCTAGAGGCTTCCAAACTACCTCACACACACACAACTAAAATAAACCAACTAACCAGCCTATCTAGACATGGATTGACCTAGTCATATTCATTTTAGGGAAAAAAAAATGACCTTCTAAGGTCCACACATACTCTCCTGACTTGGCTAGAGTTAGTACATGCTAGAAATAAGGAGCTAGGGGTTGATTTAGGTGTGCTCCTACACCATTCTCTCCAAAGCCTTTTTGTCGAGCCCTCTGCATGTGGGTTATGCATTAATTGATATTGATGCTTCATATTCCTTGCAAAGGTGCCTGATTTCTATCTAAGAAGACCTTTATCTAAAATTCCATTGATAGTCACTCCATTGAATTCTACAAATTTGCAAAATTCCTTTATCAAATTCAACAACCTATTACGATAATCTTCCTTAGATTTTAAGTGCCAATATTGAGGAAACACAATTTCTATGGCCTCAAGCAGTTGTTCATATGGGAATCAGGATCTTATTTAAGAGGAAACTTTATAGGCTATGTCCCTTGCATTAGCTGCTATAGACTCGACGATCTTGGTAAACTCTTCCCTTGTAACTCTTGTAGCTCACTTCTTTGGGGCATTGTAGTACATTGGTATCTGAAATCCTCTTACACAAATACGTAAACTCCATTTTCAATGATCTTTAAATAATTATCAGGATTGTCCAAATCTGTTAGTTTCCTCCAGTGATGAAATTTTACATCGGATAAATTTGGGTCATTTTGATGAATATTATTGAGGACTTGGCATGACATTTTATGCAAAGTAGCATATTCTACAATATACATGGCTCTTTGCTAGGATTTTTTCATAATGAATGCCATTTCTTCTAGCATTGGAAGAAGAGATGCTAAAGTCAAAAGTGTCTCTATATTGCTTAACCTTCGAAGTAGGTTGCCAATGTTAGAATAGTCCCAAAGGATAACTGAGAGGGGGGGGGGGGGGGTGAATCAGTTATCAACTCATCTAATTCTTTAACCTTATTAACTCGAGAATATAATAAAGCAAATGCACATTTAGATAACACAAATAGACAACACCATAATTTGGTTACAGGGAAACCAAATGGTAAAAACCCTAGTGGGAATTAGTACACATAATGAACTATACTTGTTTATAGTAATCCTTGTTAGAAGATATTTCAACCCTGTTAAGAGTTGTACTTTACAATGCAATAAGTATAGTGACCTGGTTAAGGGTCGGACCCTGTTAGGAGTCTTTTACAAATAACCCTGTTAGGGGTGGTGGACTCACTGTCCAAAAAGCTCATTGCTTCAACAGTGAAGGCTACAACCTTCTGTAGAACAAATATGCACTATATCTAATGATGAACTATAGAGTAGATCTGCTATCTTGATTAGTTCCAATGTATTGTAATCTTCTACTGCTTCTTCACATAGACCCTTGATGAATGAACCACAACTGATATTCTGCTTTGTACTTTTTCTTTATCTTTTCATATCATTCACACTTAGCATATCACAAATGACTTGCTATAAGTATCTTCCTCAAAGTATGAGATCATGGGACCTGTAAGAAAACTCTTCATAACATCCTTGTCGACTTTACTAATCATGCAAGCATAATTACAACCACGCAAATATGAACTGAATAGACGTGATGCTTCACTAAGTCGGCCTCACCAAATTAACTCTAACTTTGCAATCTTCTTGAAACACGTTTGGCGCCTTTAGATAACTATTATCAACTCATAAATAATCATGAATATACACATTCATATCTTGAAGATAGGCACAACTCAAGAACCAATGTAATATGTCGGCTCTGTACAGACAAACTCCAGAAACTATAACTGCCACATAACATAATTACACAACACAACTGAAACTTCATGTCTGAGTCTACGTGTATGATCACAACATAATAAACATGTCTACAACATAAACATAACCATGCAAGGCTTGATACCATCATTTTGATAAGTACATACAGAACACTGCTGTATATTATATGTTGTCATCAATGACAAACATACAATCAACTAGTTGCCAGAAGTAAATCTCCAACAACCACATCTGATTTTCTACATTGTCGTGATTTTTGTACATAAGTCCAATCAAAGATTGATATTCAGAAAAAAAATTGATGCGCTAGCCCATCCAAAGAGATCCATCTGGCATCAACATCTTTTAGAAGCTTGTTTCCATCGGTAATTCCATTAGCAAAGTGCTAAAATTCCCTAAAATGTTTGGGACTTTGACAAAAATATGAGTACAATTCTCTTACTAAATCTTCAACCTTGTTTACTAAAGGAAACTTCTTCACAACTCTAAAAGCAAGATTCATCCCATGGGCCATACAGTGAATGCCAACAACATATGGTGAACAAGAAGCCTGCATCTTTGTGCAAAGACCATTCCTTTGACCTTGCATTAACGAAGCTCCATCCGCTCCAAAATAGATCAAATTCTTTGCTATTGTCAATTCATCCATAGCTCCATGTTAAATTAAATGGCTCTTTACTAATTGAAATAAAGTTTTTGATGTCGCATTGTCCCTCAATTTTGCAATAGTTAGTAGATGTGGTTGGCGGACATTATTCTGTACAGTATAAACATGCATGCATACCCACGACATATTATCTATTACCATAACTTCATCTAAGGACAATGCAATAAAGGTTGACTCTTTTATTTTTCTCTGTACATCTTCTATTTCAACCTGGGCAATACAACTTGCCCATTCCCATCCACTGTTTATTGAACAATGAGTGATAGGATAGTTAGGAACTTTCAGAAAGTCTAACAAACCACTAATTTATGGATAGTCTATCATTGTATGCCCTCTGCTCAAAATATGGAAAACATTACTTAATTGAACAACTTTTCTCTGTTCTTCTACTTCACTTGCTTTTGCAAAAATAGCATTAATAGAACCTTGAACTTCACCAGGCTTTGTCTTAAATTTCTGAAACAAATAATATTCCTTTACATGCCTTTGATGTTGACATTGCTCCTTTGTTTTATATCTTACCACTTTTATTTCCTTTCCATCTACAATTGAGGTTTCATAAACCTTACCAACATGTTTCTCTATGGTGTCTAATTTAAGCTGCAACCGCTTTTCTTTTTTATACTTCCAACTACAAATCGTACATCTGCATTCTACTAGTGGCTCACCTACAATTGGATTGTCCATGGGTTAAATGAATGGATACTTTTCTGCCCAATAAAATTTAAATCTCTTGGACATCTCCCATTGATGATCAGTTTTTTCTTTTGATTTTCATCTCCCTTTAGTGTTACTGTTAATTGAAACCTCATCATCACCAAAGTTGATCGATTCATCCTGGTACTCGTTATTTACTTGAAATTCATCTTCAAGGCCATCTTCATCAGAGATATTAGGTTCTGCAACTTTGTCACCAGATTTATTAGGTTCCCTAGTTTTTTGAATAGACTCATGTGTAAGTTGATAACCTCAAAGTTGTACAGGTTCCTTAGATGACATACCTTCCTCACTTTGACCAACACCATTGTGTCTGCCCCCACCAAAGTATGAAGATATTATTCTGCATTACATTGGCCTCTCTTGGACATCTCCATATTCTCCACCTTCAATAGTCCTCTCCCTGTTTAACTTTGACTGTGATATCTCCAACAAATTAAGGCTGCAATAAAATTTTACTTGAATAAGATACTAAGGACTCGTAGTCTTTCTGGTTCGCTACCGATCGCAATTTTTAGCTCAGAATCAACTGATTTTTTGTACTCCTAAATCTCTTGAAACTATCCTTATATACAAATTCTTATTTCAAATTTTGGCGAAGGGGATGACATTTGCATATGATAACAACTAATATTTGGAAAACCCCGCGTAATTTCAAGTAATTGAATAGGAAAATAGGGCAGGAATTTGGGACACGGTTAATTATGATGCATGGAAAATTGGGTCCTAGTGCAAATAAAATTTTAACTTGGGATAATGGGCCTTTGGCAAATGTCGATCCTTGATAAATACCCCTTCCTTAATCCATGGAAAATAATAGTAAATATACGATAGATAAATGGGAAAACAACCCCACTACCTTAGTGAAATTACATGCAAATAGTGGTGAACAACCCAACCACTATACATTTTTTTATAAAATATGGGCGAACCGGTCAACCAATATACTACGCATTTTTTCCCAAATTTTATATGCCTGACGGGACATATTCGCCAATTGGTGAAGAATCGCCACTTAAAAAATCCCTGTATTAGACTCCTCCCACCAATTGCATTAACCATAGAGGGTGGGAGAGTCTATCCAATCATGGAGACTTCAAAATACAGAGCCTTGATTGCAAACAATCCATGACCAAAATAGTATGTACAAGAAAATGTATTTGTTATTGATTCAAACCATTTACAATGATTCTCCTCACACCATACCTCTACATACTATAAAACCTCATATGGATCTCCTTCTAAAAGACCCTCAAACTTGACAAACAACTAATTAACCAACTTTAACTTCCTAAAATTGCCTACAACAAACTAAAACTGACTGTTTACATAATTGCAAGTTTTAAAAGTTGTCAAGTTGACAACTACCTTTGTCATCTCGGCCAATACATGTTATAACTTTTGCTATAAAACTATCTAAGAATTAAAAACTCTACACTAAACCAAAATACTCCTCCTAAGGCCATCTAGACCTCATAGTGACACTTAAGGCTTATTTTGGCATTAAGGCACAATTACATCATTTTAGCACATTTAGTGCATTTACATATTTTTAATGACTCTACTGGCCATATTACAATCATGAATCACCTTCAAGGTCTTTTATTGTCTTCCATTCTCCCTAGGATCTATAAGTGACCCTAGTGCACCTTCATGTCCTTGGTGCTCCTGCACCAATATTGATGTTCAACCTATTTTCATTGCTAATTTACAAAAATACATTAGAGATAAAGTTCTAATTTCTGAATTCTCTTCTTTTACTCAATTATGTGTAGTGCTTCATAATTATCAATTGCAAGTGAGTCAGTTTTAGAGAATACTCTAATGGCTTCAATTTCTAAGAGTGATTTTGCATCAAACAATTTTAACAAGTTTTACAAACCATAGAACTTCATTAAGATCAATAATGCATCCAAAAATGTTCATGAGCTAGTGGCAACAACGTCCAAAGGTATGGCTCTTTGTCATTTATTTTTAGACTTGCTCGTAATTTTACTCATCTTTCTAAATTTTTCATATTGTGATGTTGAAGTTGATTAATGATAGAATGTTAACTCTTCCTTCTATTAAGATAGTTGAAAAATCCAAACCCTTACCCAAACACTTTGATCACAAATATTTCTGTCAATACCATTGTCAACTTAGTCATGATACTGAAAAGTGTTTCCATTTAAAATATATTATCCAAGACCTCATTGATTCTAATGTTATATTTTTTGAGGGTGTTAATGATCAAGGAAACAACTCTATACCACCTCCAACCAAAACTTACAAATTTATACAAACCCTTTGTCGTCTCATTCGACCAATACCATTGAGTCTACCCAACCCTTGTCTTCTTCCACTAATGTTGTTGACTATGCTAATACATGCAATGAAGCTAATAAAATTTTCAACCTCATTGATTAAATTGAACCTAAACTTGAACCTGGACTTTTCATTACCTTTGAACTTAATAAGATAATTAAAGTGCCTAATGGCCCTCTTTATATTGTGGCAAAGGTTAATGGCCTTTATTCCTGTGGTGTCCTTATTGACCCTACTAGCATGGTGAATGTGATAATTGAAAAATGTCTTTTTTAATAGACAATTACAACATGATTTTTATGATAAATCTGATGTTATTATCCAAACTTGCAATGGTTTCCTTTATCCTTCACATGGTTCTATTTCATTTCTTGTTGTAGTTGGTGGAAAAACATTAGATGTTACTTTTACTGTGGTTCCAACTTTCGATCAATTTCAAGTCAAAATTGGTCTTCCTTGGCTTACCTTCATGGAATTCATGGCCTCTCATATTCATAAATGTTTAAAACTCCCTCAAATAGAGAAATCATGTCCGTTGATCATAGCCTCTATCAACTTTTAGTGCCTCAAGAGTTTTTTGACCTTGATTTCTTATGGCCTTCTATGCCTTGAGAGTTTGTTGACCTTGATTTATTTTGGCATTCTATGCCTCAACCAACCCAACCCCGTCATGATAATCTCTTCTAATCATATCAAGCCTATAAAATCCAAAAGATTTGTGAACTTAGAAAACCTAAGGGTGTTCCATCTCTTTTCCCTAGACATGGAAATCTTCCTACACCTCCTATATATATGCTTTAGATCCACTTCCCATATCTTATAAGTGTTCTATCTATTTTATCTCTCAACATGTGTGGTTCCTTCCATTTTTCCCCCTAAAAAAGAAAAGGACTTGATATTTATTGATCCTGAACCAAACCAAATTTATAGCAAAACCAAACATAACTGTCATGATCAAGATTGTCATCGTAAACATCATGATAGAGCCTACTATTGTGCTTCCCAAAATATTGCTTCACCTAAAACACCCACTGATCCTTTGATTCCCTTTAACCAACCTATACTTGAGCCAAAGGAGGAAGTTAACTTGAAAAATATCAAATTGAACAAACATGATAATGATATTCATATCTAGCATTCTACTACAATTAATTTGGATGAGGAAGATACTCTTGGTGATGATTCCTTTGATGTTCCTAAAGCAACTAACAATGATATTCAGGCTAGTGATTCTAATGACATGTATGAGATTATTGATGTTAATCATGATTTATCAAGTATGTTTTTACATAAATTATCTCTTAATCCTAGTGACCCATCTTTACAACATGGTCCTTGTTTGAAATTGGCTATTGTTCTGTTTGTCGTGCTTGATGTTTCTCCTCTTGTGAGTTTCCCACCTTCTCTAAACACTACAAATCAAGATGGGGGGCAAGCAATACGCTTGAATATCTCCTCTTATGTGGTGGATTTTGTGTGTTTTCCTATTGTGATGTGTGTCCCCCGTGGTGTGTTGCTTGTTAAATTTCTTGTTTAGATTTCTTAAACAACCATTGTTACTCCGTTAGAGAAAGGTAATAAAGGAATCAAAATATTGTAAAAAATATTCTATTTATATCTGGTGCAGGAGCACCTAGGGTTTCAAAAACCCTAATTTTTTTTGGATTGTTTCCTATCCTAGTTTCTTAGGAAAATTAGGAATGTCTAGGAAGATTTTGGATTGGTTTAGGGTTTATTATGTTTTCTTTTTGTAATGTTTTTGTTCATTCACTCTTTGTAATGACCTAAAGGTCAAAATGGGTCAAAATGTTGAATGGACATTTGAGTTTCTTAGGAGTTTTTAGATTTGTTTGATGTATTTGGGGTTTTCTTTAGGCCTCTCAAAATCCAACCATGTGAGTAAAAGTATGGAAAATTCAAATTTCTAGGAAAGATGAAAAGTTGCTCAATGCAGCATTTTTGCAACTTTGCAACTTTAAAACTTGCTTGACAACTTTGTCCAAAAAATTTATTTTGTCCTAAATGGTGAAATAGGTCAATTGGAGTGGTTCATTTGAGCATGGGAAGACTATTTAAGAACCCCCATGGCAACATTTTGAGGTCGGATGACATTTTGTTTACATTTTCATTGAATGTGAAGTTGCAGACTGAGACTATAACCATTTTGAAGCATTTTTATTGTATACTCTTTAAGATGGATTAGATTAGTTGAATTTCCATTGTAATTAGCTTCACATGCTTGTCTAAAAATTATGTGTGGAAGAAGTTTGGTTAAAATTTTTCATTTTGTAGCTTCTTGTAAATTTTCTTTCAAGTTGTAGTTCTCTGGTCCAATTCTTGAATATACATAAAAAATGTCCCCTCGTGGTCTTTAAATCCATGGAAAAAATGGGACTGGATGGAAAGATAGAGGACTCACTGTACATATGTTTGTTTTTGGTTTTGTTAGTAGAGCAGCCAAGGTTGATTTTTGAGCTCTTGTCCTAGGCAAGCTTGGCTATAGCTCGACTAGGGAAATTGAGTGACAAAAAGCCATATCTTGCAGGTTGGAATGGTAAAAGAATATAGTGATTAGAGAGTTTTAAGGGAGATTGGATACTAACCTCTATGCAATGGAATCAATTAAGGAGTTTATTTCAATGAGAAATGAAGGCAAATGTAGAGGAGAGGCATATTATCCCTATTTTTAAGGATTGTGTCTCTCAAGGGTTTCAAGGGTTGTACGGAGGACTTGAAGAACCTCACCTTGAAAATATCTAATGTTTTGATAAAGGGTATCTAGATCATAAGATATACTTTGGGTTTATTTGGAAATTTTGTGAGAAAATTCATAATTTGAGCCTGAATAGGGCTACAAGCAATCTCTAGGCCTAATCCTAAATTGTAGGAGTTCAATGTGTGAATGTATGTTTGTTGGTTTCAAACCTTCAATAATGTCCTAAAATGACCTAAAGAAGTGAGGATGAAACCCTGAAAAACATTGTGAGTGTGTTGGCATAGGTTGATGGAATCCACCCTTGTAGATTTAGTGAGCATTGAAATGACTTGTTGATAGGATGGCTCTTGTTTAAAATGTGATGACATGTAACTGATTGAATATTTGAATATGTTAAGTTGATCACCGAAATTCATAAAGATAATGCAAGACATTATATTAGTTAATGGATTGTATTGTCACTGATGTCAACTTGATATAATTTGATTGGTTATATTCAAAGTGTCAAAGACTTCAGAGAATCAAAGAGATAAAATTATGCTTTCAGTAATGCATAAATGACCAACATTCACTAAGTGAATACAAACACCGACGGCTAGTGGAACCCGAAGGAGAGAGAAAACCAAGAGCAAAGTCACAGTGATGCCTGAGAAAGAAAATTGACAAGCATTACCGATGAGCAGAATCACAAGCATAACCGACGACCAGAATTATAGTATTAACTGAAGGACAGACAACACCGATGGAGAATCCTGAGGAGAACTAAAGTCTTGATTGAAGCTAATAAGAGTTAAAACACCAAAAATAACTGAAGTTCAGAAATGACAAAATACTTAGCTGGCAGAGCTAAAGATAGACTTAACTAGTTGTTAACATTATTTTCATCGACAAGTTAAAGCTAGAGATAAGTAAAAGATTTAAAGCTGGTTTATCTAGTTGTTAAAGAGTTTTCTACGAGATAAAATAGGAGTTATGCTTTAAATCAAGATTGGATAAAATTGTGGATTAGACCAAGAACAAGAAAATCAAGAACAAAGAAACGGTGATATCATGTCTATAAAGAGACAACTTAATTCATTATGAAATAAGGAGAGTGAATAGAAAAAGGATACTGAAGAGAAACTAATGAAGAACAACTTCATACAGTCTTGATCATTCAAGCTGAGGAAAGATCTAAAGATTTCTGTAGACACCGAGCAATAGAGAAACACAACATCACTGAGTAGAAAAGAAGTGGAGCAAAGGTATTGAAAAGATATATTGATCAGAAAGGTAACATGAGCTTACAATAGATCTGAAAATCTGCAAGTATAAGTTGTATATGTGAACAGATCATTTACTGTTTTAGTTTAACCATTGATTCAGAAATTTTCTTAACCAAGCGGTATTTAAAGATCCTTTCTATATTGAGATACGTCCCAAGGAGTATCAAAAAGTTTGATCATGAAGATAGCATGAGATGCTAGATACCATTTGATAAACTACACTAGATTTGGTCATAGAAGGTAGCATAGAGATGCCCAATATCAAGTGACAAACTAATCTATTAAATCCTCTAACAAGGTCACACCTAATAATGTGTTTGTAACCTTTAACAGGGTTGGCTCTTCACCGAGCTCACTTTAGAAGAGTGAAAATTTTGGGTTACCAGTCCCAAGTGGTTTTCCCTTAACAGGGTTTCCACCTTAAAAATCCATGTGTAAATGTGTCTATGAGTCATTACTTTAGTGTTTTGCATTACACATAACTAATCTGGATTGATCAGTATACACTAAGAAATTTACTATTTTTCTGTAAATGAAAGATTTCTATTCAGTAACCATTAAGAATAAGGTTTAAAAGTGAACTTCGAGCAGTATTTATTTGATAAGTTTATTTGAATGCATACATCTTGTAGGACTGAAGATAACTAGAGGCTTAATATTGTGGTACTTAGTTTTTGGGTTGATTTATTGGAATATTTTTGAGGCCACTGATTCACCCCCCCCCCCCTCAGTTATTATAACAGAAGGGTGAAGTTCTTGGTGACTTTCGTTCAATATTATAGTTGTGAGATCGCTGGAAGGTCTAGGAAAGAGACCTTGGGTTAGATTCAAGTTGGTTCTAGAGTGAGAAGAACCTCTCCTATCAACATCTCACTTATTTTAGAGGTTGTTACATGTTATATCAACCATGTTTCACTATTCATAAATGTGCCTTTGGGTTGTCTAAATGGGAATGATGCAAAATGGTATCAACCTATTTTTTGGGTCTTTGTGATGTTGACCCAAAAATATTATTCTTTGTAACTCTTATGTGACATTATTTATTGTGTTTTGTAGTTCTGTTACCTTTGGTGAATAATGAGATTTCATTTTGATATAATATCTCATGTATTATCATATGATCATACTAACCCCATAGTTAGTAGATCCATTTCATGCTCTCTTTTGTCATTTGTTAATTTTGCTTATTTTTTATTTCTTAGGGGCATCTCATAGTGGAAATATTTATTGTGGGTACATGTATACTCTATTAAAGCCATTGTTCCCGTTAAGGCTTTTGTAACCGCTTTAATGTGGGAGCATACGCTCCACCTAGTGTTTCACATTTTGAAAACACTTACATAATGATTCAATGCAATCTCTCTTATGGATCCCTTAATGAAAACAAGGCTTTCCTTAAGGACCAATCCCCCTTTCTTTGATCCCTAAGGAGACACTACTTTCCTTAGGTCTGATTGCCTTTCTTTGATCCCTAAGGAGACAAATGCTTTCCTTAGACCCGATCATTCTCTTGTCAGATCCTTTAATAGAGACAATGTTTTCCTTAAGTACTGATCACTTTTTTGTTAGAATAATTGAGAGGGGGAGTGAATCATTGGTCTTAACAATCATTCCAAAAGATCCAACTAAAAAATTATATCTCAAATATAATACCTTCAGTTTTCTTATAGTCCCAATTTCATCAAGATGTATGCCATAAATAAACTTAACAAATATAAACTGATCGGTAAGATATATTGTTTATCTTTTCTGGACTTTACTGAGTAGCAACTAATAAACTTAGAGTTAACCGACCAATCTAGTTTCAATAACGTGTAAAACAAAATATCAATGCAATGAAACATATACACATTTGACACATAGATTTTAATGTGGAAACCCAATATGGGAAAAAACACCTCAAACTGATAGCTTAAAATATTTTCACTCTTCTCAAGTGAGCTCGGTGAAGAGCCAACCCTATTAAAAGTTACAATACACACTGTTAAGTGCGACCTTGTTAGAGGATTTAAAACCAACAGTTTGTCTTTTAACCTAGCACTCACTATGTTGTCAACAAGAAAACCTTTTGATACTCTTGAGTATTTGAATACAATAAGGACTGTTAAATCCCACTCAGTTAAGATATTTTCTGAATCAATGGTTAAACCGATATAGTAAACAATCTGTTCAAAATACAACTTTGATTTGCAAATATTCAGATATATTGTTAGTCCAATAACACCTCTTTGATCAATATATACTTTAGTTCCTTTGCTTTCTTTCTTTACTCTGCTCGGTGAATGCTTTTTCCTCTGTTGCTCGATGTCTACAGAATTCCTTCGCTCTATTCTTCAACCTATATGATCAGATTTGTATGAAGATTTCTATCTTCATACAAAATATATTCAAAATTCCTCTCTTTGATAATGAATTCCCTGTCTCTTTATATAGACATGATTAACCACTCAATCTCCTTGTTTTTTTTGTAGATCTCTCATTGATCCATAAAACTTGCTATGATTTGCTTTATCCTATAAAGCTCTCCTTTAGTCTTATTCTGTAAATCTCTCCTTCATAGTTGTGAATGAAATGTGCTTTTAATCTCCTTCCTTGCTTTATCTTAACTGATCATTGATAATAAAAAAACCAATCAGTCAATCCCTAAATTTTATCTCTTCCAGCTAAGCAATTTTTTCATTCTTTAACTCCAGTTATGCTTGGTTATCAACTTTAGTTATGCTCATTCATTAACTCTAGTTATGCTCAGTCATGAACTCCAGTTATGATCGGTCATCAACTTCAGTTATGCTCGATAACACTTGCTCAATTACTGCTGTGCTCGGTATACACTGTGAACTGCTCGATGTTCACTATCACTTGATGTATACAGACCTTTTATGTTTTACCGACCACATAAACTTTGTATCTTTGGATCTTCAAGGTTATGAAAATATGTGTATGAACAATCAAACCATATCAAGTTGACATCAATGAAATTACAATACATTAACTGATTTAATGTCTTGTATTCACTTTTGTAGCTCGGTGATCATCAACTTATCATCTTTAGACATTCAATTAGTTATAGTTCATCAATCTCTCCTTTTGGCATTGATTGCAACACAATATGAAATATGCAGTATAAAACATACCATAACATACCAAACTTATTGTTCTATAACCAATTCAAATATCTGAATCTTGCTAAGCTCTTCTAGCTCAGATTTAATATGTTTAAAAAAAATGTTTACCATACAACTCTCTCTTTAGATTTGATTATGTTGTGTGCTCTCCCTTTCTTCATTCTCTTCAATGGATAGGTATAGCAATTATGTCTACTGATTCTATCTCTCCCTTTCTTGTAGAATCTCTTCTCCCTTTTGTGGATAGATATGCAATGTTAACCCTCTCAAATTCTCTCCCTTTGATGGATGGTTATTTCATTGACAGTAACCTTTAGATATTCTCTCCCTTTGTGTTGTAGAATCACTTCTTCTTGATGGATATTTCATTGAATCTTTCTCTCCTTTTGACAACAATGCCAAAAAAATATACAACTCTGTAGTAGCCAACAATATCTCTGGTGTGTGGTTCAGATAAGTACCTTCTATGTACTGATATGTCATTGCAGTCCATATCCTAGGTTGCATCAACATGATTAATCTTCTGATAATGTGTAGGCTGATGCAACCTCTTAGTCAACTTAGTGACCAGTAGACAAGGGACAAACCCCTAGTCTATGTTGGATATTTACTTTTGGCAGCTAGTTGATTGTATGTTTGTCATTGATGACAACATATAATATACAATAGTGTTCTATATGTACTTATCAAAATGATGCTATTAAGCCTTATGCAGTTATATTCATGTTTTAGACATGCTTTGGATGCTTTGTTCATACATGCAAACTCAGATACAAAGTTTCAATTGAGTTGTGTAATTCTGCTAGTGGCAGTTACAGTTTCTTGAGTTTATCTGTACAGAGCTGACATATTAGCATTGGTTCTTGAGTTTCACCTATCTTTAGGATACACGTGTTTATATTCATGATTAGTTATGATTTAACCATGTTTGGTTAAGAGCGCTTGTCATGTTTCATCTGGATCATGTTGTTTGAGATAATTTGGTGGAGGCGACTCAGTGAAGCGTCATGTCTGTTCAGTTCGTGTTGCACGATCTTAATCCTGATTGCATGCTTAGTTAAGCCGACAAGGAAGTTGGTGAAGTGTTTCCCATAGCCTTCGTGACCTTATACTTTGAGGAAGATACTTATAGTAGTTCATTTGTGAACACTAAGTGTGAATGATAAGAAAAGAGACAGAAAAGGTACAGAGCAGAATATCAGTTAAGTTTCATTCATCAAGGATCTATGTGAAGAAGCAGTGGAAGATTACATTACATTGGAACTGATCAAGACAGTAGGTCTACTCTACAGTTCATCATCAAATATAGTGCATATCTATTCTACAGAAGGTTGTAGCCTTCACCATTGAAGCAATGAGCTTTTGGACAGTGAGTCCTCACCCTTAACAAGGTTATTTGTAAAAGACTCCTAACAGGGTCAAACCCTTAATCAGGTCACTATACTTATTGCTCTGTAAAGAACAACTCCTATCAGGGTTGCAAGATCTTCTAACAGGGATTATTATAAACAAGTATAGTTCATTGTGGGTGCTAATTCCCACCGGGGTTTTTACCATTTGGTTTCCCCATAACCAAATTGCGGTGTTGTCTATTGTGTTATCTGAATGTGCATTTACTTTATGGTATTCTGGAATTAATAAGAGAAAAGAATTAAATTAGCTGATAACTAATTCACCCCCCTCTCAGTTATCCTTTGGGACTATTCTAACAGTCTATTCCTCAGGTATTCAAATGTATCTTTTGGCAATGGTTTTGTGAATATGTCTGCTAGTTTTTCTTTAGATTGTACATATTCCAGTATTACTTGTTTCTCTTGTACTTCTTCCCTCAATTAATGATACTTAATAGATATATGCTTTGTCTTAGCATGCTTCATAGGGTTCTTTGAAATTTTTATAGCACTCATATTATCACAATAGATAATTACTGGGTCAAGAATTTCCTCATTCATACCTTTTAGCAATTGTGTGATCCATACAATGTTAGAGCAATTTGCAGCAGCAGCTACATATTCTATTTTTGTAGTTGATTGAGATACACATCCTTGCTTTTTACTTATCAATGTGACAAGTCTATGACCCATAAAGAATGCTCCTCCTGTAGTTCTCTTTCTATCATCTACGTTTCTAGCCCAATCAACATCAGTATAAACTTGTAGCTCAAATTTGCCTTCTTTAATGTACCACAAACCATAGTCTCCAGTATTCTTCAAATATCTCAAAATTCTTTTAACATCATTCATGTGTGATTCCTTAGGGTTAGCAGAGAGTCTTGCAACTATACCAACTATATGTGCTATATTAGGTCTAGTGTGTACAACATATATTAGTTTACCAATCATAGATCTGTATAAGGTCTAATTTAGCTTAGTTGTCTTGTCTTCCTTTGTTAATTTGCATCCAATGGCCATAGGTGTTCCAACTGGTTTGGAGTCCTCCATCTTGAATATCTTTAGAACTTCTTTGATGTATTTTGATTGTGTGATGTAGACGCCTTCAGCCTATTATAGAATCTATAGACCAAGAAAAACTTTGATCTCTCCAAACATTGACATTTCAAATTATTTTCTCATTTCAATAGAAAATGATTTGCATAGCATATCATTACCTCCAAATATGATATCAACGACAAATATCTCAGCAATCAAAATCTTATCATCAGTATCTCCTTTAAAATACATATTACTATTGTCACTTGTTCTAACAAATCCAATACTAATGAGATAAGAGTGAAGTCTTTCATACCATGCTCTCAATGCTTGTTTAATTCCATTCAAGGCTTTGTGTAGTTTACAAACCATGTTCCTCTTGTTAGGATCAACAAACCCTTCAGGTTGTTCAATGTATACCTCCTCTTCTAGTATTCCATTCAAAAATGCAGATTTAACATCCATTTGGTATACTTTGAATCCTTTAAAAGAAGCATAAGCAAGTATAATTCTTACTCCTTCTAGTCTAGCAATGGGTGCAAATGTTTCTCCATACTCAATGCCTTCTTCTTGTGCATACCCTTTTCATACCAGTCTTTCTTTGTTCCTTGTGACTTCTCCATTGTTATCAAGTTTGTTTCTGAAAATCCATTTGGTGACAATGACATTTTTTTCATTCAGTCTAGGTACTAATGTCCATGTTTTATTCTTCTCAATTTGTTCAATCTCTTCATTCATTGCACTAAACCATTCTTGTTTCTCAAGTGCAATATTAATAGATTTAGGCTCAAAATCACAAATCAAACATCTATTATTAAGTGAATTACTTCTTGTTCTCATTCCTTCTCATTTGTGCCCAATGATCTGGTCTTATGGATGGTGTCTTCTAATATATTTAGCAAGTACAGGTTCAAATCTATGTTCTTCATTTTGATCTTCATCACTCGGTTCAGCATTGTGAGCATTTTCCTGATTCTCAATATGTGCATCCTATTGCTTGGTTGCATTGTTTTGTCATTCGAGCAACGTGTCAGGTTCTTCAATGTAGACAAATATATTGTAATCTTCACGTTCCTTTCTGATTTCCTAATCATTTTTCTCAGCAAATTCATCCACTTTAACATTTTCACTCTCAATGATTTTGTTAGAAGATTTATTCAGACATTTATAAGCTTTGCTTTTAGTAGAATATCCTAGAAATATTCCTTCATCATTTTTAGAGTCAAATTTCCCATTTCTATCATCTTTCAAGATATAACATTGAATTCCAAAAATTCTAAAGTAACTCGCATTTGGTGTGTATCCATACCATAGCTCATAAGGTGTCTTATTTCAATTGAACTCGGTTCAGTGTATAGACAACAATACTTACATCTTCTTTCCAAAATGTTTGTGTGATGCCTTTTTCAATCATCAATGTTCTGGCACAATCAATAATTGATCTATTCCTCCTTCTAGCAATCCCATTTTACTGTGGTGTTCTCGGTGCAAAAACCTATCTTGTAATCCCATGCTCATTACAAAAGTTAGTGAATTCATCAGAAATAAATTCTCCTCTATCTGATCTTAAACATTTAAGTTCTTTTCCAATTTTTTTTTCAACTTTAGCTTTATACCATTTAAACATCTTAAATGCTTCAGATTTCTCTTTTAAGAACATGACAATCATCATCCTAGAATAGTCATCAACAAATAGAATAAAGTATCTATCACCATAATAGCTCTTTTTTCTCATTGGTCCACATAAGTCAGTATGGACTAACTCCAGAATAACATTATATGTGTAGGTTTTTCTCTTGAAACTAGACTGTCATTTTTCCTATTTGACAATTCTTGCACATAACATGGTCAGGCTTTGAAATACTCGGTAAGCCTCTCACTTTTCTTTTCTTACTTATCTTAACCATGTCATCAAAATTCACATGACATAACCTTATATGCCACAACCAAATGTCTTAATTTCTAGCCAATAAACAAGTGGTCTCAATATCATCAAGATAGAATAGATTACCTTTTTTTTGTTCACCAGTGTGGATCAACTTTCCTATTCCATTATAGATCATTGCCTTTTTGTTCTCAATTTCAACTTGGCGTCCTGTGTTGTTCAACTGTGAGACACTCAAAAAATTATAGTTAAGTCCTTTCACCCAATATGCATTTTCACATTTGATCAGATTATTCAACATGATGGTACCTTTTCCTTCAACTGGGAAAGGTGAGTCATTACCCATCCTAACTGATCCACCATTATATTATTCAAAATTTTCAAAATTTTCTTTATCTCAAGTCATGTGATGAGTACAATCACTATCAATAATCCATACATCATTTTTATAAATTTAGATATGAGTGTTGTTTCAACATACCTTTCTTCTTCATCTGAATCATCCTTCATAGAAACAAATACTACCTCAATATCTTCATCAGAATCAGTATCATAATTTTCAACTTTGTTCTCAACCAGGTAACAAGCCTTCTTGCCTTTGTCCTTGTAATCTTGGTTATCTCTTCTATCATAGTGTTGGTTTCTTTTCTAGTCTCGGTCATCACTTTTGTCATACTTCTTTTCATAAGATCTGTCATTGTCTCTCTCATCCTTTCTCTTGTTAGGGCATCTAGTAGTAAAATGTCAAATTTATTTGCAATTAAAATAGATCAATGGTAATTTACCTTTATATCTTCCTTTATCTCTATGTAATATCCTAGCCATTAGTGCTTCAAGTTTGTCAAGTTATTTCTCATCACTATCACTATCATCTCTCATAGTGTGTTTGTTACTAGATTTGCTTATTTTCAGAGAAGACTTGAATGTAGACTCAATAGTAGGTAAGACATTATTGTCATAGTTGTTCATCTCAAATGAAATAAGTCTACTCATAAAAATATCAAGAGTAACATTTTTACTAGCCACTGCACTCATTTCTTGAATTGAAAATACTCTAATAGAATAAACATGTAGTAAGGTTCTTAGACTTTTACTTACAATTGTTTCTTCATCAAGTACTCCTCCTACTCCACGGATAGCATTAATGGTGCAGGAGCACCTAAGCTATCCTCTAAGCCCTATAATATTTTGGCTTGTAACTAACCTTATCCAAGTCAGTGTGTATTTAATTTTGACCTTATTAGGTCTTGCAAGGTGTGTTACTAGGTTGATTGATAATTAGTGTCAAATCCAACCTAGTCTAGTTAGTTTACTTTAATGCATAGCTTTGGCTTGAGTAGGGAAAATGAGTCTTAATGGATCATAGACTCATTTAGGATTGGGAAAGTGCCTAAAAAGGCCTTAATGATGTATATTCCTCATACCAAGCATAGTAGAGGTCATAAAAGTTAGTTTCAAGCATTTATGGAAAATATGCTACTATTGTCATGACAAAATTTTGCGTTGTTGCAATGTTGCATGCAACATAGACAACATTTGGATTCCTCTCGAGATGGAGGTGAAAAATAAATGCTAGTGGCCTAAAATGGTGGTGGAAGTATCCTAAGATTCCTAAGGACTTGTTTCCTGAGACAAATTGAATGTAAGCAAGTTTTTGGAATAGCAAGAAGCTCTGTAATTCTGGGTTTTAGCAATATTCAAGCATTTTTGAGTTACAAAGTGATTAGATGGATTGAATTGATAGATTTAGTGTTGGATTCATGTTGAGTAGGTATATTTAAGGCTTTTTCATTAATTATGCAAGTACTATAGACTTGGTTTAGTAGTATTTGTGAATTGATTAAGATTTAGCGAGTCTGTTGGTCCAGTCTAGAGTATTTTGTGTTTCCATGGCTCCCCCATGAAATCTAACCATGGTAATCTCCTAAGGGTGGATGAATATTTTAGGGGAGCCTATGTACAGTTTAAATATTCAAGGAGAGGAAATGAAGAGTCCAAATTCTATTTTTAAGGTTATTACCTAGGCAAACAATGTCTGTCCAGTTAGGGGTGTAACAAAGTAAGAATCAAGTGCCATTGCAAAGGAGTGTGTGAGGGAAAGAAACCAAATGTGGTTCTAGGAGCCTTAGGGTCTAATTGAACCATTCCTATGAGCCTAGATCCTATCCAATCCATCTTGACACATTTCTAGCAAGAAATCAGTGTGTTACTATCAATGCTTGAAAATAGGCCTAAAAGACCTACATTTCAAGACAATAGTGTACAGATGGTTTGAGGAGATAAAACCTTTAAAATATTTAAGGTCTTGGAAAATTTTATTCAAGTCCTACATTTTTTTAGGGTTGTGTGGAAGTTTTTGACAAGAATCTAGAAAAACCCTCTGGATAGGGCTAATAGGGCTACTAGGTCTAATAGGTTCAAAAGCATTGTGAAGGTGGAACTCGATCACTTTGGGATAGAAGATCCATTCAAATGGGATTCAAAAGATGCCATATGGATTTATTGAGCATAAAAATGTATTTTTTAGCACTTGTGAAGATGTTTGGGAAGATTTGAGCTTGGAATCATCTAAGGAAGCATAGAGACAATGAGTACTTTCAATGATGGAAATATTTCAAGATTGAGCACAGAGAAACTAACTGTTAGAGTGTAGTTAAAATAGTCTTAGGGTGTGAAGAAGCAAGAATTTGGGGGATTTTAGAAGAGAATTAGGGTCCTAGGTAGACTAGGGCAAGTTAAGACCATAGTTGAGTAAGTGCGAGCCAATCTTGGAACACTTCCATTAGATTGGTATCAGAGCCTCTTTTGATCAGGCTTGTGGTTAATGTTGCAACCAGAAGAATCAATTGGAGAGTAAAAAATGGTGAATAATGCTGAGTTGGATAAGAAGGTAGATTAACAAGAAGAGGAGAATAGACTAATCTGAGATCTATTGGCTCAATTGGAGCAAAAAGTGGATGAAGTTGATGTGAAAGTAGATGAAGTGAAGGACAAAATTGAAGGCAAAGGCAAGGAGATTTCCATAGAAGATGAGATCCCTGAAGTTGAACCTGTCCTTAATGAGGATCCATTCCTAAAAGATCTGAAGGCTATGAGTGGAAAATCATTGGAAGGATTTCTTATTTTCAGTGGAAAAATGGAACCAGAGGTAGTCCTTGATTGGATAAAGGGACTAGAAAACCATTTTGAGTGTGATGGTATCACTGAGGCTCAAAAGGTGAAGGTTGTAAAAGCTAGATTGAGAGGGTCTGCACTTACTTGGTGGAAATTTATCCAAGATGAGAGAGAGAAGGAACAAAAAAGGCCCATTGCTTCGTGGAAGGCTATGGTAGCAAAAATCAGAGATGCTTATATCCCTAAGCATTATGAAATCAAATTGCACAAAAGAAGACAAGGTCTAAGAGAGAAGGACCTAGATGTAAACTCATACACTGAAGAATTTTAGAGACTTTGTATGAGGTCAAGAGTAATAGAGGATGAGAAAGTGAAGGTAGAAATATATCTTAATGGGCTTAAATGGACCATTCAAGATGAGATGAGTCTTTTGACTCCAGACACAGTTCAGAAGTGCCACCAAATTTCTATCAAGGTTGAAGACAAGTTAAAGAAGAAACAAGATTCAAGTACCTCTAGAGGAAGGGCTAGAGGAAGAGACAACAAAGGACAAAGAGGTGGATATGGTGGAAGAAACTTTGAATCTAAAGGTCAAGCAGAGTCTAAGCTCACTGAACAACATGAAGGAAACTTCAATAGAGGAAGTTCAAGTAGAGGGAGGAACTCTAATAATAGAGGAAGATGCAGTAACCAAGGAAGAGGCAACTATTTTTCCAATATGAAGTGCTATCTGTTAGTAATAACTAAGAGGGGGGGCAGGGGTGAATCAGTGGCCTCAACAATTAATCCTTAAATCAACCCTTCAAAACTTATAACCACAAATTATTTCTCAAGTTATCTTTTGTCCTACAAGATGAATACCTTGAATAACTTATATCAATTTACTACTTTTTGGATTGCTCTGTTAAACCTTCTTCTTAATGTTTACTGACAATCAGTCATCTATTTACCAGAATATAGTAAATATATAGAGTATACCGATATATTTAGAATGAATTATGTAAGATACAAAACAGTAAAGAAATGAATCATACACACATAACACATGAATTTTAACATGGAAACCCTGTTAAGGGAAAAAAAACTGGGACCGGTACCCCAAATTTTCACTCTTTTGAAGTGAGCCCTGTTAAGATCCAACCATATTAAAGGTTACAAGCACACTGTTAGGTATGACCTTGTTGAGGATTTTATACATAGAGGTTGTCACTTAGTATCGTGCATCTAATGCTACCATCCTTGAATCAGCCTCTCTCTTTAACTGTCAATAGGCATTAGGCATATCCAATGCCACTTTCATGAATCAACCTTTTTGGCACTCCTTGGGATGCACCTCAATATATAGAAGACTGTTAAGTCCTGCTTGGTTAAGAGACTTGATGCTTCAATGGTTAAACTAAAACATTATGACTAGTTCATATTGCAACTTAAATTTTAGATTTTCAGATCTATTTAAGTACATTACCTCTCTAACCAATGTGTCAATTCAATCCTTGTGCTCCATACTTTCTACTCTTTGATGCTGTACTCACTGTTCGTCGATTGTCTATAGAATTCCTTAGCTCTCCTTCAGCTTGTTTGATCAACACGACATGAAGTAGCTCTTCATCAGTTTCTCTTCAACATCCTCTTTCTATTCACTCCCCTTAATCCCCTTGTAAATGAATTAATCTTGTCTCTTATATAGACACAATATTCCTTGTTTCTTGGTTCTTGATTCTTGGCATGATAAATAATCCAGCCAATTAGATTTAAAGAATAACTCCTGATTTGTCTCATAGATATCTTCTTGCCAACTGTACAAATCAGCTTTAAATCAATCACTTATCTCTAGTTGAATAAAACAAAGTAGACAACCAATTAATTCTATATTTATCTCTTCTAGCTAGATATTTTGTCATTTTTTGAACTCTCTGTTCTGTCGGTCACCACTGTAGTTATTCATCAGTGAAAATTGACTACTCCGTTGGTGAGACTCCAGTTAGATTCATGATCTCCATCCGTTGGGCAACACTATATTTTCTTCCATTGGGTTACTATGTGCTTTTCTCATCAGGAAACACTGTGAATCTGCTCGTCGATAGTGTTGTACATTTCCTCGTTGGGTATCACTGTGACTTTGTTCTTTTTCTCTGTCCATCGAGTGCACTCTATCGGTGTTGTTTTTCACTTAGTGAATACTTGATTTGTATGCATTACTGATAGCATAGCCTTGGTTCCTTTGGTTCTTTGAAGTCTTTGGAATTATTTACATGACCATATAGATTATATTAGGTTGACATTAATAAAAATAAAATACATTAAGTGATTTAATGTCTTGCATGATTATCAACTTAACATCTTCAAACATTTAATCAGTTACATGTCATCACTATCACTATAATCAGTTAGGACATCTGGCATATAGGTGTCCAGAGAAGGGAAGTACCTCTCAAGGAGGTGACAAAAGAGTGAACTATGTTCATGAGGATACAAGTGGTGGAAACAAGAACCCTAAAGTTCCATTAGAATCAAAGGAGGGAGAAAATCTCATGATGAGGAGAACTCTAATCAAAGAACCAGTGAAGGAAGAACTCAGTCAAAGGAGATCACTGTTTAGAGTAAAGTGTAAGATGATGGGTAAAGTGTGTAGAGTCATCATAGACTTAGGGTCCACTGAAAAAATAGTGTCAGAGGAGGCATTCAGCAAGTTGAAAATGACAACGATACGCCACACCAGTCCCTACAAGGTCACTTGGCTAAACAAAGGACAACATGTCCTTGTTAATGAGCAAGCTTGGGTAGAATTCTCAATTGGGAGATATAAGGATAAATTTTTATGTGATGCCTTACCTATGGATGCATGTCACTTGCTCCTAGGTAGACCATGGAAATTTTATAGAAATTCCATGCATGATGGAGTGAAAAATTCATACTCTTTCAAGAAGGACAATGTGAAATACAAAATCCAGTCATTGTTGGAGGACGAAGAATTGAAGACAACTGGTCCTAATGTTCTCATGGTGAGTGAAAAAGAGTTCTTAGAGACTTTTGAAGAAGGAGAAGGAGTTGGATTTTCATTGGTGTTAAAGTCAAAGGAAGTTGCAGACAAAATAGAGAAGAGGACATAGCTACCTAAAGAAGTCCAAGATATGTTACATGGGTATGAAGGTATAATGAGTGATGGAAAACCATCAACCCTACCCTCTAAGAGATGTGTAAGCCATCAGATAGAACTAATACTAGGAGCTACCCTACCCAATAAGACTACCTATAAAATGACTCCTCAACATAATAAGGAAATTGATTGACAAATCCAAGAGCTCCTAGAACAAGGCCTTATAAGAAGGAGCAGTAGCCCATGTGTAGTGCCCACTTTCCTAGCACCTAAAAATGGAGGAACTTGGAGGTTATGTAAAAACTCCAGAGAAATCAATAGGATTACAATAAGATATAGATTCCCTATCCCTAGGATAGAAGACCTAATGGACTGTCTAGGAGGAGAAAGGTACTTTACAAAGATATACCAAAAGAGTGGCTATCATAAAATTAGGGTAAATGAAGGGGATGAGTGGAAAATAGCCTTCAAAACCATAGAAGGACTGTATGAGTGGCTTGTAATGCCATTTGGACTCTCAAATGCCCCATCTACATTCATGAGATTGATGAATGAGGTCCTCAAAGATTATATTGGAAAGTTTGTAGTAGTCTACTTAGATGATATAATCATCTATAGTAAGACAAGAGAAGAACACCTCAAACACTTGGAAATAGTTTTTAAGAAGTTGCAGAAGGAGAATTTGATGATCACATTAGAACAGTGTGATTTCATCAAGACAAAGCTAGTATACCATGGTTTTGTACTATCTCAAGGTAACCTAAAGATGGATCCAAGCAAAGTGGAAGCCATTCTCAATTGGACTAATATGGGGACAAAAACAGAGGTAGGGAGTTTTCATGGTATGGCCCAATATTATAGAAAGTTTACCAAACAATTCAGTGCAATTTGCGTTCCCATGTTTGACACTATAAAAAGAGGCATGAAGACTAAGTTTGCATGGAATGAACAAGCTAACCATGGTTTTGAATTGTTAAAGAAAAATATTGCTACACAACCTATTTTGGCTTTACCAAGCTTTGAAAATTTATTTACAGTAGAGTGTGATGCTAGCAATGTGGCAATTGGTTTTGTCTTAAGCCAAGAGGGAAGACAAGTGGCTTTCCATTTAGAGAAGTTGAGTGAAGCTATGAAGAAATATTATTCTTATGACCTAGAGACGTATTCTCTAGTTCAGGCATTGAGAAAGTGGAGGCACTAGCTTCCAAAAGAGTTCATAGTCTTTTCTGACAACCAAGCATTAAGTTTCTTGAAATCCCAAGAGAAACTCAGTCACAAGAACATGAAGTGGGTTGAGTACCTGCAAGCATACACATTCAATATCAAACACAGGAAAGGATTTTCGAACAAGTTGTAGATGCCTTAAGTAGAAGAGCCCTGACTATCCAGGAGATACAACTGCAGAGCATGGGAATAGACAACTTCAAAGATCTATATGGTGATGATGAAGACTTTGTAGACATCTATAAGGTACGCCAAGAATATAAGAACCACTTTCATAGTAAATACTCTGAATATACTTTTTAAAGTAATCTCCTATTTAAAGGAATTCAATTATGTGTCCCTAGAGGGTCTATAAGGGAGAATTTGATTCAAGAGAAACACAATGGTGCATTGATTGGTCATTTTGGGGTCAGTAAGACACAAGAACTTGTTCAGAGATTTTACTTTTGGCCAAAGATGAATGTTGATATTAGGAAGTATGTTGAGAGTTGTATTGTGTGTCAGAAAGCTAAGGGAACATCTTCTAATGCTAGCCTATACCAACTGTGTGTGTATGATTACACCTTCATGAAATTAGGATAATAAGCAACAATTCTATGGAAAGAAAATGCTATTTAATCTAAGAATTGAAGTTTAAAACCCATATCATCTCATGGTTCTCTATCTAAGCTTTGTTAAGAGAGCTCTTAGTCTTAATCTCTCCCAAGGACAATCCTAGAATGAGAAATAAATGATAAACAATGCTCAAAATCTAGCTCAAAATGCTCCAAGATGTGTTAGAAAACAACAAATGCTCCTAAACATGATATACTAAATGCTATGCAAATGTTGAAATATGATCAAAAGCTCTCAAATGCTCTCCAAATGCCTATAATAAGGATGCTTTTTCTCTTGAAATTTTTGGATCCCAAACACAAAGGAAATGACTTGTATTTATAGCATTTTCCCAAGGGTAGGGGGTAGAGTGAGTTGATCATGATCAAACTTTGGTTAAGTCAAAAGCTTTGAGGTGTTCTCAAATGGAGGG
>MU225139.1:1629089-1642746 GCA_018584345.1 Thuja plicata | reverse complement strand
CAATTCTGCTTTGACTAAAAGGGCTACATGTGGATGCATTTTTCTCAACTTCTGCTTGACGGGCTTAACCCCTGGTTTCACATTTAAGTGATGCATTATGAAACTTGGATCTAATCCAGGCATATCAACATATGACCATTCAAAGTTGATTTGTTTTGCTTGAAAGAATGTAATGAATTCTTCTCTCTCCAAAGGACTCAAAGATGCTGCTAAGTGAATAAATTTAGGATCCTCTTCTGTTCCAATGTTAACCTTTTTTGTGGGTTCAATAAGTATAGGTGATATTTCATCTTCATGAGCTGGTAAGGTGTCCAAACTCTCTCCCTTAGGTGCCACAGTTGGGTTTTCACCTTCGGAAACATCCTTTATTTTTACTTTTTTTTGGGTCTAGCACTGCCACATGGTGGTTTTTACCACTAGACCTTCTCATTTTTTTGTATATTTTCTCTTCATTTTTTGGATTAAGAGGTTGAACACCTGCCCCTATCATCATGTCCAGAGTAAATTTGTTGGTGGAAGAATTAGGTTCAACCGCACTGAGGTATAAAGCCATTGCATTGTCATTTGGGAAGTAGAGCAAGTCATTTGACTCAGAAAGATCCCAATCAATAAGTTTGGGGTACATTAAGGACAAGGATTCATTGCATGGGTTTTCATTTGAAGGAGTCAAGGACATGACTATGTTTGATGGTTCATACATTGTATCGTCATGGTCTATGACATGTGCTTCTTCAAGATGGTAGATGGAAGAAGGATCAAAATCCTCTTCATTAGAGTCCTCTAAGATTTCTATGGGAAAGAAATCATGTGGATTAAACACTAGGTTAGAATCTCCCACTCACGAAGGTACCCAAGGTTTACCTACCCATTGAGTGAAAAGAGGTGCTTGTTCTACATTGACTTGTTGAGGTTCACTTGATGTTTGAGTTGAACTTGAACTTTGAGTTACATGTTCTTGATTCTCAACTTTAGGAGGAGTTGCATAAGTGTGAATGGTATCAACCTCTATGTCATGAAAAGATTCTTCGGACAAGGAATCCCACTTATAATCCCTAGAATCATCTTCACTTTCAGAACCTACCATATGGATATGTGCATGAAAATCATGCATGGGACTTGAACTTTCTCCTTTATGTTGAAAACCTATGCCAAATTTCTCTTCTTTTGCTCTCCAAACTGGTTCAATAGGTTCTAACAACCCTCTATGTCAAAATCCTAAGGGTCCTCTTCCCTTATACCCCATTTTTTCATGATATCAAATCCTTTTCCATATTGATCAGTGTGGATATTGATATGTTGCACCCTTTCATTGGAATTAGCTGAATTGTCATCTTCTTTATAAAGCCATTGTAATACCTTATTATCTTCTTTGTCCATTTCTTGTTTGTCACATTCCCTTACAAAATGGGAATTGTATTTATGAGGTTGATGATCTTTGGATGGCTTCCCATGTTTCCTTAGTGATGTAGGTAAATCGAATAGGGAAACAAAATATTCCCCTACTCCTTTTGAGTTAATTTTGCATTGTTTCTCAAATTGATCCATTAGGTCACTCATCTTTTCATAATGATCTTTCTTAGTTTGTTCCCTTTCTTCCTCAGTGGGTTTCGAATTTTATATTCTCAGTGTTGAAGTCTAAAATGAATTATCCTTTGAATTTGAACCCTCATAACTCATCTTTTCTTTTCCCTTAGTCGATGTAGTTGAGTCAGTTTGAATAGGGTTAGAAGTTGATGTGACATTTGATATTGGTTCTAAAATTTCCTCTTTGGCTTCTTCCATGGTAATATCAGGGATGACTCTCTCCCTATTATGAGGAATATACAATTCATGACTTGGCTTTAAAGCATTGCAGTATTGGAAAGTATTTGAGTCTTCCCCAATTGTGATCTCTTCTCCCATGTATGGAAATTTTATGCATTGGTGATATGTAGAAGGTACCGCTTGCATTTCATGTATCCATGGCCTTCCTAATAAGATGTTGTAGGTAAATTTCATATCAATAACCTGACATATGGTATCCTTTTTGATAGGTCCCACTTGAATTGGTAGAATGATCATACCCTTTGAAGATCTTTCCTCCTCTCATAAGCCTTAATAGTGATTTGCTTCTTTGGATCAATGGAAGACTCGGATAATCCTAATGACTTGACAAGGTTTAGAGTGAAAAAATTTATACCATCTCCACCATCTATGAGAACTCTCTTGACCCTATGTCTTTGGATTAATACCTCTATGTGCAAGGGTAATTTTTGAGGATGTGTGATAGACATGTCATCTTGCTTTGAAAAGGAAAGACAATGAGGGGCTATGAGATGCCCTACCATGTTCTGAAATTTATCTTCCTCCAAGTTTATAGGAATAGTGGTCTCACACAAGGCTTTTTCTAGGATCTCCTTGTGATTAGGAGATAATTTTAACAACTCCAAAATGGATATTTGTGATGGAGTCTTTTGTAATTGATCCACCAAACTATAAGGCTTTGTTGTGGGTGGTGTTTGTTTAGCCAAAATAGTGTGTGTCTTAGGGCCAATAGTAATAGGAGTACCCCCTTGTAGGGTAACCTTTGAGGCTTGCCCCCTTGTGATGGCATTAGTGGACCCTTGAATAGGTTGATCTTTGATTACAACAACATTGATAGTATTGTCATAAGTATGAGCAAAGTTGACAATATGATTGCCTCTTGCATTATTTGCATTGTTTCCTCCATTGTTTGAGTTGGAAGATTCTCCTTTTTATGCTTATAGAAAGGAGTTTTAAAGGCTATGTGATCTTCATTAGTTTGAGGCCCATCCACTTTTATCACACCATTGTCTTTGAGATCTTGTACCACATGCCTAAGGCACATGCAATCATTGGTCTTATGTCCCCTATTTCGATGACATTCACAATGGTTATTCTCACTCCACCAATTTAGCTTGATTTGAGGTTCATATGGTTGAGCCACTGGTAAGTCAATAATTTTATTTGCAATAAGTGTCCTTAATGCATTCTCCAAAGGTTCGCCCAAATTAGTGAATGTCCTTTTGGGTGTAGGTGCAAAGAAAGGTTTAGGCTTGTAAGTCCCTTGATTATTCCCAAAGTTGTTATTAGTCTTGTTGATGTTCAAGGGCACTTTGGGTGCTTGGTTCACATTATTGGCTTGAACTGAGTTTTGGGTAAGATTGAAAGGGGTAGCCTTTAAAGTGTTAGCCTCTACCACTCCATTTTTAACCACTCCTTTATTGTTATTCTTTGTCCAAAATTGACTGTTGTTGTTGTTGGAATTTCAATTTTGATTAGTGTTGGAGGTATTATTGTTGTTGTTATTCTTGTTATCAAAGTGTAAAGCTTGATTTCTCCACTTTTTATCAATACCTCCTTCGTTGTCACCCCATTCTCAATTAGGTCTTGGAATGATCTAGGACATTGTAGCCTTAATCGATAGTTCATTTCATGATTCAAGTTGTTTACAAAAATATCCATCTTTTCCTTTTTGGGTACACTCCAAGGGTATCTAGCAAATACCGCTCTCCATCATTGTAGGAAAAGTAGGAACCTTTCTCCTTCTCTTTGTTTGGTGTTGCATAGATTAAGCATTGTAACCTCATATTTGATGTTATAGGAATAGTGAGTTACAACTTAGAGGCCAATTCCTCAAAGGTTTGAATGCCGAAGGGTAACTTTGAAAACCACTCCATTGCCATACCTCCCAAACTTCTAGGGAATAACCTCATAAGGTCAGTTGTGTCATGCATGAACTCTAGACTTAGGGCACAAAATTCCCTTAAGTGATCTTGAGGATCAGATTTTCCTTCATATTTGTCATATTTAGGATAAATAGCATTTGTTGGAAATGGGACCATGATTAAAGACTTATCAAATGGAAATGAACACAAAGCTTTGATAGAAAAGGGTTTAGGAGCCCCACTTTGTTTTATTGTGTCCAATTGCATCTGGAAAAGTTGGAATTGTTTGTTCACGATTTCAATGGGATTAGCCTCAGCCTCTTCTTGTTTGAGTTTGGTGACATCATAATCATTTGGAAGTTTGAGACCCATTTGTGCTAGGTCTAAGAAGTACTTCTCCTTGTATTTTTCCAACACTTTTTCCATAAGTTTCATGAAGAAAGGGCTTTGCATAGCTTCATTAACCTTTTCATCGGTTAACTCCTCATCATTAGGGTCAATGTTGCCCCCATTGTTGGTATTGTTCATCCCTTGATTGTTAGGGCCCATGTTTGTTCCTCCATTGGTATTATTGTTGGATCATTTGTTGTTAGGATCAACATTTCCCTGATTGTTCATATCCTTGTTTACATGGTTAATTTGATCAGGATCGATATGGCTAAATGGAAAATACATCCTTGGTTTTGTTTCCTTAATGGGTTCTTGTAAGGGCCTTGACAGAAAAGGATCACCCGGAAAAGGGCACTCTTGCCTTAGATAAGATCCGTCTTGTTGTAGGGTAGTCTTAATGTAGTGGGATCGAGTAAAAACTGGCATTAACATAAATCAAATGAAGATCTTAGGTTTTTAACTTGCTTAAATGATCAATCCGTGGATAAATTTGCAAAATACCCAATAATGGCAGATTCTGATCTAGTTAAGTATTCACAGAGGTAAAACATCCAAAAGGGTATCCAAAAATGAAATTTTCTTATTTTCAACCCCTTGGTATATACCCACTGTTTGCCCCTTTTAATTTTTGGGTGGCTCTTACCTGTGTGTATGCATCTTTTAATCAATAGTACGTGGTCACTGGTATCATTGTACATGGTGCTCTACAGTTAGCAGGCGGTGTTTGCCTATTGATAGGTAGTTTTGAAATGTTGATACGCGGCACTTTCCAGTGGCTTACGTGGATGTTGAATGTTTTCAAGTGGCGTTTTATGATTTGTAAGTGGCCCAACATTGTTTGTACGCTGCTCTGAAATGGTGGTATGCAACACTTTGCTGGTCAAAGTTGAATTTATCAATTGTTTTTATATTTTTTGGATTTAAAAATTTAAGGGCTTTGATCAGATTTGTCAAAAAGGATTCTTGCGTGAAAACAAAATACAAGCTCAACACACACATCAAATTTGTACCAAATCCCTAAAACCAAACTAAAAGTGTACGTTCTCAGATGTTTTTACAGGTCTGCACAAGAATTTCTTCCAAACAGTCTACCTTACAGTCAACAAATTTGTCTTTTAATAATGGCTCTACAAAGGTAGGTCTGCTACTTTATCAAGGTCTCAAATTATTCCGATCTAAATATTGACAAGATCCTTTACCCCCTTGCGGGCTTCCCACACGCACAAAAGTATGATTTTGCGCAATCCCGAAGGACTACTAGAGGAAGTGAGGATGACTTGCACAAGTTTTAGTCACTTTTCAATTAAGGTAAAGTGCATTTATTTATAGTGGGTCGGATGACATCATGGTAAAAGCGAATATCTCCTACTTTGGGTCGTTCCCTGTCACTGTTCTCGTAAGGAAATTCTTGGGAGGCAGGCCCTTTAAAGCTCTATTTAGCTAGCATGGATATGGAAAGCAAGAATTAAACTCAGTCCAACAAGTTTGGGAATCTGATTCACTCAAAGAGTGAAGAGCATATCCCTATTGTTTTTCTTTGTTGCAAACACCTAAAAACAAAATTGTTCATTTTCAACCTCTTGACAAGGAGGTTCTTAAAAAAATGAGATGTGTGGTTCAATTAATCCTCCCTTTCTTTCTACCACCCAACTTGACACTTTTGGCTTTTTGATCAACTTTGAAAAGTTGAGAGCATATACCTAATGTCTCATTTGAACGGAAAATAGTAGGGTGTCCCTAATTATACTAGATTCAAAGAATTTGTCACAAGTTAAGCAATGCAAGCTTGATTAGATAAATACCTGGTTTTCAAAGCTAGCAAGGCTAGGCACATTTTTGAGTGTTTTGACTTATTTCCACTCACCTAGTGGTGATCGTTCCCACTCCAGCTCCTCCAACAAGTTAGTCAACACAAAGAGAGACAAAGTGAAGAAAACTTGGAAAACTAAAAAGACAAACTCCCTCCTAAAAGCTCTTTTAATGAAAAACTTATCAAATCAAAGCTTATGAAAATCAATTAAAGAGTGGGAAATTTTTGTTTGTAAGCAAAAAACACTTTAATGTAGTGATCATATAAGTGTTCCTCCTCAAATAAACTCTCTAAAAGATTGGCTACATGTATTTGTTTGTCATTTTTAACCTTAATCCTCACCTCTTTGCTAAGCCTTGTGACCCGCTTCTTTGGTTTCTACACCTTTGGGTGATTTTTCATCTGTAAGACAGAAAAAAACAAAGAGTCAAAATAGTGAGCAAATCAATAAAAACCTGATTTAAAGTAGAAACATTTACGCGACATTTAATAGCTAAAAGGTGACATTTAAATGCTAGTATGCGTGAATAGAAACTTTCTAAGCGGCTTTTAAATCCTACTAAGTGGCTTTTAAAAAATCACAAGCGGCAGATAAAGTATAAGATGGGGCCAAAGGTTGCTAGAAAGTGGCTCTTGAAAATTAGCAGGGGGCACACTTTATCTAGCACGCGGCTGAAGAACTAAAGATGGAGATGAAAGAAGCTCTGTAGCCAGCATTTTATTGTTCACAGGCGGCTCTAAACATTGCATAGGTGGCTCTTCTCTTGTTTTTCTACAAAATAGCACAAAGAACAAAGCAAAAGACACAAAATATTATGATAAAATGTTAGAAATGAGGTTTAGAGCCCCACGGTGGGCGCCATTTGTGTGTGTATGATTACACCTTCATGAAATTAGGATAATAAGCAAAAATTCTATGGAAAGAAAATGCTATTTAATCTAAGAATTGAAATTTAAAACCCATATCATCTCATGGTTCTCTATCTAAGCTTTGTTAAGAGAGATCTCAGTCTTAATCTCTCCCAAGGATAATCCCAGAACGAGAAATAAATGAAATAAATGATAAACAATGCTCAAAATCTAGCTCAAAATGCTCAAAATGCTCCAAGATGTGTTAGAAAACAACAAATGCTCCTAAACATGATATACTAAATGCTATGCAAATGCTGAAATATAATCAAAAGCTCTCAAATGCTCTCCAAATGTCTATAATAAGGATGCTTTTTCTCTTGAAATTCTTGGATCCCAAACACAAAGGAAATGGCTTGTATTTATAGCATTTTCCCAAGGGTAGGGGGTAGAGTGAGTTGACCATGATCAAACTTTGGTTAAGTCAAAAGATTTGAGGTGTTCTCAAATGGAGGGAAAGTTGGTTGGTCGTCTCAAAGAAATTAGGAATTAAATAACTCAATCATTTAATTAATTTAGCCATGGAAGGGTGAATGGGTTGGATTTGATCTTTTTGATTTGAAATATACAATTAATTGATTAAAATCAATTGTATAATTTGATTAATCCTTTTAGGCTTGAATTTAATTATTTGATTTTGTGATTATTTGATCTTTTAATTTGATTTCATTTTTGTCCTCTTGATTTGATCCATTTTAATGCATTGAGATGGGATTTTAAGGCATTTGGCTAAGATTTACAATTTTGAATGCTTGAGATACACCTGGTCAATTTTAGGTGTCTATACCAACCACTTCCTATCCCAACTAGACCATGGGAATTCTTGAGCATGGACTTTGTAGTTGGGTTGCCTAAGTCAAGATAGGGAATGGATAGTGTCTATGTGATAATGGATAGATTTAGTAAGATGGCTCACTTTGTACCCTGCAAGACAACCAATGATGCTAGTCAAATAGATTCTCTATTCTTTAAAGAGGTAGTCATAATACATGGATTTCCCTTGAGTATTGTGTCCGACAGAGACACGAAGTTTATGAGTCATTTTTGGAAGACTCTATGGCAGAAGTTAGTCACTAACTTATCTTTTAGATCTGCATACCATCCTCAGACTAATGGTCAAAATGAGGTAGTTAATAGGAGTCTTAGTAATCTCCTAATATGCTTAACAAAGGAGTATGGTCAGATATGGGACCAACTCATATGCCAAGCTAAATATGCCTACAATGATACTATGAATAGGACTACTGGTAAGATTCCTTTTGAAATTCTCTATGGCCTACACCCTAGAGGAATTTACAAGCTTAGATAATTGAAGGATAGAGTTAAAGGGGGTGGATATGCTGAGGATTTTGCTTATGATATGCAAGAGGTCCATGATACAGTCAGGAAGACACTAATTGAAAATACTGAGAAAATCAAGAGTAAGGTGGATGATAGAAAAAGGGATGTCCAATTCAAGGTTGGGAATCTAGTGATGGTACACCTCAACAAGGCTAGACTACAGAAAGGAATCCCACACAAGTTACAGATGAGAAGAATTGGCCCCTGCACTATACTGGTAAAATATGGAGCAAATGTTTACAAGGTGGAGTTACCAGAGAATAGTGGCTTGTCACCTATCTTTAACATTGCAGACTTGGTCTTATACAAAGGACCAATACCTGATCCAGATCAGAGCTTGACTAAAGTCATCCAAGAAGTAGAAGAACTCCATTTTCCATCTACACCAGTCAAGAAGGCAGACTGCATACTAGAATCCAAAATTTACAAAAAGACTAGAATGAAGGATTACAAACAACACTTAGTGAAATGGAAAGGACAAATGGATGCAGATGCAACATGGATAAAGGAGTCAGAGTTCAAAAATCTTGGCATTGGTCCTGACCTACTCAATCCGAGGATGGATTAAAATATTTCACTTAGGGAGGATGGTGCAGGAGCACCTAGGCTATCCTCTAAGCCCTAGAATGTTTTGGCTTGTAATTGACCTTAGAAAATTCAGTGTGTGTTTAATTTTGACCTTAGTAGGTCTTGCAATGTGTTTTACTGGGTAGATTGATAATTAGTGTCAAATCCAACCTAGTCTAGTTAGTTTACTTTAATGCATAGCTTTGGCTTGAGTAGGGAAAATGATTATTAATGGATCCTAGAGTTAGTTAGGATTGGTAAAGTGCCTAAAAAGGCCTTAATGATGTATATTCCTCGTACCAAGCATAGTAGAGGTTATAAAAGTTAGTTTCAAGCATTTATGGAAAAGATGCTACAATGTTGTCATGACAACATTTTGCATTGTTGCAATGTTGCATGCAACATAGACAACATTTGGATTCCTCTTGAGATGGAGGTGAAAAATAAATTCGAGTGGCCTAAAATGGTGGAGGAAGAATCCTAATATTCCTAAGGACTCATTTCCCGAGGTGGATTGAATGTAAGCAAGTTTTTGGAATAGCAAGAAGCTCTGCAATTTTGGGTTTTAGCAATATTCGAGCATTTTTGGGTTACAGAGTGATTAGATGGATTGAATTGATCAATGTAGTGTTGGATTCATGTTGAGTATGTAGATTTAAGACTTTTTCATAAATTTTTCAAGTACTATAGACTTGGTTTATTAGTATTTGTGAATTGATTAAGATTTAGGGAGTTTGCTGGTCCAGTCTAAAGTAGTTTGTGTTTCCATGGCTCCCCCATGAAATCTAACTGTGGGAATCTCCTAAGGGTGGATGAATGTTTTAGGGGAGCCTATTTATAGTGTAAATATGAAAGGATAGGAACTGAAGATTTGAGCTTCTATTTTTAAGGTTATGCCCTAGGCGAACAATGTATGTCTGGTTAGGGATGTAACGTAGTAAGAATCAAGTGCCATTGCAAAGGAGTGTGTGAGGGAAAGAAACCAAATGTGGTTCTAGGAGCCTTAGGGTCTAATTTAACCCTTCCTATGAGCCTAGATCCTATCCAATCCATCTTAACACATTTCTAGCAAGAAATTAGTGTGTTACTATCAATGCTTGAAAATAGGCCTAAAAGACCTACATTTCAGGACAATAGTGTACGGATGGTTTGAGGAGCTAAAACCTTGAAAATATTTAAGGTCTTGGAAAAGGGTATTTGAGTCCTAGGTTTTTTTTTAGGGTTGTGTGGAATTTTTTGACAAGAATCCAGAAAAACCCTTTGGATATGGCTAATAGGGCTACTAGGCCTAATAGGTTCAAAAGCATTGTGAAGGTGGAACTCGATCACTTTAGAATAGAAGACCCATTCAAATGGGATTCAAAAGATTTCATATGGATTTCTTGAGGGAAAACATGTATTTTATAGCACTTGTGAATATTTTTGGTAAGATTTGAGCTTGGAATCATCCAAGGAAGCATAGAGACAAGGAGTACATTCAATGGTGGAAATCTTTCAAGATTGAGCACAGAGAAAATAAATCTTAGTGTGGAGTTAGAATAGTCTTAGGGTGTGAAGATTAAATACTTTGGGGGATTCTAGAAGAGAATTAGGATCCTAGGTATACTAGGGAAAGTTAAGACCTTAGTTGAGTAAGTGCAAGCCAAACTTGGAACATTTCCATCAATTAACAACTTCTTTGATTCTGTCACTGTACTAAGTGATGTTCTCTCCTTCTTTCATTCTTAGGTCATCAAACTTTCCTCTTAGGCTTTCAGATTTAGTTCTCAACACATTGCCATCTCCTCCATGTACTAGCTTGAGCTTGTCCCACATTTTCTTTATAGAGGTGCATGATTTTACATCTACAAATTCAGCATCAGATAGTGAAGAAGCAAGTTCTATCATCGTAGAATTGTGTTCACATTTCTCTCTCAATTGGTCAACAGTCAGAGGTCCAGTAGGTGTAGCATATTTAGTATACAAGTGTTGTGTAACATCATTTTCAATACCAAATAGATAAAGTCTTATCCTTCTTTTCCATGATGCAAAGTTGTCCTTGTTCAACTTAGGCACATCCCTTTTACTCATCTTGTGATCTTTAGATTAAGTCCCTTTAAACTTTTCTTCCAAGCACCAAAGCTCTTATACTAATTGTTAGAATAACTGAGAGGGGGGCAGTGAATCAATGGTCTTAACAATCATTCCAGAAGATCCAAGTAAAAATTTATATCTCAAATACAATACCTTTAGTTATCTTATAGTCCCAATTTCATCAAGATGTATGCCATAAATAATATTAACAAATATAAACTGCTCGGTAAGATATACTATTTATCTTTTCTAGACTTTACCGAGTAGTAGCAAATAAACTTAGAGTTAACCGACCAATCTAGTTTCAATAATGTGTAAAAAAAAATATCAATGCAATGAAACATATACATATTTGACACAGATTTTAACATGAAAACCCAATATGGAAAAAACCACCTGGGACCAGTAACCCAAAATATTTTCACTCTTTTGAAGTGAGCTCACTAAAGAGCCAACCATGTTAAAGGTTACAATACACACTGTTAAGTGTGACCATGTTAGAGGATTTAAAACCAATAGTTTTTCTTTTGACATAGCACTCACTATGTTGTCAACAAGAAAACCTTTTGATACTCTTGAGTATCTCAATACAATAAGGACTATTAAATCCCACTCAGTTAACAGATTTTCTAAATCAATGGTTAAACTGATACAGTAAATGATTTGTTCAAAATAAAACTTTGATTTGAAAATATTTAGATCTATTGTTAGTCTAGTAATACCTCTCTGATCAATATATACTTCAATTCCTTTGCTTTCTTTCTTTATTATGCTCGGTGAATGCTTTGTCATCTGTTGCTCATGTTGGAGATTTGCCTCTATGCAAATAGTTGATTGTATGTTTGTCATTGATGCCAACATATAATATACAATGGTGTTCTATATGAAATTATTAGTACAGATTTTTTGGAGCTATGCGTGTTTATTTCCATGGTGTATACATGTTCTAGATGCTATGTACATTCACGCTGAGTCAGATATGAAGTTTCAGTTGAGCTATGTTATTCAGTTATGGCAGTTATAGTGACTGAAGATTATCTGTGAAGAGTCGATGTAATTACATTATTTCTTGAGTTGCACCTATCTTTGGGATATGCATGTTTGTATTCATGTTTAGTTATGAGTTAAAGATAATTATCTAAAGGTGCCAAATGTGTTCTATCAAAATCATGATGTTGGAGTTAATTTTGTGGAGCCAACTTTGTGATGCATCATGTCTATTCAGTTTGGGTTGCGTGATTCTAATCAAGTTGTGTGCTTGATGTGGCCGACTAAATAAGTATTTAAGGGACTCCAAAATCCAATGAAGATCACATCTTTTGGGAACATATTTATAGTAGTTCATTTGGTGAACGCTAAAGTGTGAATGATAAGAAAAGAGACAGAAAAAGTATAGATCAGAATGTTCATCATTTTGGGACAGTAGAGACATTTTATTCATCAAGAAAAGATCTATGTGAAGAAGAACTGGAAGTATACAACACACTGGAACTGATCAAGACAACAGGTCTACTCAAAATGTTCATTTATCATATATAGTACATATCTACTTTACTGAAGGTTGCAGCCTTCATCATTTTAGCAGTGAGATTTTTGGACAGTGAGTCCTCACCCCTAACAGGGTTATTTGTAAAAGACTCCTAATAGGGTTAGACCCTTAACTAGGTCACTGTACTTATTGCATTGTAAATAAAAACTCCTAACAGGGTTGCAAGATCTCCTAATAGGGATAATTATACTCAAGTACAGTTATTTGTGGGTGCTAATTCCCACTAGGATTTTTACCTATTTGGCTTCCCCATGACAAAAATTGTTGTGTTCTATCTTGTGTTATCTGAATGTGTTAATGCTTAATATTATTATTTAATTAATTGAAGAAAATAATTAAACTAGCTGATAATTGATTCACCCCCCCCCCTCTCAGTTATCCCTTATGACTATTCTAACAATTGGTATCAGAGCCAAGTGCCTTGAAGAGAAAGCCTGACCGCTTAAGGTAGATTAGATGGCATACTTCAGGAAAGAGAGTCCTAAGTTTGATGGAGAAAACTATGTTGACTGGAAGAAAAAAATGATAACACATCTTCAGTGTGTTGGATTTGAGATCTATGAGATTACCACTCATGCAATTGATGTTCCCACCTTAAAAGACCTTGTAGAAGAAGACTCTACAATTAAACAAAAGGAAGTATTCACTCAAAATGCAATTTCCAAAGAAGCCCTAATCAGTGCCCTATCCGACAGTGAATATTTTGAGATCAAGAAGGCAGATAAAGCATATTCTATTTGGAAATACTTAGAAAATATGTTTGAAGGAGATATCCAAGAAAAGAATGCATGCAAAAAAACATGGAAGAAAAGATACAATAATTTAGAGATGCTACCTGAAGAAAACATCAGAGCTTACAATCAGAGGATTAATGAAGCAGTTTCAGGTATCAGGAACAATGGTGGAGAAATTTCAAAGGATGATATAATGGACAAACTAATGACCACATTGACAACAGACTATGAGAGCAAGATTAACATCTTGGATGAAACTATGCAATTCTCAAAGGAATTCAAAAGAGAAACCTTGATCAGAAAAATATCTACATCTGAGATATCAAGATTGAAAACATAACCTAAAAGTGAGACAACTTTCAAAGCCTCAGTCCACAGTAAGAAATCTATAAGTAGCTCCAGTAATAATGAAGAAATGGATACAAAACTAGAAGAAATCATTGCTATGATTTCCAAGAAAGAAAGGAAAGGTAAAGGGAAATATGAAATACAACTACCATTCAAATGTTTCTCATGCAACAAAGTTGGTCACTTTGCATCCAAGTGTCCTACAAGAGTCAAGAAGTTTAGATCAGATTACAAGCCCAAGTACACTAAGGAATGCTATCATGCTGAA
>MU225139.1:1608239-1629039 GCA_018584345.1 Thuja plicata | reverse complement strand
CAACTACCATTCAAATGTTTCTCATGCAACAAAGTTGGTCACTTTGCATCCAAGTGTCCTACAAGAGTCAAGAAGTTTAGATCAGATTACAAGCCCAAGTACACTAAGGAATGCTATCATGCTGAAGATGGTGTAACTGATAATGATTCAGGAGAAGATGAAATTGGATTCGTTTCCATTAAAGACATTGAGAAGATGATTGAAGAAATGGACAAAGAAGATGAAGAAAAAGCACAAGAGTTAGCATTAGTTTCCAAAGCTGACATCAAAACTGACTGGATCATTGACAGTGGATGTTCACACCACATGACAGGAGACAAAGACATATTTGTACAACTAGACAAGTACAAAGGTGGCATGGTTATATTTGGATATAACACTCCCAAACCTATCATAGGCTGAGGATCTATCACCTTAGATGGAAAGAACAAGACATATGATGTTCTTTATGTTGATGGTTTGCATCATAACTTACTAAGTGTTGGACAACTGCTAGACAAAGGATATCAGTTGGAATTTAAGAACAATAGTTGTATTATCAACAACAAAGAAGGAGACATGATTGCATCAGGTTCAAAGACCAAAGGTAATGTTTTCCAGCTTAACTCTGAAGTAAGTTGTTTTGTTGCAAAAGTGGATGACAGTTGGTAATGGCACAAGAGACTTTGTCATATCAATTTCGACAACATAGTCAAGATAAGTAATGTAAATGCAGTAAGAGACCTTCCAAGTATTGAAAGACTAGTTGACACTATGTGCATAGAATTTAGTGATGGGGAAGCATGTGAGGACCTCATTCAGGAGTAAACAAGACTCTACTGAAAACAAATTAGATCTGATACATACAGACCTATGTGGACCTACTCAAACAAGATCATACTACGGAGAAAGGTATTTCATTTTGTTTGTTGATGATTTCTCAAGGATGATGTGGGTTGCATTCTTAAAAGACAAATATGAAGCTTTTGAGAAGTTCAAAGTATTCAAAGCTAAGGTTGAGAATGAATTTGGATTGAAGATAAAATGTTTGAGATTTGATAGAGGAGGAGAATTCACCTCTGACCAGTTTTATGATTACTGCGAAGAACATGGAATCAAAAGACAGTTAAGTGCACCTAGAACCCCTCAGCAGAATGGGATTGCATAAAGAAGGAACATAATAATACTTGACACAGAATGCACTATCATGATTGAAGGAAAAGTTGCCCATACCTATTGGAGAGATGCGGTCAATACAACAGTCTATACTATCAATAGGATACAATTGAGGCCAGGCGCAGACAAGACACCTTATGAACTTTGGTTTGGTAATGTACCTACTGTAAAATACTTTAGAATCTTTGGAAGCAAGTGCTACATCAAAAGAGATGATAGTATTGGCAAGTTTGATGCTAGAAGTGATGAAGGTATTTTTCTTGGTTACTCTACTAAAAGAAAAGCCTATAGATGTTTTAATATAATATTGAAGAAGATCATTGAAAGTACTCAAGTGAAGATTGATGAGAAGTTTATGATTCAAGAAAGATATTATGAATGTGCTCCCATGATTGAAGATGAGCCCAGAACCATCAATAAGGACACAGTTATTGAATAAATGTTTGACTGTATTGATGTTTCATGTAACAATCCTGAACCAAGTGAAGAAGAATCACAAATTACAGATGAAAGTGTCACTCTTAAAAACTCAAAATACACATTCAAATACCACTCTAAGAAAGACATCATTGGAGATCAGAGCACTAAAGTCTTGACAAGATCCAAAACAAAAGGTTCAACCATTGCTGAAGAGGTATGCTTACTTTCATAGATTGAACCCTTAAGTGTAGAAGATGCGTGCAATGATTCAGATTGGAAAAGTGCTATGCAAGAAGAATTAGATCAAATAATCAAGAATGATACATGGGAGCTGGTCCATAGACCTCATGACAAGAATGTGATTGGAACAAAGTGGATATTCAGCAATAAAATGAATGAAGAAGGCACAGTGGTAATAAATAAAGCAAGATTAGTATGTAAAGGATATGCACAGAGAGAAGGAATAGACTACACTGATACATTTGCCCCTATGAGAAAACTGGAATCTATCAAGTTTTGTTTGGCCTATGCAACATTCAAGAACTTTAAAGTACATCAAATGGATGTCAAGTCAGCTTTTCTGAATGGTGATTTGAAGGAAGAAGTCTACATAGAGCAACCTGAAGGATTCAAACTTTCAGACAAACTAGACATGGTATGAAAACTAAAGAAAGCACTTTATGGACTTAAACAAGCCCTAAGAGCTTGGTATGAGAGACTTGATGGTTACTTAACAAAGATAGGATTCAGAAAAGGAGTAGCAGACTGTAACTTATTCATAAGAGAGACAGGTGAAGGATTACTACTCATTGCTATTTTTGTTGATGACATTATCTTTGGAGGTAATGACAAACTTAGTGCAAAATTTTCCAAAGAAATGAAAAGTGAGTTTGAAATGAGCATGATTGGACCTATCAAATATTTTCTTGGATTGAATGTAAATCAAACAGACAAAGGAATATTCATAAATCAGTCTAAGTATGTGAAGGAGATATTGAAGACTTTCAAAATGGAAGATTGAAAAATAGTAAGCACCCCCATGATAATAGGAAGAAAGATTTCTAAAGATGATGATTCCATAGCAGTTGACAAGACTTTATACAAGTCTATGATTGGAAAAATCATATATCTTACTCAATCTAGACATGATATTTCTAATGCAGTTGGAATTGTTGGAAGATTTGCAGCTGAACCCAAGCAAAATACCTAATGGTAATAAAAAGAATATTCAGATACTTAAAAGGGACTATAGACAATGGTTTATGGTATCCTAACTCAGATAATATACAACTTCATGTGTATATTGATGTTGATTGGGTAGGTTGTGTTGATGACAAAAAGATTACATCAGGAGGAGCAGTATTTCTTGGAGACAGGTTGGTCACTTGGACAAGTAAAAAGCATAATTGTATCTCTCAGTCAATAGTAGAAGCTGAGTATGTTGCAGCAACATTGAATTGTTCAAAAATGGTTTGGATCAAACAGATGATTAAAGACTTTGGTATTCAGATTGATTAGCCTATTGTTATTCACTATGATAACACTAGTACTATCAATATGTCAAAGAACCCTGTGATGCATGCAAAGACAAAACACATTGAGAAAAAGTTGTAGACAAAGAAGTAAAGTTGGATTATGTGAGCACTAAAGAACAATTAGCAGATATTTTTACAAAGCCATTATCAAAAGATACTTTTAAGTATCCCAGGGAGAAGCTACAAGTAATTTCCTTTCCCGAGTCTAATTAGAACTTACAACAAGAACATCAGTCCTTGGTGACTGATGAATTGTTGACTATTCTACTTCTAGAGTAGTACCTGTGCTTAACAATGTTTGGCACCCTTTTCCATTGATGTCAAAGGGGGAGTATTTGTAAGGGGGAGCATATACTCTAGGGGAGTATATAGTCAGAAGAGCAGCAGCAGTGAAGAGGAAGCTTTGATGAGGATATTGAGAAGATTGTAAAAATAAGGAAGACACTTTGAGTTGATGATATCATATGTTTCCATCAATGTCAAAGGGGGAGATGGTTGGAGATTTGCCTCTATGCAAATATTTGATTGTATGTTTGTCATTGATGAAAACATATAATATACATCGGTGTTCTATATGCAATTATCAGTACAAATGTTTTGGAGCTATGTGTGTTTATTTCCATGGTGTATACATGTTCTAGATTCTATGTACATTCACGTTGAGTCAGATATGAAGTTTCAGTTGAGTTATGTTATTCAGTTATGGAAGTTAAGTAACTGAAGATTATCTGTGAAGAGCCAACGTAATTACATTATTTCTTGAGTTGCGCCTATCTTTGGGATATGTGTGTTTGTATTCATGTTTAGTTATGAGTTTAAGATAATTATATAAAGGTGCCAAACATGTTCTATCAGAATCGTGATGTTGGAGTTAATTTGATGGAGCCAACTTTGTGATGCATCGCATCTATTTAGTTTGGGTAGCGTGATTCTAATCAAGTTGTGTGCTTGATGTGGCCGACTAAAGAAGTATTTAAGGGACTCCAAAAGCTAACAAAGATCACATATTTTGGGAAGATACTTATAGTAGTTCATTTGGTGAATGCTAAAGTGTGAATGATAAGAAAAGAGACAGAAAAAGTACAGATCAGAATGTCCATCATTTTGGGATAGTAGAGACATTTCATTCATCAAGAAAAGATATATGTGAAGAAGAAGTGGAAGTATACAACACACTAGAACTGATCAAGACAAAAGGTCTACTCAAACAGTTCATTTATTAGATATAGTGCATATCTATTTTACTGAAGGTTGCAGCCTTCATCATTTTAGCAGTGAGCTTTTTGGACAGTGAGTCCTCACCCCTAACAGGGTTATTTGTAAAAGACTCCTAACAGGGTCAGACCCTTAACCAGGTCACTATACTTATTGCATTGTAAAGAACAACTCCTAACAGGGTTGCAAGATCTCCTAACAGGGATAATTATACTCAAGCACAGTTCTTTGTGGGTGCTAATTCCCACCGGGTTTTTTACCTATTTGGTTTCCCTGTAACCAAAATTGTTGTGTTCTATCTTGTCTTATCTAAATGTGTTAATGATTAATGTTATTCTTTGATTAATTGAAGAAAAGAATTAAACTAGCTGATAACCGATTCACCCCCACTCTCAGTTATCCCTTGGGACTATTCTAATAGCTCAGTGTCTACAGAATTCCTTATCTCTATTCTTCAACCTGTATGATCAGATATGTATGAAGATTTCTATCTTCACACAAAATATATCAGAATTATTCTCTTTGATAATGAATTCCTTGTCTCTTCATATAGACATGATTATCTGCTTAATCTCCTTATTTTTGTTGTAGATCTCTCATTGATCCCTAAAACTCGTCATGATTTTCTTTATCCCGTAAAGCTCTCCTTTAGTTTTATTTAGTAAATCTCTTTGGTGCAAGAGCATCCTAAGGTCTTTAGGAATATCTTTAGTCATTTTGGCTTTTAGGTTGGTTTGGCCAACCATCCATGAATAAGGACTATGTTATAAAGTCCCTAGTGTGTTTTAGGTGTGTTTTAGTGTTAGAAAATATTAGGGTTTGTGAGTTGTTGAGTCAAGTTGGTTCTAGGGGTCTAGCACCTAGAAGTCAACCAAAAGGTCAAAGGGTTGACCAAAAATCCAAAGTGGATATATTTTCAAGATTTTAATGTTTTCAAGTCATTTGAGGTCATTTGGTAAGGTTTGAAACCAAATAGAGCCATCAAAGTTAAGAAAGTGTCATTTTGACAAAAGTTGTCAAAGTTGTCATGACAACATTTCCTAGAATTTAGGAATCAGATCTTATGATGCCCAAATCCTAACTAGAGGGTCTAGACATGTGGGATGAGAGTATATAAGGTTACTACAACCCTAATCTGATGGTTAGATTTCATTTTGTACAGACTAGTTAGTGGAAAGAACCAATTTACACTGTAATTAGCATATAGAGCCATCATCCAACACTTTTGTGGATTGAATGGATTGAATGAAATCATGGAGAGTGTTTAATATGTAATTTCCTAGTTCTTTGTGGCATTATTTTAGTCTTTTGTTCATTCTGGTTAGCTTTTAGTAAATCTTTTATGTTTTGTAAGTTCATTGTCTAGTTTTGGACCAGTCATGTAGAAAATGGCTTTTCTTGGCATTCTCGTGGTTCAAATTCCCATGAACACTTGGAATCCATTAAATAATTGTATATACTATGTAGATATGGTGTGTGGAGTGTGTGTGTGCATGGGAAGCAAGAGAACATTCAGGCCCTAGGCAAGTACTGGTTATTCTAGCTAGGGTAACTGAACTGTGCAGAGGCAATGGAGGTTGCTAAGTGATTGGTATGTGCCAATAAAGAATAGAGGAGTTTGGGGGAATGAAGTGCAGAACTTTTGATGAAAGGAGAAGTTCTGAGGAACTCAATTAATCAGTTAAATAATTTCAAGAAACCAAATCAGTCTTCATGCCCTAGAAACCCTTATTTTTAGGGGTTTGGTAGAAGTCCACTGTACGGAGAGTGTGGGAATTGGAGACCTAGAAAATATCTAAGGTTAGGAAAAACTCACAAATAATATGTGATCAGATTCTAGGGGTGTTGAGGGATTTTTAGATAAAATCCAACTTTTCAGTGTTTAGGACGGCTAATAGGCCTAAAAAGGCTACAAGGCCTAAAATACTAGAATCTTGAACCCGATTGGAATTAGGTTGAGAGATCCTCAAGATTGGATCAAGGAGTTTTGAAAGGAATTAGGAAATATTCAAGGAAACAACTCACAAGAGGGGATGTCATTTGGATGGTTAGGTGATCAAGGAAGCCATGAAAGAGTAAGGCTATGGAGAAGGGTTTAGTGAAGTGTTTGAAGTTGGTGGAGAGCTCCTAGTGTGTTAAGAGGATCAGTGAAGTATCCTATAGTTAGGGTAGGGATAGAGAACCTAAGGAAGACCAAGAGAAGGTCTTGGAGAGAGAAAGAAATATCTAGGAGAGGATCTCCCCATCAAATTGGTATCAGATCCATTGAAAGGCTTGGGAGTGGATTAGTGTATGTCAGAGTGGAGTGAGTCCATAGGTGAGAACATAATGGCAACCAATGCAAAGTTGGCCAAGGATTTTTCAGAGAAACAAATCAAGAATAGGCTTCTTGAAGAAGCAATGGAAGAGATGAAGATCAAGATGGTAGAGGTGGTAGAGACTGCCAGCAATTTGAGAGAAGAAATGCATGAAGGGATAGATAAAGGAAAGAAACCAATAGAAGAGGAGGTAGAACTAGATCCTGACCCTCTTCTCCCTAAGGAACCATTCCTCAAGGAACTCAAGGCATTGAGTGGAAAGGCTCTAGAGCGAATATAAGTGTTCCCTGGTAAGATGGATAAAAAAATGGTTATGGAATGGCTTGAAGGGATGGAGAACCACTTTGAGTGTGATGGGATTACAAAGGCACAAAAGGTATAGATAGCCAAGTCAAGGCTAAGAGGGAAATAACTTACATGGTGGAAGTTATTGCAGGAAGAAAGAGAGAAAGAGGGAAAGAATCCCATAGAAAATTGGAAAAAAATGGTTGCAAAGGTGAAGGAGAATTACCTTCTAGAAGATTATGACATTCAACTGCATAAGAAAAGGTAAAAACTTGGGACAAAAGACCTAGATGTGCCAGCCTATAATGAAGAGTTTCAGAAGATTTGCCTTAGATCAAGAATCTAGGAGACAGAGAGTATCAAATTTGAAAGGTACCTTAATGGATTAAGGTGGAACATTCAAGAAGAACTTAGTCTCTTTACCCTGACTTCCATTTATAGTTGTTTTCAAATGGCTTTGAAAGTGGAAGAGAAACTCAAGAAGAGAGAAGATTCTAGCTCTAGAGGTAGAGGAAGGGGTAGAGACAATAGAGGTGGCCATAGAGGAGGATCAAGTGGAAGAGGTAGTGATAGTAGAGGCCAAAGTGACTCCATATATATAGAGAAAGGATAGGAATCAAGAAATAGGGGTGGATATAATAATAGAGGAAGAAGCTCTTATAACAGTGGCAAAGGAAGATCATGAGGTTTTGAGAGAAGCTCTCACTTTTCTTCTATGAAATGCTACAACTCTAGACAGTTGGGACACCCAGAATATAGGTGTCTAGATAAAACAACATCCTCACAAGGGGAGAAGAAGATAGATTATGTCCAAGAAGAAGATTTCTCTAAACAATCAGAGGTAAGTCTGGATTCAGAGAAAGGAGAACACCTTATGTTAAGAAGAATACTAATCAAGACACCCACCAAAGATGAGCACAAGTAGAGGAGGGCTCTTTTCAGAGTAAAATGCAAGATATTGGGAAAAGTGTGCAAGGTGATCATTGATTCAGGGTCAACAGATAATGTTATATCTAAGGAAGTAGTAGAGATGTTGAAGCTCACCGAAATCTCAAATGTGTGTCCTTAAAAAGTTACATGGTTGAATAAGGGCCAAAAAATCTTAGTGAATGAACAAGTGTGGGTATAATTTTCCATTGGAAAGTATCAGGATAGGATACTATTTGATGTTTTTCCAATAGATGCTTGCCATATGTTTCTTGGTAGACCATGGCAGTATGACAAAGAAGCTGTCCATAATGGGAAAGATAATAAGTACTCATTCAAGAAAAATGGGGTAACATTCAAGATACAATCCTTACTTGAGGAAGACATAGTAGAGAAGGAAGAATCCAGTACCTTTTTGATGAGTGGGAAATAATTCTTAAAGGATATGAAGGATGAGGAAGTTGGCTATGAAATCTTGTTAAAGCCAAAGGAGGAGGAGACTCATAAGCAAGCACCTATGCCAGAGGAAGTGAGAGAATTGTTGGATCAGTTCAAGGACATAATATGTGAGGGGAACTGGCTTGAATACCACCAAAGAGGGAGATAAGTCATCAAATTTACTTGATACCAGAAGCATGCTTACCAAACAAAGCTGCATACAAGATGACACCGGAGCAAAACAAGGAGATAGCCAGGAAAGTGCAAGAATTGTTGGATCAAGGACTAAATAGGAAGAGCATAAGCCCTTGTTTTGTCCCAATGGTGTTGGATCCTAAGAAGGGAGGTAAGTGGAGGATGTGTACTGATTCTAGGGCAATAGAAAATCTATCAGGTATATATTTCCAATTCCTAGAATAGAAGACTTGATGGATTGCTTGGGGGGTGCTAAGTACTTCTCTAAAATTGACTTGAAGAGTGGATACTATAAAATTAGGATGAAGGAAGGTGATGATTGGAAGTCTTCATTTAAGACTACAGAGGGGTTATATGAATGGTTAGTTATGCCCTTTGGGCTTACAAATGCACCAAGCACCTTTATGAGGGTGATGAATGAGGTATTGAAGAGTCATATATGATTTTTTGTAGTTGTCTATTTAGATGACATCCTCATATTCAGTAAAACAAAAGAGGATCATATGAAACACTTAGAGTTAGTGTTGAAGAAGTTGCAGGAGGAAAAACTCATCATAAATCTTGAGAAGAGTGAGTTCATGAAGGAAGAACTAGTCTACCTTAGCTTTGTAGTTTCCAAGGGTGACTTGAAAATGGATAAAGAAAAAGTAGAGGCCATATTGAACTAGCCTACTCCTAAGACAGGGATTGAAGTTAGGAGCTTCCATGGGTTAGCCCAGTTCTATAGGAATTTCATTAGGAGATTCAATGAGATTTGTGCTCCATTCCTAGAGACTATCAAAGGAGGATTGAAGAATAAATTCATTTGGACTAAGGTAGCTAATGAGGGGTTTGAAAGGTTGAAAAGAGAAGCATCCACTCAACCTATATTGTTGTTACCTATCTTTGATAAACCATTCATTGTGGAGTGTGATGCAAGAATCATTGCAGTAGGAGCTATCCTAAGCCAAGAAGGCAAGCTTCTGGCCTTTTCAGTGAAAGACTAAATGAGGCTAAGTCTAGGTAATCTTCCTATGACTTGGAGATATATGCTCTTGTACAAGCCTTAAAGAAATGGAGGCATTATCTATTACATAAATATTTTTTTGTCTTTACAGACAACCAAGAATCGAGTTACATAAACACTCAAGACAAGCTTAGCTTGAGACACATCAAATGGATGGAGTTCTTACACTCATATACTTTCACTATAAAACATAAGAAGGGGGTGCAAAACAAAGTTGCAGATGTTGTTAGCAGGAGAATACACACCATTTAAGAGATTCAGTTACAAAGTATAGGAGTTGAAGGTTTTAGAGACCTATATGAGAGAGATTCAGATTTCTTAGAGATTTAAAAAGTGTGCAAAGATTTTGAGAATCACTTTCATAGTGAGTTTGCAGAGTATACATTACAAAATGGGTTGCTATTCAAAGGAAATAAACTATGTGTTACAAAAGGCTCTACGAGGGAGAACCTCATACAGGAGAAACATAATGGGAGCTTAAGTGGACACTTTGGACTGAACAAGGCACTAGACCTAGTGGAAAAGTTCTACCAGTGGCCAAAAATGTAGAAGGAAGTAAGGAGATATGTGGAACAGTGTGGCATATGTCAGAAGGCTAAAGGCACTTCATCAAATGTAGGAATTTACTAGCCATTGCCCATCCCAAATAGAGCTTGGGAGTGTATAAGTATGGATTTCATAGTGGGGTTACCTAGGACTCCAACTGGTTTAGACAATGTGTTTGTAGTAGTAGACAGGTTTAGTAAGATGAGCCACTTCATCCCATGTAAAATAGCACATGATGCCAGCCATATTGCCTACTTGTTCTTCAAGGAGATAGTGAGGATTTATTGTTTACCAATGAGTATTTTTGCAGACAGGGATGTGAAGTTCATGGAGCACTTTTGGAAGACCCTATGGAAGAGACTAGGTACAAACTTATCCCATGAATTTGCCTATCATCCTCAAACAGATGGGCAGATTAAAGTAATCAATAGAGTTCTTGGGAACTTGCTTAGATGTCTGACAAAGGAATATGGACAAGGATGGGAGAAAGTTATCCCATAGGCAGAATTTGCCTATAATGATAGCACAAATAGGACTATACGGAAAATTCTATTTGAGATTGTGTATGGGGCACATCCAAGGGGTGTGATGGAGCTCAGAGACCTCAAAGGATATGAGGGAGTTAGTGTACATGCTGATGACTTTGCACAATCAATGAAGGAAGTCCATGAACAAGTGAAAAAGACCTTAATGGAGGCAAATCATAAGTTGAAGGCTAAAAGAGATGAGGGAAGAAGAGATTTGCAGTTTGAAGTGGGTGAACTAATAATGGTGTTTCTGAATAAGGAAATACTACAAAAAGGTATATCTAGTAAGCTACAAATGAAAAGGATTGGACCTTGCAAGATATTGGCTAAGTATGGACCCAATGCTTACAAGGTGGAGTTGCCCAAGGAGATGTCAATTTCTCCAATCTTCAATGTGAAGGATTTGATCAAGTATAAAGGGCCAGATATGGATGAGTTGCAATATAGTACAGAGGTGCATAAGGTTGTGAGAGAGTTCAAGACTTTGGAATAGGTCAAGCCACAAGTGGAAAAGATATTGGATTCAAGGGTAAAGAAGAAGACAAGGGCCACTTGGATAGCTGAGAGTGACTTCAAGAAGCATGGAATTAGTGAGGAGTTCCTAACACCACATGTACCTTAACTTGCTTGTTGCAGGGGGAGGATGGTGCAGGAGCACCCTAATGTATTTAGGAAGATCTTTATTCATTTTGGCTTGTAGGTTGGTTTGGCCAACCATCCATGAATAAGGACTATGTTATAAAGTCCCTAGTGTATTTTAGGTGTGTTTTAGTGTTAGAAGAGATTAGGGTTTGTGAGTTGTTGAGTCAAGTTAGTTCTAGGGGTCTAGCACCTAGAAGTCAACCAAAAGGTCAAAAGGTTGACCAAACCTCCAAAGTGGGGATATTTTCAAGATTTTAATTTTTTCAAGTCATTTGAGGTCATTTGGTAAGGTTTGAAACCAAATAGGGCCATCAAAGTTAAGAAAGTGTCATTTTGAAAAAAAGTTGTCAAAGTTGTCATGACAACATTTCCTAGAATTTAGGAATCTAATTTTATTATGCCCAAATCCTAACCAGATGGTCTAGACATGTGGGATGAGAGTATATAAGGTTACTACAACACTAATCTGATGGTTAGATTTCATTTTGTACGGTCTGGTTATTAGAAAGAACCAATTTACACTGTAATTAGCATACAGAGCCATCATCCAACACTTTTGTGGATTGAATGGATTGAATGAAATCATGGAGAGTGTTTAATATGTAATTTTCTAGTTCTTTGTGGCATTAGTTTCATCTTTTGTTCATTCTGGTTAGCTTTTAGTAAATCTTTTGTGTTTTGCAAGTTCACTGTCTGGTTTTGGACCAGTCATGTAGAAAATGGCTTTTCTTGGCATTCTCGTTGTTCAAATTCCCATGAACACTTGGAATCCATTAAATCCTTGTATATACTATGTAGATATGGTGTGTGGAGCATTTTTTTTGTAGGGGAAGCAAGAGAACATTCAGGCCCTAGGCGAGGATTGGTTATTCTAGCTAGGGTAACTGAACAGTGCAGAGGCAATGGAGGTTGCTAAGTGATTGGTATGTGCCAATTAAGGATAGAGGAGTGTGGGGGAATGAAGTGCAGACCTTTTGATGGAAGGAGAAGTTCTGAGGAACTCAATTGATTAGTTAAAGAAGTTCAAGAAACCAAACCAGTCGTCATGCCCTAGAAACCCTTATTTTTAGGGGTTTGGTAGAAGTCCACTATACAAACAGTGTGGGAATTGGAGACATAGAAAATATCTAAGGTTAGGAAAACCCAAAAATAATATGTGATCATATTCTAGGGTTTTTGAGGGATTTTTAGATCAAATCCAACTTTTCAGTGTTTAGGAGGGATAATAGGCCTAAAAAGGCTACAAGGCCTAAAAGACTAGAATCTTGAACCCGGTTGGAATTAGGTTGAGAGATCCTCAAGATTGGATCAAGGAGTGTTGAAAGGACTTAGGAAAGATTCAAGGAACCAACTCAAAAGAGGGAATATCAGTTGGATGGTTAGGTGATCAAGGAAGCCATGAAAGAGTAAGGCTATGGAGAAGGGTTTAGTGAAGTGTTTGAAGTTGGTGGAGAGCTCCTAGTGTGTTAAGAGGATCAGTGAAGTATCCTATAGTTAGGGTAGGGATAGAGACCCTAAGGAAGACCAAGAGAAGGTCTTGGAGAGAGAGAGAGAGAGAGAGAGAGAGAGAGAGAGAGAGAGAGAGGAGATCCCCATCACTCTCCTTGATAACTATGAATAAAATGTGCTTTTAATGTCCTTCCTTGCTTTAGCTTAACTGATTGTTGATAATAAATAATCAATCAGTCAATCCCTAAATTGTAGCTCTACCAGCTAAACAATTTTGTCATTCTTTAACTCTAGTTATGCTTGGTCATCATTGGTGCAGGAGCACCCCTGAGAAGCCAGTTGGTTATCTCATCTTTTGTTGTGAGAAGTGTGAAATACCCTCTTGTAGGGAATTGTAAATATATAAGGTCATGTGGACCAAGTGTGGTGTGAAGAAGTTCTTAGTTTGTGTTTTCTGCTTGTTGCAAGTCCTTCTTTTTGGTTCATTTTATGTACTGTACTTGATGATGTCATCAAGTGGCAAGGGGATTTCATGGATTTTGTTAGGGTTCTTAGGTATCCTATAAGGTCTAACTAAGGTTAGATAGGCTAGATTGGTGTTAAAACACAAGAAAAGTGAAATGGTGAAAAAGATGTAAAAATGTTGCATAGCAATATTAGCAACTTTTCAAAAGTTGTTGACAACATTTGGGTTGTCTTAATAATTTTGGTGTCTAGAGTAGATGAATTTTAACCAAGGGTTAAGACACTTGAGGTAGGGTATATATGTGGATAAAAACCCTAATTTGAGGGTTCAACAGTTATTGTGTATGGACTGCATACTGAAAAGCATAGATTTTTCATGAAATCAAGGTGCAAATTGATGTAAATGGATTGAAATTAACACTATGACTTGTGGAATCCATTGTTGTATATGTTGTAGTGTTTTTCCAATATCTAGTTTTTTTTTTAATTACCTTTCTTCTACATTTTGTAAATTAGGTTGTTTTAGGCAGTTTGTTGTCCAGTTTTGATAGTGGGGCAAAGATGTGGACCTAACTCCACTTCCCACCATTGGTTCTGTATGGCCACTTGGGAATAGATACTAGGTCCATGGAGCTTTGATAATCTGGAAGGAGGAGCTTTGAAAGTGCATGCAATGATTTTTAAGATCTTTCCCTAGGCGAGCTAAATGAGTAGCCTGGTTAGGAAGATCAAATAGGAAATAGTATAAAGTTCCAGGAGGTTGTTTTCATGAGCCAAGAAGGCCATGGATGTAATGAATGATGTTATGCAGGTACTTAGTAATTTGGAGGAGTTCCCAAGAACTCATCTTACCAAGTTTTGAAGCCAAAGACCTAAAACTGGTCCAAAAACAAGAAAGAAGCCATATTCCAGAAACAGGGTGTACAGACATAGTTGGACCATGAGACCTTGAAAATATTGGTGGGTTTTTGCCTTACTTGCAAATAGCCAAAAGAGATTTGGGGGTCCTTTGAGAGTTTTACACTGAAAAAGTGTTTCCCTACATTTTAGGAGGCCTAATTGGTGCAAAAGGCTACAAGGCCTAGAAAATAGGAATCTAGGAAGCGATGGAGAAATAGCTAAACTTGGAAAATTTAGAACCATTTTGCAATCAAAGCATGGAGTTTAATGAGGCCCTAGCCCTCCTACAGATCCAAAACAAAGATTAGGGCATGGGAGTTATTGTGGAGGAAAAGTTCTTGCAGAACACAAGAATGGTGAATTTAACAAGATAGGAGGACTCTTGGTTGGAGGGAAGAATTGAATCTTTCCAAGTGTTAGAGGGTGGATTGAGGAAACCCTAGAGGTCCTAGGAGAGACCTAAGAAGAGTTAAAGAAGACTCATGAGGTTAATAAGAGTTTCCCTATCAGAGTGGTATCAGAGCCCAAGTTCAAGATTTGGGAGAAGAAGTAGTACAGCTAGTGAATGTTGCAGACCAAAGACACAAGTGAGAAGTCTAGTGCATCTAGCAAGATGGTGACCAATGATGAATTGGCCAAGAAGGTTTACAAACAAGAAGAGGATAACAATTTGCTGAGAGAGAGATTGGCTCAAATGGAGCAACTCTTGGATGAATTCTGAAACAAGGCAAATAGAGTGAAGGACAAGGTAGACCAGAAAGAAGAAAAAGAAGCTAAGGAGAGGGAGTTGGACTTGGAGGAAGAAGAACCTACTCCTAACCCTATATTACCAGAAGAACCCTTCTTGAAAGCACTCAAGGCCCTAAGTGGGAAAGCTTTGGAGGGTGTGCCACTGTTTAGTGGACAAATGGATGTTGATTTAGTTTTGGACTGGATAGACAGTCTTGAGAATCACTTTGAATGTGATGGAGTGACAGATGCTCAAAATTTAAAGGTGGATAAGTCTAGATTGAGAGGACCAACACTTACCTGGTGGAAATATGTTCAGATTGAGAGGGAGAAAGAGGGAAAGAGCCCTATTGTGTCATGGAAGGGTATGTTGGCCAAGCTAAAATAGACCTATCTCCTGGATGACTATGAAGTTCAGATGCATAGGAAAAGACAAAACCTCATGCAGAAAGACCTTGAAGTCCAAGCATATACAGAGGAGTTTCAGAAGTTATGTTTAAGATCCAAGATAGTGGAGGATGAAAGCATCAGATTAGCCAGATATCAAAATGGGCTCAAGTGGTCTATACAAGAGGAGATGAGTCTTACTACATTAACCAGTGTGAGACAATGCTATCAACTGGATTTAAAGATAGAAGAAAAGAGCAAGAGAAAACATGATCAAACCTCTAGAGGAAGAGGTAGGGGAAAAGAAAATAGAGGAAGAGGCAGCTTTGCAGGTAGAGGCAGTGACTATAAGTCCCAAGGAGAATCTAAATTGACTGAGATAGTTAATGAGACTAGTGGAAGAGGCAGCATGAGTAGAGGAAGAGGATTCCAAGGTGGAGGAAGAGGTAGATTTGGAGGTTTAGGAAGAGCCTCACACTTTGCAAACATGAAATGCTTTCATTGCAATCAATTGGGCCATCCAACCTATAGATGCCTGGAGAAGGCTTCTATCTCACATGGTGAGAAGAGGGTAAATTACATTTCCCAAGAAGATAATAACAATGGTAAAGCTCCTAAAATCAACCTTGATTCAGAGAGTGGGGAGAATCTCATGATTAGGAGAATACTCATTAAAGAGTCTGTCAAAGAAGAAGCTAAGCAAAGGAGGGCACTTTTCAGAGTAAAGTGAAAGATTCATGGAAAAGTTTGTAAGATGATCATAGGCTCAGGGTCTACTGATAATATTATCTCAGAGGAGGCAGTCAGCAAGTTAGGATTGACAAAAATTCTCCATACAAACCCATACAGAGTGACATGGTTAAATAAGGGTCAGCATGTTCTTGTTAATGAGCAAGCATGGGTTAATTTCTCAATAGGAAAGTATGTGGATAGAATCTTATGTGATGTACTCCCAATGGATTCATGCCACCTACTCTTATGTAAGCCATGGCAGTTTGACAGGAAGATAGTTCATGATGGAGAGAAAAATTCCAATTCTTTCAAGAAAGATTGGGTCACTTATAAAATTCAGTCACTTGTGGATGATGAGGGGTCTACATTAGCAGAGCCTAATGTCTTATTGCTTGGAGGTAAAGAGTATTTGAAGATAGTAAAGAGTGGAGAAGGAACACACTATGCTATCATTCTTAAGCCTAGTGAAGAGAAGAAGGTGGAACAAACACCATTGCCAAAGGAAGTGCAGGAGTTATTGGAAGAGTTTAAGGACATAGTTAGTGATGGGACACCAACCATGTTACCACCTCCAAGAGACATAAGTCATCAGATTGAATTCATACCCAGAGAATCTCTACCAAATAAAGTTGCATACAAGGTGACTCCTGACCAAAACAAGGAGATAGCTAAACAAGTCCAAGAACTTTTGGACCAAGGTCTAATCAGGCAAAGCATTAGCCCATGTGTAGTGCCAGTGGTTCTAGCATCAAATAAGGGAGGCAAGTGGAGGCTTTGTATAGACTCAAGAGAAATAAATAGTATCACTATGAGATATAGATTTCCATTCCTAGGATTGAAGATCTTATGGACTGTTTGGGAGGAGCAAGGTACTACACCAAATTGGATTTGAAGAGTGGGTACCATCAAATAAGAATTAAGAAGGGTGATGAATGGAAGACAACATTCACGACAATAGAAGGGCTCTATGAATGGTTGGTCATGCCCTTTGGGCTTACCAATGCTCCAAGAACCTTTATGAGGTTGATGAACGAGGTGTTGAAGGACTACATAGGAAGATTTGTAGTTGTGTACTTAGATGACATCCTAATTTTCAATAAGACTAAGGAGGAACACCTCCAACATTTGCAGATTGTGATGAAGAAACTTCATGAGGAGAAGTTATCCATTAACTTGGAAAAATGTGAATTTATGAAACAAGAGTTGATCTATCTTGGTTTTGTGGTATCTCAAGGAACCTTGAAGATGGATCCCAACAAGGTTGAAGCAATATTAAGTTGGCCTACCCCTACATGCAGTTTTGAGGTAAGAAGTTTTCATGGACTTGCCCAATTTTATAGGAAGTTCATTAGAGGCTTTAGTGAAATATGTGCACCAGTCTTAGATACAATTAATGGTGGAGTGAAAACCAAATTTAAATGGACTCCAAAGGCTGGTAAAGGTTTTGAGGTATTGAAGAAGAGAGTGGCAATACAACCTATTTTGGTTTTGCCAAATTTTGACAAGTTGTTTACCCTTGAATGTGATGCAAGTGGTATAGCTGTTGGGGCAGTATTGAATCAAGAGAATAGGCTAGTGGAATTTTATAGTGAGAAGTTGAATGAGGCTAAGAAGAGGTATTCTTCTTATGACCTAGAGTTATATGCATTGGTGCAATCCTTAAGAAAATGGAGGCACTATTTGTTGCCAAAGGAATTTGTAGTTTATACTGACAATAAAGCTTTGAGTTTCATCAATTCTCAGGAGAAGTTGAGCAAAAAACACCTTAAATGGATGGAATATTTGTAGGCCTATACCTTTACTATCAAACATAAGAAAGGGCAGTTGAATAAAGTGGCTGATGCTTTGAGTAGGAGACTCTTGACAGTCCAAGAAGTGCAGCTGCAAAGTATAGGCATAGAAAGCTTCAAGGAGCTTTATGAAGGTGATGAGGACTTTTCAAAAGCATACAAGGTATGTAAGGAATTAAAAAACCATTTCCATAGTCAATTTGTAGACTATACTATTTAGAATGATCTCTTGTTTAGAGAAGGGCAGTTATGTGTTCCTAAGGGATCTATGAGGGAGAATGTTATTCAAGAGAAGCACAATGGCAGTCTAAGTGGGCATTTTGGCCTAAACAAGACACTAGAACTAGTGCAAAGGTTCTATTATTGGCCTAGGATGCAGAAGGACATCGGGAAGTATGTGGAGCAATGTTTGATTTGCCAAAGAGCTAAGGGTACCTCATCTAATGCAGGTTTGTACCAGCCCTTACCCATTCCTAATAGGCCTTGGGAATGCTTTAGTATGGATTTTATTGTTGGATTTCCTAGGACCAAGACTAGTTTAGATAGTATATTTGTGGTGGTAGATAGGTTTAGCAAGATGAGCCACTTCATTTCTTGCAAAACCACCCATGATGCCAGTCATATAACACATTTGTTCTTTAAGGAAGTGGTCCAAATTCATGGTTTACCTATCAGCATAGTATCTGACAAAGATGTAAAATTTATGGGTCATTTTTGGAAGACCTTGTGGACAAGGTTAGGAACCAACCTATCATTTGGTTCAGCCTACCATCCCCAAACTGATGGTTAGACTGGAGTGATCAATAGAGTGCTAGGAAATCTCCTTAGGTGCTTGACAAAAGAGTATGGAGTGATGTGGGATTAGATGTTACCACAGGCAGAATATGCCTACAATGACAGTGCAAATAGGACAACAAGCAAAAGCCCCTTTGAAAATTTTTATGGGTTGCATCCTAGAGGTGTGTTGGAGTTAAGACACCTAGCAAATAAAGAAGGAAGGAGTGCATATGTAGAAGATTTTTCTCAATCAATGAAGGAGGTTCATGACCAAGTGAAGAAGTAGCTCCAAGAGGCTACACACAAATTAAAAGCCAAAGTTGATGAAGGAAGAAGAGATATTCAGTTTGTTGTGGGTGATCTTGTGATGATACATCTCAACAAGTCTAGGTTGCCGAAGGGAGTCCCCACCAAAATTCAAATGAGGAGGATTGGTCCTTGCAAGATTCTTGCAAAATATGGGAAAAATGCCTATAAAATAGACTTGCCATCAGAATTGGCAATATCTCCTATTTTTAATATTCAGGATTTAGTACAGTATAAAGGAACTACACCAGTAATTATTGAGTTACAATCAGATAGTAAGGAAATAGCAACAGATGTTCAGATTTCCCATACACGAACACCCACAGAAATGAAGATTTTGAACTCTCAGGTAAAGAAGAAGACTAGATAGGGAACTTACATGGAGCATCTCATTCAGTGGGAAGGCAAGTCAGTAGCTGAGACAAAATTCAAGAAGCAGGGAGTTGATTCTAAGCTCTTGTCCCCGGAGGGGACTTAAGTTCTTAGTCTTGGTAGTATGGTGCAGGAGAACCCCTGAGAAGCTAGTTGGTTATCTCATATTTTGGTGTGAGAAGTGTGAAAGACCCTCTTGTAGGGAATTGTAAATATATAAGGTCATGTGGACCAAGTGTGGTGTGAAGAAGTTCTTAGTTTGTGTTTTTTGCTTGTTGTAAGTCCTTCTTTTTGGCTCATTTTGTGTACTGTACTTGATGATTTCATCAAGTGGAAGGGTGATGTCATGGATGTCTTTAGGGTTCTTAGGTATCCTATAAGGTCTTACTAAGGTTAGATAGGCCAGATTGGTGTTAAAACACAAGAAAAGTGAAATGGTGAAAAATATGTAAAAATGTTGCATAGCAACATTAGCAACTTTTCAAAAGTTGTTGACAACATTTGGGTTGTCTTAAGAATTTTTGTGTCTAGAGTAGATGAAGTTTAACCAAGGGTTAAGACACTTGAGGTAGGGTATATATGTGGAGAAAAACCCTAATTTGAGGGTTCAGTAGTTATTGTGTATGGATTGCATACTGAAAAGCAGAGAGTTTTCATGAAATCAAGGTGCAAATTGATGTAAATGGATTGAAATTAACACTGTGACTTGTGGAATCCATTGTTGTATATGTTGTAGTGTTTTTCCAATAGCTAGTTTTTTTTTTAATTACCTTTCTTCTGCATTTTGTAAATTAGGTTGTTTTAGGTAGTTTGTTGTCCAGTTTTGACAGCGGGGCAAAGATGTGGACCTAACTCCACTTCCCACCATTGGTTCTGTACAGCCACTTGGGAATGGAGAATAGGTCCATGGAGCTTCAAGACTTTGGAAGGAGGAGCTTTGAAAGTGCATGCAATGATTTTTAAGATCTTTCCCTAGGCGAGCTAAATGAGTAGCCCGGTTAGGAAGATCAAATAGGAAATAGTATAAAGTTGCAGGAGGTTGTTTTCATGAGCCAAGAAGGCCACGGATGTAATGAATGATGTTATGCAGGTACTCAGTAATGTGGAGGAGTTCCCAAGAACTCATCTTACCAAGTTTTGAAGCCAAAGACCTAAAACTGGTCCAAAAACAAGAAAGAAGCCATATTCCAGAAACATGGTGTACGGACAAAGTTGGACCATGAGACCTTGAAAATCTTGGTGGGTTTTTGCCTTACTTGCAAATTTCCAAAAGAGATTTGGGGGTCCTTTGAGAGTTTTACACTAAAAAAGTGTTGTCCTACATTTTAGGAGGCCTAATTGGTGCAAAAGGCTACAAGGCCTAGAAAATAGGAATCTAGGAAGCGATGGAGAAATGGCTAAACTTGGAAACTTTAGAACCATTTTGCAATCCAAGAATGGAGTTGAATGAAGCCCTAGCCCTCCTACAAATCCAAAACAAAGATTAGGGCATGGGATTTATTGTGGAGGAAAAGTTCTTGCAGAACACAAGAATGGTGAATTAATCATGGTAAGAAGAATGGTACTTCATGGAGGGCATCTCATAAGTTACATCTTATTCATAGTGATCTTTTGGGTCCAATGGAGAACATATCCATACAAGGTTCAAAGTATGCTCTAACCTTTGTGGATGATTTTACTAGAA
>MU225139.1:1581795-1598594 GCA_018584345.1 Thuja plicata | reverse complement strand
GGTAATATTTATATTTTATTGATTATAACAAAGGATTACATCATTTCATCAATGCTTTGAAATTCAAAAAGCAAAACCCATCACCCACATAGATTTATGAAATCGAGAAAGTTAGCCAAAAAGATAGTCTCAGTACCATAAACCACCCCCCATTAGAGCATAGGCTCCAATGTGCATTTCATCTTTACATTGTATTAGCAGTTTGATCAAACTCGGCCTACGAACAATGGTAACATAAACTATGTACATTACATACTATTATGTTCACAAACATTACTATGCATATATATGTCTTCAAAATCTTACCACCTTTACATTTTAAACCCACAAAACCTCAAAATATGGATACTACCCTAAACCAGAACAAAAAATAGAGCCCTTTAGAATTACAATTCGCTAATAGTACAAAAAATCATAGCGAATTCATTAACGGATAGGAGAAACAAAAAATTGACACAAAACCAAAAGGGAACAAGCATGTAACCCTAGGCTATCCTGCGGTTGCACTTCATTGCACCCCTTTTCCTCCTTCATGATTGTTTATTTCTCAGAAGCAAACACATTTTCCATACTATTACTAGGGCCATTCAGGCTTATTCTTCATTCTCCATGACGAAGGCCTTCAACCCAAACGAGCATCATTTCATCATTGCTATATGTTAAAACATTCTAGAAAATGTAGAAAGGGAAGGAGATCTTTCAAATCCTCCACCATTGGGTTTTTATGCCCTCACAGACATTAAATCCAACACTTGGCACCACCCATTATAGAAGATATTGTAGCCCATGCAAATTTTCTCTGTCCACTATGACCTCCATTACCTTTTTGACAATTGCAATATCCTCCCCTAGCTCTAGATTCCAAGAAAGCACCAATGAAATCACATCCATATTATTTTGATACCAATGGTTCTCTCTATTAGACATCACCCAAAATGGCATGGACACTCTGAATGAAGTTCTTTTCTTTGAAGACAAACAACTGTTTGAGCCACTTCTTTGACACCATCCCAAAGAAAGAATATTGTTCCTTGGTTGAGAGAAGAGTGAAATTGGCCTCCATACTTTTCCCTCTGCAAACACACTCCTTGAAACCCTCAAAAGAACTAATTTAATTCCTTCAAGGAGTTGTCCTGACAATCAAGATCATATGGAAGGACATTTATGATGCATTATTACCACCTTTGTGTTTGATATCACATTTCAATGGGAAAATTTTAAAAATCTTTCAGTCTGACCTCACCACACATTTAGAAGGATAACACCCATTTAGAAAGGCTATATGCCTCTCTATTTCTCAATCTACATACATGACTTTCTTTGAATTCCTCAAAGTTGGCCAATTCATTTAATATGGCACTGATATACTTTTGCAGATGTCATGCATCAACTTTATGGTTCATTGTCGCTTGAATGATTATTAGTGAATCTCCTTCTAAATGCACTTTCTAAACTTGCAAGGATCTTCCAAACTTAACTGCCATCAACGTCATTTTTTCCTCCACTACATTATTAGTACCTTTGTCTAACTTTTTTGCTCCCAAAGCCAACGTATTTCCAAGCCAATCTCAAGCAATGAATCCTTCTCCCAATTGTCCAAGGTTTCCTTTAGGTTGTGTCATCAAAATTGATCTTGCACCATCCCTCAGAAGGTTTCTCCCAAGTTGCCTCCTTCTTAGGGTCATCATCTAGATTAACCCAAAAATCCCCTTAACAAACCTAGTTTAAAAAGAAAATTACTCTATACCATATGTGGCTAAAAACAAGAAATATTTATGAAACCTTCACACATAAAGTTCGTGGAAAATATTGATTTCAATAAAAAAGCCTTGACATACATACATGGCTTTGAATAATTATCAAATACCATTAAGAAAACTAGATGACAAATTTCATTTAATGAGTGTCACTTCTTACCTCTATGTTATTAGGCCCTACATATGAAAAATATATTATTGCATCAACTAGATGCAAATTCCCATTTAAATTGACAAATTTTCAAACACTCATGTATGTCCTTAAGTTACAAAACACGATAATAGTTTTAAAAGAAAATTACTATATATCATATGAAACAAGAAAATTAAAGTGAAAAGGAATAGAGATAAAATACATTAAGAGCCTATCCAAACTAGATATATAGAGAAAATGGGCAGACCCTGACTCAACTAGATATATAGAATAAAAAAATAGCACAAGAGATGAAAATAATTTTTTGGAGCATTAAGAAAATTAGATGACAAGTTGCATTTATGAGTGTTAATTGTTAACTTAATTTATTATCTACTGAAAATAATAAATATACTATTACAAACATATATGTATGACTTATATTCATAAAACATGACACGAGTTTGAAAACTAGACAAACTAAATATATAGAGCAAATGGAAAAATCCTAGCTCAACTAGATATACAAAGCAAAAAGATAGATGTAAAGAAATTATTGGGTGTTTCATTTCATCTCCTAAATATTTACACATTTGTGACTTTTTTTAATCCTAAAAAGCCACAACAAATTAGTGGATTTTATTCTTTCCTTTCTTTCAGACTTCCATTTTATGACTCTTCCCAGTCAAACTTTTCGAGTGTCTTCCTCTATACATCTAGTTCACCTAGGGCAAAAGAGATCTTTAAAAATGGAGGAATCATAGAATTAGATAAACTAAGAAAATGGAGAAACTATAATATAATCATGACAATGATTTGAAGAGAAAATTATAATAAATCACAAAAAAATATATATCAAAAGAAAAGGAGAAACACTAGCCAGACTAGGTATTCAAAGAAAATCGACAAACCCTACTTGAACTAGAAATATAGAACAAAATAAATGCATAAGAAATCAAAAGAAATGAACAAATCCTAGCTTCACTAGATAAAGAGGCCAAATAAAAAACAAATTCCTCATATTCGTAAGAACCCACATTCATAGACCTCTACATATGCCATTGAAAATGCCCCCTAAAATCTCCAAAAGCTGAGAAACTAGAGAAATCCAAATCGACCTACACCAAAATTAGAGGGAAAAACACAAGAGATATTTAAAAATGGAAGAAAACTAACTAAAATAGATATATAAAGAAAATGGAGAAAATAAAAAAAAAGTCACAAACGTCTAATGAATTAACAGATCAAATGAAGTACTGAGAGATTACATTTCCAAGAACATCCACAAAATTACCTCAATGCATTTCCACAACGTAGTAATTTAACAATGCAAATCAAGGGACACCTTACTACTAATTGCCAAATATTCAAACCTTCACTACAATTACACCCAATAAAATTTATTTTAAAATCAGCCATCCTCGGCTAATGCTTCTCTTCAATGTTAGATTTAAAAAAATAATATTTTTCCCATGTAAAAAAATACTTCAAACTAAAAGCATTTACATTAGTTCAATGCTCTTGCATCTCAGACATGAGTGGAATTTTCAAAATACAAGCCTCTAATCTCAACTCTCCACCAACTACCTAACGTAACTTTATATGTCCATCACTGATACAAAGCCTATCAAAATTACAAAACAAAAGACACACAACCTCTCTAATTCCTAGACATTTAAAGGTGCCATATTTTAAAGGATTTACATTCAGTGCTGCCATCCCTGCTCTTTATTGATCATAATAGATAATCGACAATTTTATTAATACACAATTAATTGAGCCACATGCCAAAGTACTTAGATTAAATGATATAGAAGCTACTACCCATCAATTGTTATGATTTTATTTTTATTTTTTGCCAATTAAAGCGTATAATTTTTGTAACGACCATCCTGTCCTAAGTATGAAATAACATATAAAAAGTAGTTGATGATATATTTTTTTGAAATACAGGCTAGATATATATTTATGTTTTATTTTTTACTTCTCAATGTCAGATATTGATTACTCAAGAGTTACAATGCAATTTGTTTCATAAGAAGGTCCATACTAAACATAATTCACTTAGCTAGTTCAGGCTCTTTTGTCCTGGGCATCAAGTGGTCATTCAGACAATCCTTCTACCCTTATGGGGTAGGAATAAATAAGTGGTTTGTAATACCATACCTCTATAATGATGGGATAGGTTATCATAATAGCCTTACTGGCTTAAGGATAGATAATATGTAAGTTCTCTATTCAGAAACTTGCAAACTCATCGGAACCAATACGGGTCTTGAGTCTCCTTGCTAGAGTTTTCACAAGCTTTCCATTTTTTGTACAAAGAAACTCTCTAAGTTAAACAAGTAGTTTAGGATCCACACTCTTCCTTGGATTTTGAGCATATGACCAAGTGAAAGACCACCAATAAATTATTTAAGACTTGTACTCCTCAGTTTTCAGGCATTCAAAAAAGTATAGGTACTTTCTTGTTGGACTTTGTTGGTTGTATTTTAATTTATTAACGATATAATATTTTCACTCTTAGCTATATCCAAGAAACCTGAGTATTGTGGACATCCTTTGTCACCCAAACTACCTACATACCCTGTATCCATGAGATCAAGGTGTTCATACGTTCACACTCTGCAAACAATATTTAGTTTTGGTTGAACTATGAGTTATGTAACTATAACGGGTATGGAACCCTTTCGAGGTGATAATCATACCCGACCAATTCTTCATCTTTGGTTACCCCCTTGCGCACATCTCATAGACCCTATTGTTGATGATAATTATTCAATTATGTATTTGCATTGATGTTACACATGTATATGCACTTATGTAGTCATGTTACACAAATGTCTACATCCAAACCGAGCACAATTAGTGTATGCCAAGTGAATCTCAATGTTTTCCGAGTTCAGTCGGGTATTGAATAAATTTAGTTCTTACCGAGATCACTCGGTAATTATAGTTTTGGTCGAGCGTTGAATAATTTTAGTGTTGATCGAGTTAAACAGTTAGTGTCAGCTAACTAACAGATGATTACATTTTATGTTTAATTGGGCATATGAGGCTGACAGATTTGAGTTTTATTATTCAGTTAGAAGGTTATAGAGGCCGACTTGAAAAGGTCTATTATATATATAAGGTAAATTTTGGATTGTAAAGTGGTAGTAATTTTGAGTTAGTGGATGAACATGATATGAAGAGAAGAGGCAAAATCAGATGGAATTCTGATTAAGGACAGATCATCTAGATAGAACTGCAATAGAACATTTGATCCGTAAGGATTTAGTTTATAACTAGAGCAATATCTGAATCAACAAAGACGGTTTCATGTACAATCAGGTTAGTCCATTGTTACTTTCTAATAATTGTAGCAGTGATTCAATCTCTTAATAGAGTAGACTTAATAGTCTTTTGTAAATCCTTTCATAAGGTGACATTTCTATATTGAAGTGTTTGAAGACCTCTAATAAGGCCACTCCTTACAGGGTGATTAAATCCTCTAACAGGGTCACACCCAATAGTGTGTTATTGTAACCTTTAACAGGGTTGGCTCCTAATAGGGCTCACTTCAAAAGAGTGAAAAACAGTAACTAGTTGCAATTGGTGGTTTTTCCCATATTGAATTTCCACATTAAATCTTGGTGTCATCTGTGTTCATGATATTTATTTTATACTTTATGTTTCTGCACATAATCTCTAAAAGGATAATTACTTTATATATCTCAAGATTGATTGGTTCTCTGAGTTACAACATAATATCTTAATTGATCGAGTGATAGTGGTATATTGTTCAAGACATCTGAGGGACTTGGATTTGTTTTGTAGTAACTTATTCACCCCTCCCCTCTTAGTTACTAATCTCATTTCCAAAAATTGGTATCAGAGATCCAAGTTCTTATAGGGAAGGCTTAAAGGCATAAGCTAAAGATCAGAGATGTCTTACAAAAGGGAGATCCTCAAGCTTAACAAAGACAACTTTCAGACATGGCAGGAGTTGATGAAGCTACATTTATCTACTATTGGAGATAGTGGTTTGCAATTCCTGGATAACAAATATGTGGAACCATCGGTACCTTTGACTGTGGAATAGATGATGGATAGGAAGAATCATAATATAATGATGATTTATATAGCTTCTTCACTCAGCTACTCAGAATTTGATGAAGTCAAGGACTGTCCTACTTCCTTTGATATGTGGAACAAACTGCATGATATTCATGGAGGAGATGCAAATGTAAAGAGAGCCAAAGAAGAAAGACTCAGAGGTCAATTTGATATGATGAAAATGAAAGAAGGAGAAAACATTACAAAATAAAGTGAAAGAATCAAGAAAAGTGTAAGTGCCATCAGAGCCACAGGTGGAACAATTGATGATACTACAGTGATTAGTAAGGTATTGAGAAATTTACATCCTATCTATATAATTAGATTTTCAACTATTCAAGAGATGAGGTGCAATAATGATATATCTCTAGATACCGATTGGGAGGCTATCATCATTTGAGTTGGATAATTTTGACAATTATTCTCCTAACACTAACAATCTTGAGTCTGCATTCAAAGCTAAACTAAACCTTAGAAAGAAGGATAGATACTCTAAAAGTAAACAGACTGACAGTGACACTAATGACAAAGATATGGAAATCATTGAAGCACTACTTGCAAAGAGAGTTGCCAAAGGAAAAGGTAAATACAAAGGAATAATACCATTAATTTTCTTTTCATGTAATGAGGTTGGTCACATTGTTGCTCAGTGTCCGATTGAAGATGACAAATATGAGAGAAAGTTCAACAAATATAAAGGAAAGAAATATTTCAACAATTACAAAAACTACAAGGAAAAGGGTAAGAAATCTTGTTATATTGCTAAAGATTTTGATAGTGGTGTATATGAAGATGAAATGGTTTACATTGCCATTAAGGATGAGTCAGATAATGAAGATGATGAAAAGACTGCATTGTGCTCTCATATTAGCAAAAATGACACATGGATGATTGATAGTGGTTTTTCTCACCACATGACCAGTAATAAAACAAAATTTGAAACTCTCGAGCACTATGATGGCGGGAGTGTCAGTCTTGGGAATAATCAACCTTGCTATGTGAAGGGTAAAGGTTGTATTGCTCTTACTAAAGGAATTAAATGTGACAATAGTTATTGGGTTGAAGGACTAAGGTGAAATATACTAAGTGTGGCACAACTGAATAACATTGGTCTCAAGGTAGAATTCATGAATGGTAAGGCCAAGCTCATGGATGGTAAAGGAAACCTATTCAGAACTGTCAAGCAAACAAAAGGTAATCTATTTTATCTTGATCTCAATGAAAGTTCATGTTTTATTACACAAGTAGAAGAAATATGGTTATGGCATAAAAGGTTGTGCCATGTGAACTTTGATAACATGGTTAGCATAAGCAAGAATAGAAGAGTAAGAGGTATTCTTGTTTTAAATAAACCTAAATTGGCAACATGCAAACAATGTCAAGTTGGGAAAATGAGCAAATCTAGTTTCAAGAGCAAGAACTATAATACTAAAGAAGTCTTTGAATTGGTACATACTGATCTATGTGGACCAATTGGGACAACAAGTTACACTGGAGAGAATTATTTCATTCTATTTGTTGATGATCATTCTAGAATGATGACTGTTATGTTTCTCAGAGAAAAATCAGAAGCTTTTCAAAAATTCAAATGGTACCTTGCCAAAGTTGAAAAGGAAACAGGAAAGAAACTGAAGTGCTTAAGATCTGATACAGGAGAAGAATTCATTTCTAATTAATTCAATGAATTTTGAAATGAAAGAGGAATCGAGAGACAAGTATATGCCCCTAGTACACCACAGAAAAATGGAATAGAAGAAAGAAGAAACAGATCCATCGTGGATTGTGCAAGAACCTTAATGATTGAAAAGAATGTTGCTGCCAAATACTAGAAGGAAGCCATCAACACTGCAATTCACACCTTGAATAGAGTTCAACTGAAGAAAGGCACTGAGAAGACACCTTTTGAATTATGGTATGGCTATAAACCTAATGTTCATTATTTCAAAGTATTTGGAAGTAGATGTTACATATTAAAAGAAGCAAGAAATGGAAAATTTGATGTAAAAGGAGATTAAGGCATATTCCTAGGCTACTCCTGTAAAAGCAAAGCATATAAATGTTTGAATATTTCCACTCATAAATTTATAGAGAGTGTATATGTAAAGATTGATGAGTTTGCAAAAAGATGTGAAGAACAAAGCAGTAAAGAGCCTGAGGACTACAAAAAAATTGTGTACTATGAACCTGATACTATACCTAAGACACAAGAAATGGTAATTGGAAAACAATCCTATCAACCATTGAATTCATCAGTACAAACTATGTTACAAACTATGCAACCTAAGCTGTTAGCAGAGCAAACTGAATCACAGACAGAGGGAACCGAGTCTCAGACAGTAGAACCTGAGTCTCAGATAGTGGAACCCGAACATCAAATAGAAGAACATGACAGAATATTTGAGCATGGTGAACATAGTGGATCAAGCCCAGAATAAAGAAGGAAGGATCATGTACCTGCCAAATATGTCTAAAGGCATCATGCACCTAAGCAAATAATTGGAGATTAGACATAAGGTATAATGACAAGGAACAAAATTAAAGGTACATGTTTTCTTAGTGAAATTGAACCTAGATCTATCAATGATGCATTGAATGATGAAATTTGGATAGAAGCAATGAATGAAGAAATTGAGCAGATAGAAAATAACAAGACCTGGACTCTTGTACCTAGACCAAAAGACAAGAATGTAATTGGTACTAAGTGGGTTTTTAGAAACAAGATGAATGAAAAAGGTGAAGTTTCTAGAAATAAAGCCAGATTAGTATGTAAAGGATATGCTCAAGAAGAGGGTATTGATTATGGAGAGAATTTTTCTCCTGTTGCAAGACTTGAAGGAGTCAGAACTCTTCTGGCATATGTTGCACACAAAGGATACAAGGTATATCAAATGGATGTAAAGTTTATATTCTTGAATGGAATCCTAGAAGAATAAGTCTATATTGAGCAACCTGAAGGCTTGATAGATCCTAATAAAAGGAATATGGTCTACAAACTACACAAAGCCTTGTATGGACTTAAACAAGCTCCAAGAGCTTGGTATGAAATATTGCATGGTTATCTAGTAAGTATTGGATTTTAGAGAACTAATGATAATAGTAGCTTGTACATCAAAGAATGCCCTAAAGACAAGATACTATTAGCAGAGATATTTGTTGATGATATATTATTCACTGAATATGATGATTTATGCAAAGCATTCTCTGTAGCTATGAGTAAGGAATTTGAGATGTATATGTTTGTTGGAATCAAATTCTTTGTTGGTTAACAAGTTCATCAGATGAAGGATGGTATCTACATTACTCAGTCAAAATACAACAAAGAGATATTGAAGAAATTTGGAATGGAACATTCCAGACCAGTTGGGACACCTATGTCTACTGGACATAAGTTGTCTAAGGATGATGATTCAAAGGAGGTAAATCAGAATACCTAAAGATCCATGATTGGCAAACTACAATATGTTGTTCACACTAGACCTGATATTGCATTAGCAGTTGGTATTGTTGCAAGGTTTTCAGCTAATCATAGAGAAAATCATTTGATGACTATCAAAAGGATTGTGAGATACCTTAAAAGTACTGAAGATTATGGATTATGGTATAAGAAAGGAGGAAAATTTGACTTGAGGACTTTTACTGATGTTGATTGGGCAAGAAGTGTTGACAACAGGGAGAGCACAAGTGATGGAGCATTATTTCTTGGAAAGAGTTTAGTCTCCTGGACTAGTAAGAAATAGAACTGCATTTCTCAGTCTACAACAGAGGTAGAGTATGTTGCTGCAACAGTCAATAGTTCAAACATCATATGGTTCAAACAACTGTTGTCAGGTATGAAGGAAGAAATAAAAGAACTAGTTATTATTTACTATGACAACACAAGTGCTATTAACATTTCAAAGAACCCAGTGATGCATACCAAGACCAAACATATTGCAATAAAGTATCATTTCTTGAGAGAATTGGTTCAGAACAAAGAAGTAAGGTTGGAATATTTGAATACTAAAGAACAAGTTGCTGAAATTTTCACCAAGCCTTTACCTAAGGATGCATTCCTGTATCTTAGAGGAAAGATAGGGGTGATTCCCCTAACTGAGGCTCACTAAACAACAGTTTAGTGATGCATCAATCGAGCTACAAAACATATCAAACCTGTTGATGCAGATTGTCAGAGCTCATTGCACATGAATCAGTACATTCATTTACATTAGAAATTAATTGATATGTCAGTTGGTGTCTTTGGCATTGGTTGTCAAAGAGGGAGATATTACTGTATGTCATAATGATTACTGATGGAGAGATTGATGACAGAGGGAGAACTTTATCAAAGACAGAGACAAATGCAAGAGGGAGAATTTTGTATCTTAGTTATTGTTGACAAAAGGATTCTTATGGATGTGAATCAAAATGAAGCTGAGGACATTAATAAAATTTGATTCATCTTATTGTTTCTCCAAGATTCTTTGTATCATGACATGCTCTGTTTCCATCAATGCCAAAGAGGGAGATTGTTGATGACAATTGTATGCACCCTAAAATGGTCGCCTAGACTATGGGGCCCCATTCTTCAATTTATCAAATGACGGAATCAATTTATCAATTTCCTAAATCAATGCCTTGCAATATTTTCAATTCAAATCAATTTCCTTGATCAAATCGTAATTAATTCAATTATTTCAATATTTCCTAAGGTTTGATCATTTTATCCATAATCTTATTTAATTATAGAAAACTTTCTTTTTAATTCAATAAAATAATCTTATTTAATTAAAATAAAACATCCCTTTTAATTAAATTAAATAATATTATTTAATTAAAATAAAATTAAATAAATAAAATCCTCACCTAAATCTCTCTTTGTGATGAAAAAAGGAAATAAATCAAATAAAAATAAATAAAAATTCTTTTTTTCTCTACACTTTGAATGCACATATTTCTAAGTGGTGGGATCTTCCTCTTACTTGCCTTTTTAGGGATTTATCCCGCATTTCTCTTGAGGTTGCATTCCTCTCCACACTTTCCTTTATAATGAGCCCTCTCCTTCTCATTTAGGATCAAGATTTTATGTTATTGTTATGCTGCAGGTTTGGAGAACGATTTTGGAGGAGAGTTTGAGCACTTGAGCTTGAACATTGCAACTTCTCTTTTCTTGTCTTCTTCTCTCAAATAAACCAAATAAATCATTTAGGATTTAGGATCAAGATTTTATGTTATTGTTATGCTGTAGGTTTAGAGAGCGATTTTGGAGGAGAGTTTGAGCACTTGAGCTTGAACATTGCAACTTCTCTTTTATTGTCTTCTTCTCTCACGCATCCATGGCAATCCTTTTAGATTACTCTTGCACTTGCATGTTATATTAGATTCATATTTCATTTCATAGAATAATCTTGTATGCATATTTCCTTTCATAGATTAGTTTGCTTTCATGCATTCTTATCATATAGAATAGCTTCCATTTTCATTTGCATGCATATTGGATGATCATGGAGACTAGTACTCTTATTTTTCCTCTTTTAATCTCTCATTTTATGGTGTAATTGCATGGGCACAAACTAGGTCTAAACTGAGGGTCTCCATTATAAACCCTTTCAATCTGTGAATAGAGAGCTATGAGTCACCATTTGAGACCTCATTCTTGAGCAATCTTGGATATAATGACTCATAGAACTGTGTCAACATTTTAGCACACATTTTTTGCGCCCACCATGGGGTAGAATATTCAATTTCTGGCCTCATTTTAAATTTTTCTTTCAATTCTATTTTTCATCCACTTTGAGTCAAATCTGACTCCACCACTGCGTCCAGGTCATCATTTCAGTGCGAAATGACTATAAACACACCTATCTTTGCCCAAAATAAAATCTTTGGTAAAAAAAATTTCCCAAAGAAGTTGTACGACCTATTGCATGAAAATTGAGGTAGATTTTAGATTTTTCTGCATGCAGCCCGAGGCAGATTTTCTAAAAAAATCTTTAAAAAAATCTAATTTTTTTGTTAAATTTGACGGTCGTCAAACCATCATTCTGCATGGACTCCTGTGACAGCCATGAAACCGTCAATTTTAATCCCGTAGTCTGCTGACATCAGCAGGGTTTGAAAAGTCTTTGCCTTCACCATTGAGCTTTTTGGTTTTATAGTCTAACTTCAAATGATCATATCTTGCTCATATTTGATCCAAATTGAGTGCAATTTTTTTTTTGGGTAGAATTTCCTAAATATTATTGGGTTTGAGTTATTTTCTAGTTTTGGATTCTAGATTTATCATAAATGACAGGTTTTGATCATTGTACCTATCTAATCCTTCATTTTGCAGCTTCTAGAGCCTCGTACGGGCTCATACGGTAACCTTTTTGGGTGCTTTTTTTGAAAGTGCATCATTTTTTGTCTAGTTTCTGAATATGCAATCAAATTTATGATTTTTTGATTTTTCTAACGCTGACGAGTTTTGGGCTTTGTTGTTCTTTGGCTTATCTTGTTGATTACAACCTAACAGTGGTTTGCAGGATGTTGAAAAAGAAGAATAAAAACATAGACTACTAACGAATCATCTTGTAGTTTGCCTTGATCAATAGAACGCTAAACATTGTGCTTACATCTTGTTTTTGTTTTATTAAAATAGGAACACACATGCAAGACTTTTAAAATGAACTTCTATCTGATGTTTTAGGGATGTATTTTTTGTCAATAATTATGCTCTCACCCTTTTGGGATGATCAGAAATCTAGAAACATCATTGTCATCTTCTTATGTGTCTAAAGTGTCTTCTAGTTTTGTAATCCCAAGGAATTGCATAGATGTATCCTCTCCCCTCGTCTTCGCGGATCTTGGGTGTAAGAGAAATCCATACAAATCCTTTAGCGTGGCTACCTCCTAAGAGCTTTAACTGAGTTGGTGAGAGTGGATTGCCCAACTGATAATAGGATAAAGCCAAGCCCTTCCGAACCGGTATATAAAATATGTTATTGTGATTAATCTCACAGTGAACAAGTGTTGATTGCGTTATACCGGGAAGAAGATCTCCCTCAGTACCCTTGTGGTGAGTTAAAACCTACAGAACATAACTTCTATAGGCTGGAAGGCCTCCATAACATAGCTAATCTGCCACAAGTATAACCACCTGAATGGATGCCTTGACTAAAGAACTTTGTTGTAGTATCCAAAAACCCTCTATCTGTTGGCTCGGAAGGTCAGAGCCTGACTAAGACATCCCACATTTTCACAGCTCTTAGTAGAGACAATGGTCCCTTGGGAAGTGATTACCCTTGGGATTCATAGCTTAGTGTGCCTGAGAAGTGAGTGCACTATAAGGAGGAGCCTGTGCCTCCAAGCTTCTAAGTTGTCTGCTATGAGTAGGCATGGATGAAGTTCGGTTCAAGTTGGAATTCAACAGATATTGCCTTGGCTTACCTAGGATTGTGGTGTGTCTATTCTTTTACAACAAACATTCTTCTTGATGTGTCTTGCATGAGTGACAAATAGACACCAAACATCAAAGAAAATGTCAAAATGATCAACAACTCAAAATCTGCACTCTTAAGTGTTAAACTGTCAGCTTGCTTGATTTGCTATCCTGTCATTTCCACTCTACCTCGGTCAATCCAGGTCAGATTGAGTCACTTACCCCACTGTTAGAAGTCTGTTTGCACTTTGGATCCTTGCATTTTGACCTCTTGAACTAGTAATCTTTGATTTCACGAGTGACCTCGCTTGGAGTCAGTGAGCTAGAAACCGTCCTTGTTGAGAAGATAAAACTTTGGATTCTTTGATATCATGCTTGGAGAGTTTTAGTAATCTCTTGTCCATTCACTTCCATAAAAATTCAAATTCAACCAATATAACTTGGGTAAATCATCCTCCTGATCCATATGTGTTAAGGTATTCACACGTTCAGTGGGCACCTTTGTGGCAGTGTTGGTTTACGCCTCTTGCAGAATTCTATCTTATCACCTCTCTTTTGGACAAGTGAGTGCTTTTACTATCTTGGTTTGCTACCAACATTTCTTAAGGTCATCCTATCACCTAGTACCTTTTCTTTCATTCCAGTTACAACAAGATGTCAAGTAGATCAAGTAAAGTGACCTCAAGTAGTATTTAACTAATTACCCTTAGTTCAAACTTGCCAAAAATGTAAGGGAAAAGAACCCGTATTTGATCAATCACCCAGGAACAACTCAGAAGTTTGGTTTGATTCCAAGAGTAACCTTAGTGAGTTGAGTACACCCTTAGCATCTTCTCACTTAGTTATGGATATGAGTTACACAATGACTCGATGAGAGAGGGAAGAAATGGATAAATGCCTTGATGACGTATTTGAAAAATAAAGAGATACCATTTTGTTTAGCAGTTCCTCTCGTGAAAATCGACCAGTCTAGATATATGTATGCACACTAAAGGGCTGAAAGAGGTAAGAGGCAAGCCTATCAAGAAGAACAATCACAACATGAAAACCAAGATGATGAACCTTATGACTCTCGTGTGAATGCAACATACACCAATGACTTGTTTAAACATTCAAGACCAAGTTCACCGCTCAAAACAACTTCAAGATACATGAGTGAAAGACTTAAGAAAATTGAGCGTGAAAAGAAAGCCTTCCTAGATGAACAAGCTAAAAAGGAAGAGAAATTTAAACTCCTAGAGTTGGAGAGACAAACCATGTTGGAGATAGAAAGGAAATCCTTCCAGGAAGAGAAAGATAGACTCTTGGCTCAACAACTTAATGATCAATTTAACAACATGCATTTTGGTGGTGGAAACAACTCTCCTCCATCCACCCCTCCAAAGACTCCATGAAGTGGAAGACGTTCAACAACACTGTCATGATCTCCTAGCCCTAGAGGAAGAAGGGCTTCAAGACATGATCATTATAGGAGACAAAAACCTCTTAGGAACTCAAGACAACTTTCACAATGTGCTCACCATGGTTCACAATATGGGGGTAGTAGCTTGAGTTTTGACCTCAACTCCCAAGACTTCATGAACATACAACAAGAACCAATCTTCTAGAAGTATGTGGAGAGATACTTAGAGCAAAAAAAAGAAAATTTCCTAGAGAGTTTAATCAACAAGGGTGCTAAAGTCCCCTACAACTTTGATGTGGACAAGAAGATTAAGAAGCAAGGTCCATCTCAAGAAGAAGAGATAAAACAAATTAAGAGTATGACGGAAAAGATGTTGGCACCCAAGAGTTCATTCTCACTTGATTCAATTTTTCCTAATCCTTTTGACAAAAGTGTTAACATGAAATACTTCCCTAAAAAGGTTGAGATCCCTCAATATGATAAGTATGATGGGAATAGAGATCCACATGATCACGTGCGTCAATTATATACTATGAGTTTTGAGTTCCATCAAGATGACTCATACCTCATGAGATTGTTCCCAAATATTCTTAAGGGTCAAGGGATGGAATGGTTCACCAACATAACTCCCCCCGTTAATACTTTCAAAGAGCTTGTCCATAAATTTGTCTAAAAATTTGCATACAACCTTTCAAGATCTATCACCATGTTGGACTTATGCAACTTAAAGAAAAATCAAGGGGAATCCTTTGTCCCTTTATTGAAAAGGTGGAGATGAAAATGCTCTCACTACTCTAGGACCATCCCTGAAAATGAGAAGATTGACATCCTTGTTAGCAACTTGATTCCCAAAATGTGGTATGAAGTTAGGAAGATGGTTTTTGATTCGTTTGACACCATGGTTGAAAATGCATGTAGGACTGAGGATGTTTTGAAAGAACAAGGAATTTTTACCAAACATGGAAACAATAACAACAACAACAACAACAACAATGGTCAAAATACCAACAACCCTAACAAGGATAAAGGAAAGAACTCACATTGGAATAGGAACAAACAAGTGGTCAATGATGGAGTTGTGGAATCCTCCCAACCCAAAGATCAAGTTGTTCTCCACTTGTACAGTGTTGTTCAAGCCATGAAACTCAATGCATCTAATCAACAAGAGAACAAGCCAAGATACCAAGATGGGCCTAAGAAAGAGAGACGTCATTTTTCAAAACTTGGTGATTCATATGAGGATGTCTTGAAAACACTCATTGCCAAAAAACTTGTGCATCCTCAAGATCCCACAAAGCATTATATACCCGATGTTAAGCCACATTGGTGGGATGAGAAAGCCTTTTTCAAGTTTCACAATGGCATTGGACATAATATTGAAAATTGTTGGAAACTCAAACATATCATCCAAGATCTCATTGAGAATGGCAAACTTAAGGTAGATGGACTGAACACCAATGCTGATCATAAGGCATTCAAAGAACCTTTTCCCAAGTATGAGAAGGGGGAAACCTCTAAACCTAAGAAAGGAAAGGCTGAGGTCAATTACACTTACAGAGATGCAGAGAATGTTGTCAACTGTTGGAAATAATCAAGACTAACCAAGTTACTGAGAGGGGAGGGGTGAATCAGTAACTCTTAAAACTTTAAGTCATTTCTGCACTTGTATATATTTAACCATTCATTCATCTAATCTACTACAAGAATGAAAATATAATCATTCATAACACATAAACACAAAGATTTGGTGACCCAGAAACATTCCAAATAGAAAGTAAAACTGGGGTGGGGATGGTACCCACACTTTGGTACTGCAGTATAAAGTTGGCCAGTTAAGGCTTACAATGATCACTTCTGATGATCTGCCCTGTTAGAAGCAATTAGGCCTGCTAGGTCCACCTTGTTAGAGGATTTACAAACATACAATGAAGTATGCACTCTGTTAGGAGATTTTTGAAAGACTGTTAAGTCTACCCTATTAAAGGATTTACAAACTGATTCAACTGTTAGGAT
>MU225139.1:1557790-1581495 GCA_018584345.1 Thuja plicata | reverse complement strand
TCATGCTCTCGGTAAGAGTAGAAGCTCGGTCCATACTAGTCCCGAAGTGTAGCTTGGAACTCGGTAGCCGTTGGTGACTCGGTAGATATAGTGTCACTCGGTAACCGCTGGTGACTTGGTAGTAACTAACTTCTCAGTTGGCTTCAACTGATGGCTCAGTAGTTACGGTGAAGCTCGGTGACTACCGTCTGCTCGATACATGTTGCTCTTCTCGGTAAATACTGCTGAACTATTCATATGCTCAGTGACTACTATTCTGCTTGGTTTGAACTGTTTAACCGCTGAGCTTTACAAAGTGATTACTGAATGCTTGGTATAAGCTGTGGACTGAGTGATGAGCTCGGTAAGCATTCAGAATCGAATAAGTGTTTTCACTGATGACAAATATAACATAATTCCAACAATCAACATGCTTGAAGTTATAGAAGATAATGTCAACATGATGAGGGATAAATATCCCTATGGTTATGATCTAGACGTGGACTCTCCTCCTATCTTTGATTAAGAACCCGTCGTGGTGCTAAGGGGTCCTAACTCTAGAGTTTCATCTCAAACTCTCAATTCTGTCACACGAAGTCAAGGTCCCCTTGTCATTAGAGGACCCAGTTCAAGTCAACCAAGTAAACCAAAGCAAGTGACATCCAATAATGTCACCTCAAAACTAGCATTCAATCCTAAGTTGAGCTATAATCTTGTCGATCAGTTGTAAAGAACCCCAACTCAAATTTTGATCTTTGAGCTCTTAGAGTTGTCCCTGAGACACAAGAAAGTCCTTGAGGATGCTTTGCGCATAGAGAATTTCCCCAATAACTTAGACATTGATCAATTCTAGAACATGGTTAACCATATTTCTAGCCCTCATTATCTTACTTTTTTGGAGGATGATGATAAAGCTTTGATCCACCCACACAATATCGCTCTTCATATTGAGGTCATGATCCACAAAACCTGTGTTAGGTGTGTGTTGATAGATGGGAGTGATGGGCTTAATATTTGTTCCTTGAGTGTTTTGAAAAAGTTGGGTCATTCTAAACAAGTCATAGATACCAGGAAAAAGATCACCATCAAAGCCTATGATGAGGCAGAAAGAAGTTCCAAGGGGTTGGTCATCCTTCCTATTAGGATTGGCCCTATTGAAAAATATATTTTATTCCAAATAGTTGACGATGCCCCCCTTGCATACAATATCTTACTCGGTAGACCTTGGATTCATGATATGCAAGATTCATGATATGCAAGCAGTGTCGTCTACCTATCATCAGTTTGTTAAGTTCCCTTACAATGGAATAGAGATTTGTATACCTGGGGATAACACTTTATCTATTAACTCAGTTTCAGTGGGTGCTCATTTTCCCCTCAATAGAGAAGCAGAAGACTTCGATGCAACCTTAGCTGAATGTAAAGACAAGTTCAAGTCAATAGACCTTAGCATGGGGGGGTATCAACTCAACTCCCTCACAACACTACCAGTTTCACCTCAGTCTTATGGAAAGCCTTCACAATAAATGAGACCTTCCTCTTCATCTATGAATTTATTTGGCATGTTTGTAGAGTCCTTAGTGCCTATTCAAGATGAGAAAGAAGAGACAGTTGTTAGAGACTGGATTTATAGAGAAGAGAAATACATGCACAATGAGAACTTCTCTCCCTCTCCTAAGGATTATGGAAGAGGGTATACTTTTGTCAAATAGATGGGTTATCTTGGACATGGCCCTCTTAGTCATAGATTGGATGCTAGAGCCAAACCCCTGGATCATAATATTTTTGGATGCAAGTCTAAGAAGACGGTTGGCCTAGGATTTGTGAATTGCAACAAGAGCACTACTCCTATCCTTGATGAGTTGGATAGTGAAGATGAACCAGAATACATACCTAATTTGACAAATCAACAAGACATGTGTGAAGATTGGGTCCCTTCCACTAATCTCCTTTGGGGAGATTCAAATATTCCAGTCACTCATGAGATAGTTGCAACCTTAGAACAAGATGAATCAGATGTAGAAGATCCTTTCAGAGAACATTAATGAAAGAATCATGTTTGTTTAATGGAAAGAGAAAGTGTTACCCTTGATGACACTAGAACTTCCACATCAAGATGTACCAAACCTTCATGGTGTAAACATCCTAATCAAAGTTCATAAATAAGTTCATATGAGTATGAATGGGACTCCTTCTTAGAGCCTTCCACATTTGACATGGGTGTTGATGTCATCCACACTTATAGTTCTCAACCCGAGGTAGTCGATGAGTCACATGTAGGATTAGAGGATTTGAACCCACATGTTTTCTTAGTGGACTATTCTTCACTTGTTAGGATGAATCCCAATTTGGGTAGCTTAGAAGGATACTTGACGGACTCTGACTCTTTGGTCACCAGAGATGATATCATTCACATTTACAACCTTGAACCGGTCATTGACTTAAATTTTGTTCATCCTAACCTCATTGATTGGTCCCAATGCTATCAAGAACCTAAGCTCTTAACGATTCAAAATAATTATGAGATAGCATGTTACTTGAATGCCATTGAACCTATAGTCTCTTCCACCAGTGAACCGGCTACTAGCATGACAGAGCCAGACATCAAGTACCTTAGTCACAAAATAAAAAGAAATGAACATCAAAAGAATAGGATTTCTGATGGTGAAAACCACTGTTTGGCGGTGTCAAAACCAAAAAAAATAAAAAGAAATTATGTATACAAGGGTGAAAACCTCTCTGAGGCACCTAAGGATGATGTACTTGATCGTCTCCCTAGCTAATTTCAAGATAGATCTTCAGTGCTTATTGAACCAACACTGTTAGAATGAATTCAGAATAACTAAGAAGGGGGGTGAATCAGTTATCCTCAGGTCTAGATGTGCCAAATTAAAATTTATACCACTTTGAACAACTCAGATATGCTCAGCAACAATAGCATAAATCAATAACATACATATGTAGTTTTACTATTCAAATGTAATCAGCTTGTAGAAACTTAACAGTAAAACACAACATAAACATTCACACAAGTTAACACCAACATTTAATGTGGAAACCCAATTTGGAAAAAACCACCAATAATATGCTATCAAGTTTTCACTCTTATGAAGTGAGCTCTGTTAGGAGCAAACCCTGTTAAAGGTTACAAAACACATTGTTAAATGTGACCTGGTTAAAGGATTTAATCACCCTATCAGGAGTGGCCTTGTTAGAGGACTTAGAAGATTCCACCTTAATGTCACCTTGGTTAAAGGATTTATACAATGACTTTTAGGTCAACCTGGTTAAAGGATTTTGATTGATACAATGGTTTAAAAGTAATCAGCAAGTGTGATCTGATACATACAACTTACTTTGCAAATCCATATCCAATGCAGCTCTAATGATAATTCACTAAGTGGCCTCCATTCTCATTTCAATCTTTATATCTTCTTGGAAATATGTCAAGCAATCACTCTCGCAACTCTCTGCTTCTCTTGTTTAGCCTTCTCTACTAGATCAAGCCAATCAGTCAATTAACTATGCAATCCTCTTGCATACACTTAGCACATGCATTCACACTACTAGAATAACTCTTTGAGGTTATCATATACCTCTTCATCTAGGTCAGATAAATATTTTTCCTCTTAATCAAGATCGTAGATGTTAGGTTAGGTCAGATACAATGAATCTTTCCATCTTTGATTACATTTAATTTTCTTCTCCAAAATAATCACTAATTAAATCTTTGATCCAAGCATTAATTATAGTTACCCATGCATTTAAATAGTGTGGACCAATTGTGCTTATCCTTAATTAACTTTACATGTCCCAATAAAATCAACTATGTCGGCTAGAGATCTCAAATCTCAACAATTACCATAATATTGTTGCTCGGCCAACACTGTGTTTCCTCGGCAAGTTATTGGCGCTCGGTCATCACTGACTTCGCTTGGCATAAACTATTCTTGGTAAACTGTCATCAAAAGATAAAATACACATTACTTTTCCAATGTGCCAACTGATCAAATACCCTTGTGATTTCCCATAACTCAACCATTCCACTTGGTCTTCTTGTTAAATATTCTTCATCAATCAATAGATATGGTTCTCAAACAGATAGAAATAGTCTCACCAGTTGAGGTTTGACATCAATGACAAAACAACAATTGTTTCCATTGTAGCTTTCCAACAATCTCCCTCTTTGGCATTGATGGCAACACTAAACTTTAAAATAATAATTTTCCAACCATAGTTACCATACAATCCAAAAAGTATGTCTGTGTTCCTTGATATGAACAAATCTTCATTAATGTCTTTAGTTTCATTCTAATTCTCATCTTGTGAAATATTTTTCCTTCTGTGTCTGTAGTCACACTGAAATATTTCTGTGTCTATTCATGTTCATCTGTAGACTCCCTCTTTCAGTAAACTCTCTCTTTATCTCTAAGTATAGTAAACATCTCCCTCTTTCAGTAAAATTCTCCCTCTTTGATAACAATGCCAAAGGCGTTGACATCTTCATCATGCAGATTTTTCTGTTCAAAACTCTGTAGCATGTTGTTCCTGTAATCTTGCTTATGATTGATCCTCTTTTCTATCCTTGTCTATTTTTCACAACTTTAGGCAGCATCCTAAAGTGTGATTTCTTGTGCATCAATGTGAAAATTATTCTAAATATAACATTTGATGCAACAGTATCATTCTGAACTAATTAGCTTCAGTTAGGGGCATCAACCATAATTTACCTCGCAGATACTCATGAGCATCTTTGGGTAGTGCCTTTGTAAATATGTCTGCTAACTGTTCCTTAGTGTTCACATATTCCAGTCTCACTTCCTTCTTCTGAACTAGCTCTCTCAAGTAATGATACTTGATAGCTATATGCTTTGTTTTAGAGTGCATCACAGGGTTCTTAGAAATATTAACGGCACTCATGTTATTACAATATATGACAATTGATTCTGTGATCTCTTCTTTCATACCTTTTAGTAGTATCTTCAACCATACAATATTAGAACAATTAACTGCTGCTGCTACATACTCGACTTCAGCTGTAGATTGTGAGGTGCAATTATGTTTCTTGCTTGTCCATGAAACTAATATTTTTCCTAAAAGAAATTCTCCTCCTATGGTGCTTCTCTTTTCATCCATATTTCCAGCCCAATCAGAATCAGTATAGGCTTTGAGTTCAAACTTGTCATTCTTTTTGTAATACAGACCATAGTCATCTGTTCCTTTCAAATATCTCAGAATTCTTTTTACTGCTATCATATGAGTTTCCTTGGGATTGGCAGAAAATATCGCAACAATACCAACAACCAGTGCAATATCAGGTCTGTTGTGCACAACATATTTCAGCTTTCCAATCATTGACCTGTAAAGGGTTTGATTCGCTTCTTTTGTATCATCATTTTTTGTTAACTTTTGTCCACTAGCCATGGGTGTACTTACTGGTTTTGAATCTTCCATTCCAAAAAAATTTAGTATCTCCTTGACATATTTTGATTGTGTAATATAGATGCAATTCTTCATCTAATATATTTGTAAGCCAACAATTTTTTTTATCTCACCAAACATAGACATCTCAAATTCAGTTTGCATCTCCTTTGCAAATGCTTGGCATAACACATCTTGTCCACTAAATATAATGTCATCAACAAAAATTTCAGCCAATAAAGTACCTTTACATTGCTTTGTCTTCAAATACAGATTGTTTTTGTCATTGGTTCTTGCAAATCCAATCTTTATCAGATAATTGTGCAATATCTCATACCATTCTCTTGGTGCTTGCTTCAGTCCATATAGTGCTTTGTGTAATCTGCAAACCATGTTCTTCTTAATTGGATCAACAAATCCATGAGCTTGTTCAATGTAACCTTCTTCTTCTAATATCCCATTTAGAAATGTTGACTTTACATCCATTTGATAGAATTTAAAACCTTTGTAGGCTGCATATGCAAGTCATGTTCTTACTCCTTCCAATCTTGCAACTGGGGTGAATTTTTCTCCATAATCAATTCCTTCCTCTTGTGCATAACCTTTGCATACCAGTCTAGCTTTGTTTCTTTTTACCTCTCCATGTTCATTCAGCTTATTTCTAAATACCCACTTAGTACCAATTACATTTTTGTCATTTGGCCTAGGTACAAGTGTCCAAGTCTTATTCTTCTCAATTTGTTTAATTTCTTCATTCATGGCTTGTATCCAATGTTTGTTGTCTAAGGCATCTTTTACTATTTTAGGCTCAAAATCACATAATAAGCATGTATCTTCTCTCAACTTACTTCTTTTCATAACTGTAGAATTCTTCGATCCTATGATTTGATCAGGTTTATGGTCCCTCCTTACATACTTTGCTAGAGTAGGTTCTTTTTTTGCTTCAGATTAATCATTCACATTCAATTTAGGTAGATTATGTGACTCAGCATCTCCATCAGATAGCTCGGCAATTACCTCATGTTGCCCGGCAGCTTCATTCTATGACTCGGCAGGTGCTAGCTGTTGCTCGGAAACCTCTTTCTCAAGTTTAGGTAATTCACTAGAATCTTCCTCATCCAAATAGATGAATGATTTTTAACTTTCAGGTTCCTGTGTGCTTTCAGCTTCATTTCTTTCTACATATTCATTAATTCTAACATTTGCACTTTCCACAATTTTGTTAGTGTTAGAATTCAAACACTTGTATGCTTTTCTTTTAGTTGAATAACCAAGAAATATGCCTTCTTCACCTTTAGCATCAAGTTTTCCATTTCTTTTATCCTTCAGTATGAAACATTTGCTTCCAAAAACTTTGAAATATTTTACATTAGGTGCATACCCATACCATAGCTCATAAGGTGTAGCATTAGTACCTTTCTTGACTTGTACTTTGTTCAAGGTATAGAATGTTATACTTATAGCTTCTCTCCAATATTTTTGTGCAACATTTTTCTCTGTCATTAGTGTTCTGGCACAATCCATGATAGATCTATTTCTTCTCTCATAAATACCATTTTGTGGTGGTGTTCTAGGTGTGGACATCTGTCTTTTTATCCCCCGGTCATTGCAAAACCTGTTAAACTCATTAGAAATAAACTCACCTGCTCTATCATATCTTAAACATTTTAGGCTTTTACCTGTCTCCTTTTCAACTTTTGCCAAGTACCACTTAAATAAATAGAATTCATAAGATTTTTCTTTAAGAAACATAACAGTCATCATTCTTGAGTAATCATCAACAAATAAAATAAAGTATCTATCTCCACAGTAACTTTTCTCACCAATGGGACCACAAAAGTCAGTATGAACCAATTCCAGAATTCCCTTAGAAGTATGAGTCTTTCTTTTCAAACTAGATTTAGTCATTTTTCCTAATTGACATTGCTTACACATTGCATTTTCAAGTTTCTTAAACTTAGGCAGCCCTCTAACCTTTTTCAATTTACTTATGCTTACCAAGTTATGAAAATTTACATGACACAACCTTTTATTCCATAACCAAACATCATTATATTGTGCAAACAAGCATGTCTCGTCAGCTAAGTCTAGATAGAAAAAGTTACCTTTTGTTTGCTCACCACTTCCAACTAATCCTCCAGTGGCATCATAGATCTTTGCCTACTTGTGATAGAATTCAACTCTGTAACCAGAAGTATTCAGCTGTGCAGCACTCAATAGATTATAGTTAAGGTCATCAACCTAATATACATTGTCACATATGATCTTGTCAATGAAGTTAATTGATCCTTTCCCTTTAACAAGACATGGTGCATCATTACCAAATTTAACATAACCACCTTTACACTGATCTAAGGTTTCAAATTTATCTTTATCACCTGTCATGTGATGTGAACAACCATTGTCAATGATCCAACGGTCACCTTTACTCATATAATAAATTAGTGTAGTTTTCTCATCATCGTCAGAATCATCTTTCATAGCAACATACACGACCTCTATATCATTTTCATTAGTATTTTCAGATTCACTGTCAAAAGCTTCTTCAACTATATAACAAGATTTATTACCTTTGTCTTTGTAATCTTTATACTTTCTGAAGTCTCGGTCATCCTTTCTATCTTCGTACTTTTTTTCCCTTCTTTCATCTTTGTCATTCTTATCAGGACATCTTGCAGCAATATGACCAACTTTGTTACATGAAAAACAAATGATAGGAATTTTACCTTCGAATTTTCCTTTTTCCTCTAGATAGTCTTTTTGCCATGAGTGCTTCAAGTTCTTCCAGATCATCATCTGTAGTGTCGCTATCACTATTCACACATTTCTTTCCTTTCTTTGATTTGTTAAGGACCAACTGGGATCTGAATGCAGATTCAATAGCTTGTGGAGTGTAGTTATCAAAATTTGACATCTGAAATGCAGTAAGTCTGCCTACCAGACCTTCCAAAGTCAAATTATTATTAGGATTACATCTTAAATCTTGAATTGCAAAGACTCTTATAGAATATATAGGAAGAAGAGTTCTCATTACCTTTCTCATAATGATATTATCATCAATGGTTCCCTTAGCTCCTCTAATAGCATTTACAACTTCCTTTATCCTACCATAATATTGAACTATATTTTCTCCTTCTTGCATTTTAATTTCATCAAACTTACCTCTTAAGTTTTTAGATTTGGCTCTCAGTACATTTGTATCTCCTCCATAGATGGTTTCAAGGGCATCCCACATTTTATTTGTAGTTGTATAATTCTTTATGTCTTCAAACTCATGATAGTTAAGAGATAATGCAATTTCCAACATTGCTTGATTGTGTTCATATTTTTCTCTTAACTGTGCAATTGTGGCAGGTGTAGTGGGGGATATATAATCATGTTCAACATAGTGCTTAACAGAATCACCAATACCAGATAGATGCAATTTCATCAAACTCTGCCATGTAGGGAAATTATCTTTGTTCAACTTTGGTACCTCCTTTTTATACATCTTGATCTTTTGCTCCAAGTACCTTCAAATTGTTTTCAAGAGACCAAAGCTCTGATACCAATTGTTAGAATAATTTAGAATAACTAAGAGGGGGGGTGAAACATTTATCCTTAGGTCTAGATGTACCAAATTAAACTTTATAGCACTTTGAACAATTAAGATCTGCTCGGCAGCAATAGCATAAATCAACAACATACATATGCAGTTTTACTTTTCAAATGTAATCAGCTTGTAGAAACTTAATAGTAAAACATAACATAATCATTCACACAAGTTGACACTAGTATTTAACATGGAAACCCAATTCGGGAAAAATCACCAATAACATGCTATCAAGTTTTCACTCGTTTGAAGTGAGTTCTATTAGGATCCAACCCTGTTAAAGGTTACAAAACACATTGCTAAATGTGGTCTGGTTAAAGGATTTAATCACCCTATCAGGAGTGGCCTTTTTAGAGGAATTAGAACATTCCACCTAAATTTCACCTTTCTCAAAGGATTTATACAATTAATTTTAGGTCAACCTGGTTAAAGGATTTTGACTGATACAGTGGTTAAAAAGTAATCAGTAGGTGTGATCAGATACATACAACTTACTTTGCAAATCCAGATCCAATTCAACTCTAATGCTAATTCACTGAGTGGTCTCCATTCTCATTTCAATCTTCAGATCTACTTAGAAATCCATAAAGCAATCACTCTCACAGCTCTATGCTTTTCTTGTTCAGCCTTCTTTGCTAGATCATGTCAATCAGTCAATTAACTATGCAATCCTCTTGTATACACTTAGCACATGCATTCACACTGCTAGAATAACCCCTTGAGGTTATCATATACCTCTTCATCTAGGTCAGATAAATCTTTTTCCACTTAATCAAGATCATAGATCTTAGGTTAGGTCAGATCCAACAGATCTTTCCATCTTTACATTTAATTTGCTTCTCCAAAATAATCACTAATTAAATCTTTGATCCATGCATTAATTACGGTTACCCATGCATTTAAATAGTGTGGACCAATTGTGCTTATCCTTAATTAACTTTACCTATCCCAATAAAATCAACTATGTTAGCTAAAGATCTCAAATCTCAACAATTACCATAATACTGTTGCTCGGCCAACAATGTGTTTCCTCGCCAATTTACTGGCGCTTGGTCATTACTGACTTCGCTCGGCATAAAATTTTATCAGTAAACTGTCATCAAAAGATAAACAACACATTACTTTGCCAATGTGCCAACTGATCAAATACCCTTGTGATTTTCCATAACACAACCATTCCACTTGGTCTTCTTGTTAAATCTTCTTCATCAATCAATAGATATGGTACTCAAACAGATAGAAATAGTCTCACCGGTTAAGGTTTGACATCAAGGAAAAAACAATAATAATTTCCATTGTAGCTTTTCAACAAACACAAGTAGTCAATTTGGGTGCAGACAAGGCTCCACAAATAGTACACTTGGTTGATTCCTTGTCACCACAAGAAAAAGAAGCCTACACTAAGTTCTTATAGAAAAAGAAGATCAACTTTGCATAGACTTATTCATATATGCCAGGGTTGGACACTAATCTTATCATGCATCACTTGTCCATAGCTCTGAGTGTCAAACCGGTTAAACAAAATTTGAGAAAGATGCATCCTCACATAGCTCTCCTATTCAAAGAAGAGTTAGAGAAACTCCTTGGTGAAGGATTCATAAGAGCTATTGCCTATGCTGAATGGATATCAAACATTGTACCAGTTTCCAAAAATGAAAAATCCATTCGAGTTTGCATATATTTTAGAGATGTCAATAGAGCATGCCTAAAGGATGACTTTCCACTTCCCAATATAGACATGATAGTGGATATGACTGCGGGTTATGAGATTTATTCCTTGATGGATGGTTTTTCTAGATATAATCATATTAAGATAGCTCCTGAAGATCAATAAAAGACTACATTCACTTGTGCATGGGGTACCTATTAGTGGAACGTTATGCCTTTTTGATTAAAAATGCAAGAGCCACCTATCAACGAGCTATGACAACCATTTTTCATGACATGATGCATAAATACATGGAAGATTATGTGGATGACACCTTGGCCAAGTCTAAGAAAAGAGACACACACTTAGATGATTTAGAAGTCATTCTAGATCGCATGGAACAATTTCAACCAAGGTTAAATCCTAAAAAGTGTGCATTTGGAGTCACCTCTAGAAAAATACTAGGATTCATCATTTCAGCAAGAAGAATAGAGGTAGACCCTAAAAAAGTCCAAGGAATCATAGATATGTTAAATTTGTTGAACTGCAAATCTTCCCAAGATCACCTACATGCAAATCTATTACATAAACAGAAGCAAAAGACAGAAGATAGAAGGATCTATGGTGGCCAAAAGGCCAAAGAGTTGAAAACCATGTTTATAGAAATAAAGCTTCTATATTCAACAATGAAATGATTTACAATCTCCTTCAGAAATACAAAGCGGTGAATCCTTATAAAGGATACTGAAACCCTAAAAGGGAAACTATCAGAAATAGAAACTGCCTAAGTGAAACTTAAGCACTAAAGAGTAATTACTAAAGATTACTCTAACACCCCCCCTTAAGTGTAACTTAGGGAGAAGCAAAATTGCTAAACTACTGCAGAAAGTAGGAAAGTTGGGTCCCGGCAACAAGGCCTGATCAGGTACCCAAAACATAAAGCAAACTAGATGAAGGAAACTGAGCCTTCAATCTAGGGAAAAGATGTCCCAAAGAGAGGAACAAGAAAAGAGCAAGAAGCATTTCCGAAGCATGTCTGAAAACTCTGTCAGAAGATACTGTTGGAACCCCCACTGAAGTGCATGACCAAGTAGAGAAGACAAGTGTCTGAAGAGCTGATCAATCGAACCAGGAAGCAATAGAACCAACAGGTGAACCCCCCCATAATGCTGAACTGGGAGAGGTGACAGGAACACTGAAATGCAATACTAGAAACATCTGCAAAAGAAGAACCAAGAACACCAACAGTGCAACAGAAAAGCACACACACAGGATAAAGGGCGGTGTCACAGACACACTACATGGGCTAATGTCATGGAAGGTACGCTCACTTGACAAAAGTGGATGCACCTAAAGCGGCAAATGCATCATAACCCCCCATGGCACTTTATAACACAGTGCGAGTACATCAACCGAACAAGGTGTACAAGATCCAAGAATGCAGAAGAAGGCACTTTATCTCAGTGCATTTACAAAACAAAAATGCTACAGAAGGAGAATGCAAGCTTAGAAGTCAGAAAGAAGAGTGAGCTATGAACTCAGAAGAAGAGATCCCAAGACCTGTAGAACCAAGCACTCCACTAGAGGGCATAAACTGCCAAACGCAGAGGAGTGAAAACCTAGAGTAGAATCTAGAAAAATAACCTCTGCCACTGAATAGCACACTGAACCAGCTTTCCCACGATATCTCGTTTGCCAAAAAAGGAGTCCGAATGAGCCAGATATGACTCCCGAAAGGCAAAATAAAACATCAGACTTTAACAGAAAAAATCACTATCAAAATGGTAGAACTAAAAACCCTAACCTCCACCATCGGAAAGTGCTCAAAAAGAGCTTTCCGACGGTATATATAAGTCAGAAAAAGACCCCCGAATGCTCCCTGTAGAGAGAGAAACGTCCAGGTACCCCCAAAAAGCCCTAAAAGACATGATTTAAGCCCCAGGGGCTAAAAAATTCTATATTCAACAATGAAATGATTTACAATCTCTTTCAGAAATACAAAGCGGTGAATCCTTATAAAGGATACCGAAACCCTAAAAGGGAAACTATCAGAAATAGAAACTGCCTAAGTGAAACTTAAGCACTAAAGAGTAATTACTAAAGATTACTCTAACAAGATATACCACCTCCTAGAAACATTAGTCAAATGAGGAGTCTTCAAGGAAGTCTTCAATCTATAAGGAGATTCATTTCATAGTTGGCAGATAGAGCTCAACCTTTCAACAAGAACTTACACAAAGGATTCAAATGTGTTTGGAATGAGAATTGTCAAAAAAGCATAAATCAAATCAAGAAATACTTGGCAAATCCTCCCATTTTAATGCCTCATATCCCAGGGAAACCACTTATTCTATATATTTCAGTGATAGAATCTTCCTTGGGGGCATTACTAGCTCAACTTGATGAACATGGGAAAGAAAGAGAAATATACTACATTATTCGCACTCTTGTTTCATATGAGGTTAACTACACTAGCATTGAGAAAGCTTGCCTTGCAGTTGTGTTTGCTTCCCAAAAGTTGTGGCATTACATGCTTGCGCACACTATACACCTCATAGAAAAAATAGATCCACTCAAGTATTTACTAGGTAAGGCTTCCCTCGTAGGTAGACTTTCTAAATGGATGATGACCCTTTCAGAGTTTGATGTAGAGTACACTGAGCGTAAAGCCATCAAAGGGCAAGCCATAGCAGATCAATTAGCTGATTTATCAATATAGGATAATGCACCTATTCAAGTTGACTTCCCATATGAACACCTCATGTATATGACTGAAAGAACATGGAAGATGTTCTTTGATGGATCCTTTATGCAAAACGATTTAGGAGTTGGTGTGTTGTTTGTTTCTCCTCATGGGTACATGATTCCTAATTCTTACAAGTTATTGTTCCTATGTACAAACAACATTGTTGAGTATGAAGCTTTAACAAATAGACTTAAGATGGCCATAGAATGGAGAATCAAAGAGTTACACATCTATGGGGATTCACAGCTGATAATCAACCAAGTCAATGATGAATATCAAACAAAAAATGAGAAACTGGTACCTTACAAGAAAATGGTTGATTCTTTGAAACAATACTTCACATTTGTCACGTTTCAACAAATCCCTAGAGAAAAAAACAAAGTAGCTAATGCTATGGCTACACTTGCTTCACTCCTTTAGGTTTTGATTAAAGAAAATAGGTTTTGATGGGTTCCTGAAACCCTACAGAGCTATAAAAAAACCGAAAGCATAGTAACAATTAGTAGCAACATAAATGGAACAGGCAAGCCAATAGCCAAACAAAATAGTCCCAAAGATTACATAAAGCTAGGGACAAAACCAAAAAGACTAGGCAAAAAATCTAGGGACACAAATCAGGCAATTTCTTTGAGGATCTCAGCAGCACGAAACTCCAACTCAGTCATGTTAGAATAGGAAAAACCCTATTCTCCCAAGAACACCTGCATGCATAACCTATCACAAGGAAGAAGCAAAGACAGAAGATAGAAGAAGCTAAGGCGGCCAAAAAGCCAGAGACATGATATCCATGTTGAAAGAATGAATTTCTATTATCAACAAAAATGAATACAATACAATCTCCTTAATGAAATGCAAAATGGTGAATCCTTATAAAAGGATACCGAAACCCTAAAGGTGAAAACCCTAAAGAATAATGAGATGTCTAAGTTTAACTTAAGCATAGAGTATAATAGACTAATAATTAAATAAATTAATTATTAGCTATAATATGACTACTCTAACACCCCCCTTTGAGTGTAACTTAGGGAGAAGCTAAACAGCTAAAGACTAAAAGATGCATGTAAACAAAATGCAAGAAAGGAACTATGGGTCCCGGCAACTAGGCCTGATTAGATACCCAAGTATAAGAAATAAACTAGATGAAGGAAACTAAGCCTCCAATCTAGGGAAAGTCCCAAAGAAAGAAACAAGAAAGAGCAAGAAGCCTCTCTGAAGCATGAAGCTATAAACACTATTAGAAGTGACTTCTGGAACCCCCACTGAAAAAGTGCATGACCAGGTAGAGAAGACAAAGTCTAAAGAGCTGATCAATCGAACCCGGGAAGCAACAAAACCAACAGGTGAACCCCCCCATAATGTTGAACATGGAGAGGTGATAGGAACACTAAAATGCAATGCCAAAAATATCTACAAAAAGAAGAATCAGGAACACCAACAGTGCAACAGAAGTATAAGCATAGGATAAAGGGCGGTGTCACTGACACACAGCATGGGCTAATGTCGTGGAAGGTACACTCACTTGACAAAGGTGGATGAGCACAAAATGGAAAAACATCATAACCCCCCATGGCATTTTATAACTGAGTGCGAGTACAAAAAACACACAAGGTGCTCAAAATCTCAGAAATGCAGAAGTAGGCACTTTATCATAGTGCATTTATAAAAAAAAGAATGCTACAAAAGAGAAGCATAGAAGCTCAAAAGTCAGAAATAAGAGTGATCCAGAAGATCAGAAGAAGAGATCTCAGGACCTGTAGAACCCAAGTAATCTGCCAGAGTGTGAAAGATGTCAAATTTGGAGGAGAGAGAACCTAGAGAAGAATTTGGAAAAAATACCCCTACAACTGAATAACTCACAGAACCAGCTTTCTGACGATATCTGGTTTGCCAAAAATAGAGTCTGGATGAGAAAGATAGGGCTCCCAGAAGGCAAAAAAAGGACATCAGACTTTGACAGAAAAAACACTATCAAAATGGAAAAACCCAAAACCTCAACCTCTATCATTGGAAAGATCTTGGAAAGAGCTTTCCAACGGTATATGGAAGTTGGAAAAATACCCCCATATGCTCAAGATAGAGCGAAAAAAGTCTGGGAGGGTCAAAAAAGGCCTAAAAAATAAAAATTAAGCCCCTGGGCCTAAAAATCCCAAGCCCCTAGGCGCCATATGACTGTCGCCGAGCATAGAAGAGCCCGTGGGGCCCCTAGTCACCATGTGACCGGCCACTGGGCATAAATAAGCCCGCGGGGCTAAACACCCGTCGGGCGGCCCAAGCGGTGGCGTGGCCAGTGAGTGGAGCAGAGGGGTGGCGGGGTCGGGGAGTGGTGGGCACTGGAGGCAGGGGCCAGTATGCGGTGGGGCCGGTGGGAAACGGGGGTCACGGAGTGCACAGGGTGGTGGGTGAGGGACCGACCGGCGGCGGTGGAGTGTCGGTGGCTTGGCGGTGGCGCGGAGGCAGCCAGTTTAAAAATACACTACCTGCATTTTTAAAATCTTGAAAAAACATTAAAGAAATGTGTTTTTTTTTGTTTTTTTCTTGAAAACCATGCCCGTACGGCCCTAAAGGGCCAAAAAAATTCTCCCAGACGCTTCGATGTCCAAATCAAACATATTTTATATGGATTTTAGGGTTTTTGGGCCTTCCATACGCAACTAAGAGGTCGATTTTGATCTAAAGTGCTCCAAAAAATAGAGACCCCCAGGATACAATAAAAAATACCAAAAAAAACTGAAAGCTTCAAACCCTTGTACTGCAAAGAGCTTGCTTCAACAGAACTCAAACAAGCTACAGCAGCAAGGCTCTAATACCATGTTAGAATAGGAAAAACCCTATTCTCCCAAGAACACCTACATGCATAACCTATCACAAGGAAGAAGCAAAGATAGAAGAAGCTAAGGCAGCCAAAAAGCCAGAGACATGATATCCATGTTGAAAGAACGAATTTCTATTATCAACAAAAATGAATACAATACAATCTCCTTAATGAAATGCAAAGCAGTGAATCCTCATAAAAGGATACCGAAACCCTAAAGGTGAAAACCCTAAAGAATAATGAGATGCCTAAGTTTAACTTAAGCACAGAGTATAATAGACTAATAATTAAATTAATTAATTATTAGCTATAATATGACTACTCTAACAAGTCATTCTACCCGTAGCCTCTTTCAGGTCAGACAGGTCTTTATTAGCTTCATATTTCTCCTTCTTCTTTGTGGTGGCTCTTGTCCTCTTCTTTGATCCCTCTTCAGGTTTCTTATCCCTACAACAGCTCAGTGACTAATCCTCCTTGCTTCCCCTTTTCTCTTCAATTTTGGTAATAAGCACCTTAATGTCATCATTTGATGCTTTTAGGATAGTGTAGCTTTGTCCAACAATTTTAACTAGAGATTCCTCAATACTTTGAACCCTTTTCTTCAACTCATTCACTCTATTATCTGTTAGGTTTGATAACCATCAAATCCTCCCAAGATCACCTGCATGCAAGACTATCACAAACTGGAAGCAAGACAGAAGAGAAGGATGGCTATGGAGGCCAAAAAGCCAGAGAAGAGATATCCATGTTGAAAAAAATAATTTCTATTAACAACAATACTGAATACAAACTCTATTAATGAAATACAAAGTGGTGATTCCTTATAAAGGATACCGAAACCCTAAAAGGGAAACTCTAAGAAATAGAAACTTGCCTAAGTATAACTTAAGCAAAGAGTAGATAGACTAATAATTAACTGATTTAATTATTTGCTATACTAGACTACTCTAACACTATCCAGCTCCCTATCCTCCTCTATGTTCCTGTTATTGTTTTTGATGTTATCTTTCTCCAGCTTGCCCATTCTTTTTTTCAGCTCGTAGATTTCAAAGAAAGTCCATTTAGTGGTTTTGTAACTATCTATGACACTTTTTACCATTGTTCAGCACATCCATTTGAGGATCCTCCCTTGCATTGTCACTACAAATCACTAAAGCGGGATCGATTAACTCCTCCATCTGGATTCTGCCCTCCTTGTTCTCCTTAACCAAAGTCTTAATCATTTCTCTCTTTATCCCCATTTTAGCATAAACAGTATCAAAATTTCTCCAAACAATTTCTTGTTTTGACCAATGATTTTGCAAGTGTAATGGTCAGCCCCATACTCCTCAAACCCCTGATTCTGATTAGCCTCCTCATTCTCTCTCCCCTAATTCTCCTCTTTTTCATCTCTCTCCTCTTGCATTATGTATTGGATGTCCTGCCTCTCCTCCAAGGTCTCCTCCTCAAACTGTTTCCCTCTTTTAGACCTCCTAACCCCCTTCCCTGAACAATCCTCCTCTTTCTAAACTGGCAATTTAATCGTTATCTTCCTCTTGCCTTCTTTCTTCCCCAGCTTCCCTCCTTGTTTAGTATTTCCCTCTTCTCCAGAACTCTCATTCTCTATTTCCATACAATCAGCATTCTCATTGTAATCCCTGTCAGACGATATCTCAATATGTTGTTTTAAAATTGGAGACTCAATTTTCTCCATTTTTACCCTTTTCTTCCCCTTCTTTGTCTATAGAATCTCTTCCTCCTCATTATCCGAGTGCATATCTCAGCTATCCTTAGTATCAAAAGGAACATAATCCTCACCCGAGTCCTCCAACTCATCTTTTCCCTCCTCCAAGCTCTTAATTTCCTTCCCCATAGTCCAAGCTTTAAAATATTCATAAATTAACAGCAGCAAACCCTCATGAAAATTCAAGTTGTTGATGGGTTTCTCCTTATAATCATTGATATTTTTATTATTAGATAAATATAGGAAGAAGGGGATAGATATATTAGCACCATACCTGAAATGGTTGAGAAGCACAAAGTGGTGAGTGCTTATGCGGTCGAATCTCGTATCCAGAGAGATGTACTTAATAATAACCCTCAAAATGAGCCTCCACAGCAACTTGGTTGAACCTGGTTGGTAGAAAGTGCCTTTCTTCACTAAAGCATTCTTTTCCTCTGCATCTTTCACAAATTATGTCAAATCTTGCCCAAAAATCTTCCTATCTCTATAAAAAAATTTCCCTATAATGGGATACCCGTCATATTCGAAACTACTTCCTCCGTCACCATGAAGTCCACCCCATTAATTTTGACTTTCCCTTCATTCCATCTTTTGAAAATCATCTTTGTAACAGAGGGCTTCCAACCATGAAGATGCTCAATGAAGGTAGTCACCTCCCCTTTTTTCAAAATATTCCAAACCTTAGAGCGTCGTCGCCATTTTTTGGTTTCCTTCTCTGGTTCCCTCCTATGCCTTTCAGCAACCATTTTAGCTCCTTCTCTACCTCCTCTGTTTCTGGTATTTTTCCCACTAGAAACCCTTTATTTCCAATTGAGATTACGTTTATGCTTTGTGAATTTTCTTTTAGACTCATGAATGTAATAAACAATTTTATGCCTCTAAGTGTGCCGATGAGACCTGAAAAAGTAAATCCCTCTGCCTCTCTTGTACTTGCACATCATTCGGTGATACTTCCCCAATATGTCATTATTATCATTTAATATTTATGAATATTCCTGGAAAATGATAACTTTCTATCAAAGCTAAGATTTCTGGTGGAATTTCATTCCCGTCATTCTACCTTTTTGCTCCCTCACTCTTGACTTCCATATTTACCAACCTGTTAGCCACCTGATTGGCTTCTTGGTATTCATGATCCACATGGACCTGTTCAAAGGTTTTGAGGATTTGTCTACACTCCCCTATTATGTTCTCAATTGTCCAGGTGGGCTTGGTCTTTTCATTTAAGCAATCTATAATGTTCTTTGAGTCACCTTCTAACCACAATTTCTTGATCCCCATATCCTGAGCCAACCTTATGGTGTGATGTGTCGCACTCACCTCTGAATAGTGGTTTGTTTGTGACCCCAGGGGAGCTAAAATAGCCACAATGCCTTTACCATGAGAGTTCCTTATAATTCCTCCCACCCCAGCCTTTCGAGGGTTTCCTTTTGCAGCCTCATCAAAGTTTTCTTTGAACCAACCTTCCAGTGGTAAGGTCCATCTGCATTCCTTTCTCTTATTGGTAACATTAACCCCTTTGTTGTGAAGTGGATTGGGACCTTTGTTGATAGTGTATTTTTCCATCGGGGCATTTGTTATTTTCTGGGAAACATACTTAGCAGTGGTAACTCTTTCCCAAAACTTTTTGTTATTTTGCTCCTTCCACACTCCCCAGCATATGTGCGGCATCACCCATGACCATAAACAATGCCCTCTTAACCCCTGTTTTCATTGATCAAAGAGCTCAAGAGTCTTAATGGGGAAACACCAGGACATCTCAAAAAAGATAGGAAATGATACCACATTTTTCTGGTGAAGTCACAGTGGATAAACAAGTGGTCCACACTCTCACTTTGATTTTTGCATAAGATACATCTATTAGGAATGTGATGCCCTCTCTTAATAAGGTTATCCACAGTCAAAATACGGTTTTGGAGCATAATCCAGAAGAAGATATTGATCTTAGGAATAAGACCAGGGTACCAAGCCTTAGCCCAACAGGGGGGAGTATCAATGTGTTGCATGATTTCATATCCCGAAGCCACCGTGTAGATACCATATGTAGTTTCCCCCCAAACAATAACATCTTGATTGAGAGAGAGGGGAGTGTGACCAATTTTAACCATCAGTGGCTTTAAGTCCTAGGACACCTCAGTTAGGTCCACCCAATCATTGTTGATTCTGTAGTCACACACTCTACTACCATATCTTTCGATGTAGGTATTAGCCCATATATTGTAAGGCTCCATGTTCCATAAGGGTCCCTGTCTTAGCCAATCATCATGCCAAAAGTTGACATCCCTGTCATTACCTAATTTCCATCTTGCTTTTTCGGTAGCTATACCCTTAGTCCTCAGAATTCCATTCCAAATGCAAGAGCCCATCGGGTCCATTTCTCTACTAATGAACTATTTGAAGGTCATGTTTGAGGCATATTTGTCCTTCATAATATCCCTCCATTCCCTTGTTGAATTAAAAATTATCCATATCTGTTTTTCTTGCAAAGCCTTCTTGAACTGCTTCAGATTCTTGATTCCTAATCCTCCTTTTTTTTTAGGCTTACATATAGTCTCCCATGCCACCAATGGGTACTTCTTATTTCCTTCTTTGTTGGCCCACAAAGAATTTCTTTGAATGGCCTCCAGAGAGTCTGCCACTTTAGCAGGAATAGAAAAAAGGCTTAAGACATAAGTAGGGAGGTTCTGAAGAGTGGATTGTATCAAGAGAACTTTCCTTGCTTGACTAAGGGTGATACCCTTCCAACCCACCAATTTCCTGTTGAATCTATCAATTAGGATGCCCCAGAAGGTCTCTGGAGGTTTAGATCCTAACAGAAGCCCTAAATAGGTAGCTGGAAGGGACCCAAAACCACATCCCAAAATGCCAGCCATTTTCCTTTGTCTATCCATGGGGGTGTTAATGAAGAACACTGAGCTCTTGTTCCAGTTAATGAGATGTCTCGTAACATTGGAATAAGTATTCAAGATTTTCTTTATATTTCTAGCTTCTTTCACTGAGGATTCACCACCTAAAATGGTATCATCCACAAATTGTCGATGGGAAAAAATGAGAGGACCAGAGGAAGTTTTTAACCCAATGATGTGTCCCCTACTCCTTTTATCTTGAATTAGCCTTCTCAGGCACTCATCCAAAATGATGAAGGGGATCAGAGAGAGGGGGTCTCCTTGCCTTAGACCCCTAGAAGATTTGAAGAAATCTGATGGAGAACCATTCACCATCACCGCAAATGTAGGGGTAGATATCAGCTACAAAATAATCTTTCTTACCTTATCATTGAAGCCAAAGCTACCAAAATATTATTCAAGAATATCCAATAAACCTTGTCATAAGCCTTGGATAGATCCAGTTTAAGCAGGAATCCTTCCCTTTTTCCTTCCTCCAAGGAGTTAATCACCTCATGCACTGCCATGATAGAGTCCAGGATTTGTCTACCAAGGACAAAACCCATTTGTTGGGGGGCAATAATAGCCAAAAAAAATTTAAGGAATCTATTAGTTAATACTTTAGATATGATCTTGTAAAACGAGTTACAAAGACTAATTGGTCTAAAGCTATCAAAAGAATCTACGCCTGGATTTTTAGGGATGAGAACAAGAAAAATGGCATTGATCTCTTTAAGAAGGCTCTTAGCTCCAAAAAATTCCTAGACAGCTTTAACAAGGTCATCTTTGATAACTTCCCAGTACATCTAGAAAAAAGAAAGTAGGGAAACCATCAGGGCCAGGGGCCTTTTCTGCTGGCAGGGCAAAAACCACTTTATAAATTTCCTCCTAATCAGGGATAGCCATCATATCCTTATTATGTCTATCAATGATCACCTTAGGGATGATCTGAAGAATTTCCACCTGGTCATCCTCTCCCAGATTATGTTCGTTAGTAAGGATTGCAGAGAAGTACCTAATGGCCTCATTTGCAATCTCATTGTCTTCCTCCAAAGTTAAATCCCCTTTCTTAATACCACTAATTTTATTAGTCGTCCTGTATTTCATAGTAGACAGGTGAAAGAATCTAGTATTTTTGTCCCCCTCTTTCATCCACACCGATCTAGACCTTTGCCTCTAGAACATTTCCTCTTTGCCAACAATGTTGTGAAGTTTTGCTAAAATGGACATTTTTGCGCTCATTCTGTCTTCGTCATATTCATGGCTTTGGATCTCTTCCTGAACCCCTACAAGCTTTGTCATCTTCACTCCTTTAGTTAGGGAAATGTGAATCCAGATTTGAATTCCTCATGGAAGAGCTACATCACCCTATCTTTGACTCCCAAGAAAGTCATGTTATTTGTACCCTTGTTGGTCATGAGTCATCCTTTTATGGTGCCATTTACTCATACCTTCATGATGGCATTATACCTAAAACCTTTAACCGATCTGAATGTAGAAACCTTACCCAAAATGCATCTCTCCATTCCCTTACCTATGGTGATCTGTATAGGAGGGTTCTAGATGGAACACTTCTTAGATTCTTAGAAAAGGAATAATCTGACCAAGTGTTAGTTGACATCAATGAGGGCATCTGTGGGGAACATTCCAATGGTCTTTCCATAGCCCGAAGTTGCTTAGGGTGGGGTAATATTATCCTAAAATGAAGATTGATGCAGTAGATTCTGCAAAGTCATGTGAAAAGTGTCAAAAACATGGTAACCTGATACATGCTCCAGGTAGGGAGCTCATTCCTTCTATATCGCATTGGCCATTTCAGCACTGGGCCTTTGATCTTGTTGGGCAGATGAATCCCAACTCATCAGGTGGACACAAGTTTATTATCACTTCTACTGATTACTTCACTAAATGGGTAGAAGTTGTCCCACTTTCTGTTGCCTCAGGCAAGACAGTCTCTCTATTCATTCTGAACCATATCATCTGTCGATATGGAGCCTTTCAAGATTATCACTGACAACGGAGGCCAATTCAAAAATAAAGACCTTAAACAACTCTGTAAGAAATTAAAGATTAAACAACATTGGTCCTACATTTACTTCCCGCAAGGAAATGGTCAAGCAGAGGCATCAAACAAAACCATTCTTAAACTCTTACATAGAACAGTTTGTAAGAGTGGTAGATATTGGAACTTACAGATAAATCCAGCTTTGTGGGCCTATAGAACCAGTATTCATACTCCTATTAGGGCTACTCCTTTTTCCCTCACATATGGTGTTGAAGCAGTGTTACCTGTGGAGGTTGAGATTCCTTCACTTAGAGTTTCCCTCAAAGGTCTAGTTACAGATGAAGACTACCACACCATGAGACTTCAAGAGTTAGAACTTCTAGATGAGAAATGTCAAGCATCATTTGACCATATGAGGGTTTATCAAAAGCGCATGTCCAAAGCCTTCAACAAAAAGGTTTGCCCTAGATAATTCCAAGTGGGAGATCTTGTCCTACATGAAAATCCTAAGAATCAATAGCATAGAGATCAAAAGGGAAAATTTGAACCTAATTGGCTTGGACCTTACATCATTACATCAGCTTCTAGGTCAGGTGCTTATTTACTATCTACAGTAGAGGGAGAGAAGCTCCCTAGTCCTATTAATGTCTTGCACCTGAATAATTTCTATCCATGATGCCCATTCTGTCTGGGGGCACCTTTTGTAAATACTTATTGTTATACACTGAATTTGCACCTCTGATCTCAAGCTCTCTTGGTCTTGATACTCTAGTATAACAAGGGAGTCATCTCAAGGTTGTGGGACCTCTGCTAACCGAGATGAGACCTCCAGATTCTAGGCTGGTTCCTCTTGGATAATCACCTTAGCTTTCTCTTAAACAGGAAAGTAAACTT
>MU225139.1:1528223-1557667 GCA_018584345.1 Thuja plicata | reverse complement strand
AGTATAGAGGAATGAAACCAATGGAGGAAACAGGTCTAATAAGTCACAACTCACTAGATAGGCTTGCATAAGTATTTCATAGGAGGGTCTGAACAAAGGACTCGACCTATGACCTGCAAACAAACATACTTTTCTACAACTAGGTGTAGGAATGAGACAAGACTGCTAGGGGTTGTAGTATACCCACAAAACATCTAAAATCAGATCAGACGCAGTAACACACAAAAGCATAGAAAGTGAGAGGGACTAGGAACCCCAATTTCCATTAACAACATTCATAAACATCAATCCAATAAGAGATAATCGAGACAGTGAAGACAGGGATAAAACAAATATCACAAGTACCTCAAGAATATCTTAATCATCAATGGGAGATTACAAAGAGTAGAAGAACCAGAGGGTATAACGAATACCACAGATGGCTTTCTGAGAAAAGATGACTTCCTTGCAAAAGTGGGCTTCTCTCCTTTACAAAAATGAACCCCTATTCAAAATGAGTCCTCAACTCATACTTATGCTTTTTAACCAACTGCATTTTGGATAGCAATAACTTCTGGATCAGATTTTGGCCTATCCAGCCCCTGCTTAAGCCTTAAAAGTTTACAAAATACCACTTGGTGACCCAAAAGTCATACCCAGGAAATATCAACATAAATGCCCCTTCTCAGAAGCAGTCTTATCCCTCTAGAAGAGTCACACAAGTCTCTGAAATGCAATAAATCTTCTGCAGACTTTATCAACCGCATCCTCTGATCTATTTTTAAAAAATCTAATCTTTCCAGCATCTGAGAAAATATCTGATATCTCTGTTTCTTTTCATTTGCTGAGTAAGCGACGCCATCTGTTTCTTGACTTGTCGCACACTGAAACTCTTTTTCTGTTACCGATATTGAAACAAATCTAATTAGAGATTAGCAGACCATTCTGTGCTCTGAAAACCTTCACCTACCTCATCATCGCACAGTCGCAGGTTGTGTTAAACTAACTTTTGATTCTACACGACTGAGCGACATTTGTTTCCTGGTCTGCACCCTTTGTCTGATCGCGCACTCGCTCAGCCCTTTACTCTATTTTTATTTCATGTGCGAGTAGGTGACGGTATCCATCTTTTCACTTGGTCACAAACTCGCTAGCCTTTACTCTTTGCTTTCATTTCATGCGTGAGTACGCGACAGCAGCTGATTTTTTACTAGTCGCCAACTCGCAGGCCTTAAAATCTTACTTTACCCCTTGCTGCGAGTGCGCGACAACACCTTCTCTTTCTTCAATCGCTCACTTGCGAGCTATTTCATCCTTCATCTTTAATGACGGGCGACTGAGTGACAACCTCCATTCTCTATTCGGTCACAAGCTCGTGAGCTCATCTCCGATCACCCCAAAACATCAGCGGGTGAGCGATGAGTTGATCAGTCCCTTTGGTCGCTCGATCGCAGACCCATATCAACTGTGAAAACTGTCTGTGTGACTGTGTGACGCGCCCCTTGTTTAGCTCGTCACACACCCGCGAGCTCATAACCTGACTTTGACAAGGCCTCGCGACTGCGTGATTCCCTTTCTCAGACAGCTCGTCGCGAACTCGCGGATAGATCGGAGCTATTCAAAAATAGATCGTGATTGCGCGATGACATGATTTACAACTCGTCGTGCACTCGTAGATAGAGAAGAACTCTTCATAAACAGCTCGCGATTGCACGATGACCCTCAATTGCAACTTGTCGTGTAGTCGCGCAATATAAGGACATGACATAAAAATTGATGCGACAGAGCGATGAGCTGAGACATAACTTCAAAAAGGGACATGACCATTTTTCATGCGGTTAACATGGGATTCAAAATCAGAAAGCCCGGGAAAGAGCAGAAAGAAAAAAATTCAGAGGATGAGTATGAATGTGAGGGCAAAACAGGCCAAATTGCATAGGATGGAAAATTTGGGCAACACTTATTAATCCTGAAAAAATCCAAAAAAATGATATATTGTCAAAAAATGCTGAAAATTAGAAAATGTCCTGAAAAAATGGTCATCTTAGTGAAAACCTACCAATAGGTGCTTTGATGTATCTCCAAATAAATTATATATTCCAAAAACACAAAAAAAAAATCAAAAAATTCAAATTTTCAAATTTTTAAATTTATTTTTAGAAAAAGTGCCTTAGTGAAAACCTGGAAACAGGCGCCTTGGTAGCAAAAATTTGCAATCAAATCTAAGTGGTGAAAACCTGGAAACGGGCGCTACTTGAGGCCTTTGCACCCCTATTTCTTAGTGCGTGTCCTCGACACTTAACCTTTCTCCATCATGCCTTGTCTTTGTTGCCTTGGTTTGGAATTGGTCTTTGTCTTTGTCTAGGGGGCATAACTATGTTAGCTTCAGTCTCTTGGATGTGTTAGTATTTAGGACACCTCATAAATGGTGTTTTTCAACACCACCCCAACTGTGTTTTTCAACACAAGCCCTGACATCGAGTGTTTTTCAACACTTATCGGTTTGGTCTTACCCAATTTTGTCATGTGATCTTACCTACTTGCAAGCATTCGATCCTTATACTGATCAGAACTCAGTATCAGTTAACACCCTTAAATTTTTAAACACAACACTTAATGATTGAGCTATGTCATGATATTTTCTTTGTGTGCTGACTATTATTGATTTTTGTTGAGTGTCCTTGTCTAATAAGTCTCTTTGGTATGCATAGCTAGAGGAATTGGGGTATGGGCCATGTTTTTATTTTCTTTCTTCTTGTGGGTGCGGTCTTCAAACTCTAGAGTGTCTCTTGTTGTCCCCTTGAAACACTTAGGAGATTTGAGGCATCATCCTTGACTATTTTTTGCACAACCGTTCGTATGGTCATCCTGACATCTATGCCTTGATGCGAGCGTGGTTTTGCTAAATTAAATTGGGTAAGCTAACATCGAAGTCATCTTGACCATTATGTCTTTGATGCTTATGTTAGAATCTTTCCACATTCCAATCCGATATAAATCACATTCATATCTTCATAGTTGCGCTGGTTACTAGTAATGATTGTGTGATTTTCTGATGTCCGTTAATAATGGCCCAATGACAAAAATAAGTTCCTTAACATTCTCTAATGAATGTTGAACACAAAATCCTATGTTATAGTTTCTCTATTTCAAGTACACCTTTGCATTTTCATTTAGCTTTCATTGTTAGACTTCATGTTAATTTGCATTTTTAGGCTGCATTATGAGTTTGAGAGGGTTTTCCTTCATCTTTCTTGTGGACTTTTAATCAACTGTGGTCATGTTTTGATCTTGATTTCCTTATCTTCTTTCGTGATCTCAATCAAAATTGTCTATCTTAAACAGTTGATTGATTTTGGGGCATTCTCTCTCTTAAGGCCAATTCTCTTTCTTCTTTCCATTTATTTCCACCTCTTCCAAACTTCTACCTTCCTTTCGCTTTCACCCCACTTCTTTTATTCTAATTCAACCTTGGGTCATAATCTTTTGTGCTTGATGATCTACCTTGGTTCTGTGATCCTTATATCTTTCATTTTCGATCATGAGGGGGTAGTACGTATCAAACTTCAAGCCTTGATTCAGATTTATCAATCCTACCAATTTCTCCGCTTGGGGCAACCTTGCTTGAGATTATTATCTTGGACATGTCAATTACCTATTTACAGGGGTGTTGACCTTGTCTTTTTCAAACAAATTATCTTTGTCCTGATGTGTTCCCATCCATCGATCACACATATGGGTTGTTTTATGATCCCAAATCGATCTCACACTTTAACTGCATTCTTTGACTACATGTGTTCCCATAAAGATCACACATTACTCAAAGAGGGGCAAATGTATGCACCCTAAAATGGTCGCCTAGACTATGGGCCCCCATTCTTCAATTTATCAAATGACGAAATCAATTTATCAATTTCCTAAATCAATGTCTTGCAATATTTTCAATTCAAATCAATTTCCTTGATCAAATCGTAATTAATTCAATTATTTCAATATTTCCTAAGGTTTGATCATTTTATCCATAATCTTATTTAATTAAAAGAAAACTTCCCTTTTAATTAAATAAAATAATCTTATTTAATTAAAAGAAAATATCCATTCAAATTAAATTAAATAATCTTATTTAATTAAAATAAAATCCCTCTTTTAATTAAATAAATAAAATCCTCACCTAAATCTCTCTTTGTGATGAAAAAAGGAAATAAATCAAATAAAAATAAATAAAAATTCTTTTTTTCTCTACACTTTGAATGCATATATTTCTAAGTGGTGGGCTTTTTCCTCTTACTTGCCTTTTTAGGGATTTATCCCACATTGCTCTTGAGGATGCATTCCTCTCCACACTTTCCTTTATAAGGAGCCCGCTCCTTCTCATTTAGGATCAAGATTTTATGTTATTCTTATGCTGCGGGTTTGGAGAGAGATTTTGGAGGATAGTTTGAGCACTTGAGCTTGAACATTGCAACTTCTCTTTTCTTGTCTTCTTCTCGCATGCATCCATGGCAATCCATTTAGATTACTCTTGTACTTGCATGTTAGATTAGATTCATATTTCATTTCATAGAATAATCTTGCATGTGTATTCCCTTTCATAGATTAGTTTTCTTTCATGTATTGTTATCATATAGAATAGCTTCCATTTTCATTTGCATGCATATTTGATGATCATGGAGACTAGCACTCTTGATTTTCCTCCTTGAATCTCTCATTTTATGGTGTACTTGCATGGGCACAAACTAGGTCTAAACTGAGGGCCTCCATTATCAACCCTTGCACTCCATGAATAAAGAGCTATGAGTCACCATTTGAGACCTCATTCTTGAGCAATCTTGGATATAATGACTCATAGAAGTGTGTTAAGATTTTAGCACACAACAATTATTCAATTGTGTATTGTCATTGATGTTACACATGTATATGCACTTATGTAGTGATATTACACAAATGTCTACATGCAAACCAAGCACAATTAGTGTATGCCAAGTGAATCTCAATATTTTCCAAGCTCAGTCAAGTACTGAAGAAATTTTGTTCTTACCGAGCTCACTCGGGCATTACAGTGTTTGTCGGGCATTGAAGAATTTCAGTGTTGACCAATTTAAACAGTTAGTGTCAGCCAACTAACAGATGATTACATTTTATGTTTAATTGGGCATATGAGGCCCACAGATTTGAGTTTTATTATTCAGTTGGAGGGTTATAGGGGCTGACTTGACAAGGTCTATTTTATATATATATATATATATATATATATATATATAAGGTAAAGTTTGGATTGTAAAGTGGTGGTAATTTTGAGTTAGTGGATGAACATGATATGAAGAGCAGAGGTGAAATCAGATGGGATTCTGATTAAGGACAGATCATCCAGATAGAACTGCAATAGAACATTTGATCAGGAAGGATCTAGTTTACAACTAGACCAAGATTTGAATATGCAAAGACAGTTGCATGTACAATAAGGTCAATCCATTGTTACTTTCTAACAATTGTAGCAGTGATTCAAATATCTTAACGGAGTAGACTTAACAATCTTTTGTAAATCCTCTCACAAGGCTACATTTCTATATTGAAGTGTTTGAAGACCTCTAACAAGGCCACTCCTTACAGGGTGATTAAATCCTCTAACAGGGTCACACCAACAATGTGTTATTGTAACCTTTAACAGGGTTGGCTCCTAACAGGGCTCACTTCAGAAGAGTGAAAAATAGTAACTAGTTGCAATTGGTGGTTTTTCCCATATTGGGTTTCCATGTTAAATCTTGGTTTCATCTGTGTTCATGCTATTTATTTTATGCTTTATGTTTCTACACATAATCTCTAAAAGGATAATTACTTTATATATCTCAAGATTGATTGGTTCTCTGAGTTACAGCAGAATATCTTAATTGACCGAGTGACAATGATATATTGTTCAAGACATCTAAGGGAATTGGATTTGTTTTGTAGTAACTGATTCACCCCTCCCCTCTCAGTTACTCATCTCATTTCCAACACCTATAGCCTCCACTACAAACACCTGAGGTGTTATTAGTAGTTATGGTTGAAAAGCGTGAGTTAAATTTTCCTATGCACATGAATGGTGTTATTTTCTCTCCTCTAGTTATTACTATATCAAGCATTTTTCTACGTTTCTATGATCATTTTTATAGTGTTTGCTTTTCCAGCATGAGTTTAATCGCCAGTTGACAAAAGTTAGTTTGTCGCAACAACATCATATGTTTTCTTGAAAAATAAATAACTATACAAATAAAATGAAAAACTAAATAACAAGACAATATTTTCAATTAGGCATACTCTTAGATAGTCTAATGGACATCTCTATTCTAATTCTATGATAGCAATACAGGAGTGATACCATTAACAAAACAAAATATTCACAATTTATTCTATGGTCTGCAAAAAATAGAGAAGGGCATCTAATATTAATAAAGGACTCGTGTAACACTTGAAAACTAAACAACACTTTAGAGAAATATATCATATATAATAATGAACAAGTACAAGTTTTTTCTACTAAGGTTTTCATTGCAATAAGACCAAAATCATTAATTATTGAGATAAGAAAATTGGAGCTCTGGTAAGTTTTTATTACTCAAGACATTCTTTGCTTAGCTATAGAAAACTAAACATACCCTTTGGAAATTATTTAAATAATTACCAACTAGCCTTTTACAGATGTAATACTACTAGTAGCAACAATAGTCATTATGCTACAACACTATATTTGACCTTTATTTACCAATTTACAACTATGGGTGATTACTCAGAAGAAAATAAATGAATATTGGTCCTTTATAATATTAATTTGAATAACGTAGTACTCAAAAAACAACTTATGCTAGCATGAAGTTAACTTTTCAATGTTTAGAACAACAATAAGATCGTTCATTCTTTCTTTACCATTTTGTTCATCTTTTAAGAAGGGTTGTTATACTCAGTATTTGAGTTGGAAACAAATGTTACTCTATCCCTGTCAACTATACAACATAGATAGGCAACAATTCCCTATGACTTGATGGATATTTAACACCTCTATGTAATGTTACACATAGAACACTTCTATGTAACATCACATAGGGGTGGAAGTTACAATGTTGTGGTTGATTAAAAACTTAGGGGCGGTTGTAGGTGTTATATTCCCCAATTAGTACTTGTTTTACCCTAAGAGAAGTATCAACTTTAGTTTACAATCAAAATACAAAACATCACTATTTCAAGCCAAGTTTGAATGGTTTTTGTAAGATGATTTGGATTATTAATTTTAGAATTGCTAATAGATGTTGTTGTGTCAATCTAAGTGAGAATTATCATAGATATGTAACTTTAGCATTAGATTTATATATTTTGCAAAAACAATGTCTTACACCTACACATTATTTAGTTCAAAGGTTCTTAAGCATTTTGATGGAATCATTTGCATCTATCCTACAACAACTCCCTCTTAAAAGACAACCAAATCAAATGTTGTAAGTTTCTTATAAAGCAACTATCTTTTATATCTATAGACACCTAAATCTGAAACATAATTAATTTATTTAATTAATTACTCATCTTTTATAATCTTAGGTAAATTAATTTATCTAATATCCTTATCATATTTAATTAAATGGACGTTTATGTTTATTTAGTTAAATAATTTGTACTAGGTCCTCTATAGCTACCTTATTAATTAAATAGTCTATTTGTCTAATCAATTTCAGCCTCTTATCAATTCTTCTAGATAAATTAATTTATCTAATTTATCTAATGCCCAAATCTGTTTAATTAAGTAAACCTGTGTGTTTAATTAAATATCTATTTTCCTCTATTTTGAATTAAAATAAATCAAAATTCAACCTAAATCCCTCATCCACTTGCATATTCCTACTTTTCCCACTTGCATCCTTGATTCTGTCTTAATAGATAAATATCATATTTATCTAATGAATCCTTATCCTCTCCTAATCCCTATCCACTTGCAAAATCCTAACCTACTCACTTGCCCCCTAATAAACCTGGCTCATTAGCCTAATCACCCTCTAATTGTTTGCACATTCCTAACTATGAGAATTGGGGAAGCAAAGTCCAACTTTGCTTCCTCCATCCCAATCCTCAACAAATTTTCCATAAAGGCCCCCATTAATGAGGTTGTACTTTGGGATTCTGAGACATAAATGCCATTTATGGCAAGTCTCTTTCCCCATCTCCCAACCACACTGAGGTTGATATCTGGTCACCACTCATTAATGGAGGATAGCCCTTACCTCCTCAACTCCATTATTTAATCCTCCCATTTCCCTTCAATTCTGGATCCCAATCTATTATCAAATTTGAATTAAAAATCCTTAAAATCATTATCAATTCTCTCATTATGCAAACTCATGCATTTTTTAGAGAAACCTAGCCACACTTGTGAAAATCCCTTGAATCCCTTTTTCAGGTTCTTCCCCCAAGCTTGAGAAAACATGGAGCACTCAGATGTTGTTATGTTGTTGAATCTGTGAGCATACATACCATCACAATATCTTGAATTAATCATTGCAACAAAGAGGCTACAACAAGGTTTTAGTGGTTTGCTTTCATGTTTATTTAAATTGCTTCTTTATGTCTAATCTTGATTGTTGCATTGTTTTTGTGTTATGAGAGTGTTGACTAGTTAACTACATTCCTTTGCACACAATTCTGGAACGCTCGGTGGGACCCATTTCATGGGTTCACAACTAATTTTTTTGGTATTCTATGCACTTTCTAACACTTGCAGCTTTTGGAGGCTTTTATATGTCAATCAGTCGATTCACCTTGGAAATTTCACATGCAACAGTAGAATTGCCAAAAATGAATAAACACTTTCCAGATTTTCTGCGGAATCGCTCTATGGATCAACAAAATCACCGATCAACAAAATCATTGATTATTAGATTCACCGATTAGCAGAATTGTCGATCAACAGATTTTTTGATTAGCAGAATTGTTGAGCATCGGAATCATCAATCAACAGATTTACTGATCAAAGGAATCATCATTCTGTGAAATAGTAGAATCATCGTTAATCAGATTCACCCTGGCATGCAGCAGATAAGTTGTTTAAAATTAATTTTTTCTAGATTTATTTTAATACTCAATTTCACTAATCTTCTAACATTTTTTGTTTATCCTACTATGAAAGAAGGTTTCTTGCATCTGTTAAAGACCCCATAAACATTAACATGTCCATTTTCAAGACCATCAAAGAAGGGATTTTTTATAAACTAATTAATCAATGAACTGTGTATCTTTTTAGCGTAGGAACTCCTCATTTACTGCTTAAAAATGAACAAAGCTTTTCTTGATGTGTTTTGTGTGATAGACATGTTTCTATTTCTTTAGAGGGCCTACCTCCCAAGTGGCCTATAAGAATGGGTGAGAGGGAACAACCCAAGCCGTAACAACTAACGCCAAACATTTCCAAACCGCTATACAAAAAATGTGATTGTGCTTAAAGTCACAAGCAACAGGTGTGAGTTCATTATACCAGCAAAAATCTCCTTCATTATCCTTGTGTTGCATTAAAATGTTTCACTACAAGACATAAAACACCTCATTTTGAAAGGACTGGGAGAGCCCCCTTAATAGGGAATTTTGTTTGAGTATAGCCACCTGAACGGATACCCTTACTAGACACCAATTGTTTTTGCTTGCCAAAAATGCATATTTGCTAGCACGGTTTGTCAGAGATTGACTAAGACACCCCACACTTTTATGATTCATAGTAGAGATAACGGTTCCTTGGGAATTGATGGCCCTTGGAATTTGAAGCTTGGTATGCTTGAGAAGTGAGTGCACAAAGGAGGAGCTCGTGCCTCCAAGATTTTAACTTATCCACTTTGAATAAGCGTAGATGGAATTAATTTCAAGTGGGGATTCAACAAATAGTATCACTTTTCACCTTAAGTTGTACATGTTTTTGGTTACAAAATTGTTCTTGTGCTTGTATCACATATCTTTTGCCAAAACAAAGTCAGTTCAGCATACCAAGTTCCCCAGGTACGCTCTGATGTTGTGTAGATGTGCATCTTCCTTTAGCAGTATTGAACATACTTACCGTAGTCATTGTTCATGTTGTTCAACATATTTTTTGGTTTATTCGGCAAATTTGATACCTAAAATCATAGAGATACGCTCTGTAAAACCCAAGATTCATCATTCCACAGATACGCTCTATAAAAAAAAGATTCGTAGTTCCATAGATATGCTTTGTGAAACCTTGGATTTTTCATTTTGCAGATGTGCTTATTCTTCATTTGGTTTTCTATTTCCATAGATACACCTTTACACCTTGACAGACCTACCTCATTCATGTCTTTTTGATAGACACATCCTGTAAGCATCATCCTTTGGTTCACAAACTACTTCCCTTTTATGAATAGATTCTTGTGGCCTTTTCAGGTCTACATTAGTTTTACATTATCCACATCCTCCATATTGCATTGCTTAGAAATCCTTCAACATTATCTGAGTCAAAATCCAAGATCCTTGTCAATCAATTCAAAACATTTTCTGTGCTTGACCTCATATCCTTGAGTTTCCACACCTGCATGTTTATCTAATGTCATCTCATAGCTTTATTTAAGACTAGTCTTATCTGAATTCAGTAGTCTATTGTCATTTCCATATCACCTCGATCAAGAGGTTCAATTTACTTTGATCATTTTTTAGCCTAGGACCATCAGTTTGTTCTACAACTAGTATCCAATCCAATCCAACCTACACTAGGTGTTTAAACTCATACCTAAGCATCAAGAAATATTTTAGCTTAGCACACCCTGGTTATCTTGCATTCAATTGTCATCATCATCCAATTATAGTCATTCATAGAGTGATTTTTTCCCATAACATCCATATCTCTCGTTACCTTTTCCATCCTCTTTGGAGTCAGTCATTCCTCCTAATTTGAGCTTGATTCTTATCCTATTCTAATATTATTATTCATCCTAATATAAGATTTTTTCTTTCATCTATCTGCATCCTTAATCCCTATCCAATTCATGAGCTAGTCATTATGTCACAATTCTACTATGACGAGTTTGGTCATCCTACCTTTTCCTCCACACTACCCCATTCTGAGGATGATGAGAGTCTTGTAGACCATGATGAGTACATTGAAAACCTTAGCAATCTTTCACCTAGCATCCTCCAGTATCCAATCATTCCTCCAAACCATCCCATCATGCCTCCATGCATACCCACTAGCACTTCTTATCATACCTTTGACAAGAGAAATCCATTGGGCCACCCATAAACAACTCCCTACTATATCATAGCAAGATATCCCCCTCATACAACATTCATGCCTACATATTCCCTCGTAGTCATATCCCAATCTCCATCTTTGCATGACAACACTCTCACCTTCACCCCTAGTCTAAATCCATGTTCCCATTATCCTTCAACCCATACACTTAGTCCTCTAGTTAACACTAATCCAAAAATCCATTACCATAATCTCACAACCATCCCAAATCCACCATCTGCACTACCTTGCCTCACTCCTCCATGTATTTTCCTTACCTTAGTCCCCCATCCACACCATCCTATTCCAATCCACCTTTATCTACGTCATCTTATCTTAGTCCACCCTCTTTCATTCCTTCTTACATTACCATAACTCACAATCCATAATCTCCCTACATCTCATAATCTACTTCATGTGCTATATCCCAGTCCACTAGCTCTCCCCCATCACCTAGTCTATCTAATTCATAAGTCACCTTTGTGCATGCTTAAGTGAACTATCTAGCCATGTCATCCTCCACACCCACTTCTCCACCATCATTCCATCAACCAAGTTTACAGTCCACTACCACACCCTCATATGTGGACTATCTTATCTTACCACCATCCACACATATTACCCATCCCCCTTAGCTTCAAATATGCAAGTCTCCAAGAGCTTCACAAAGAATCCATATGGAAATCTAGCTCCTAAAGATGATGAGTCATGTCATTCCAACCCTTCACATGAGGTCGTTAGTGATGATGCCCTTCTACCTCCCACACCTATCATCCATCTTTCATCAATCCCACCTATTGATCCTCTTCCACCTCTTAACACAAGTAAAAACCCCTCAATTCATTGACTTTATCCAATTCCAACCCCCATATTCTCCTCCTAGCATTATCCAAACCAAATCCAATGAACCTCATGAGTCCATCCTCCATCCATCCGTCCAAATCAAAGAACCTCTCATCCTTCCATCCACTCCATTTGAATATTATATCCATTCATCCCCCATCACATCATCTACACCAGTTTAATCATGGCAAGATTTTTTCCCATAGCATGTCCAAATATCCATTGACACAAACTCAAATCCTATCATTCCCCCAACTCCATCACAAAATCCTTATCATCCTTTCCACATCATGACCTTATAATTCCATTTCCTCCATCTCATGACCCATTATCATCCCCTCCTTTAAATAAAGATCCTATCATTCCACCCACTCAAAGTCAAGATCCATTACCATCCTGCCATCCAAATCAAGATCTTAGCATCCCATCCACTCCGACTCATGATCCTTTATCTCCTCCAATCCAAAATATGCCACCACCATCACTCTATCCCCTTGGTTCACTTACATTCATCCATGGTGGTCCACTTGCAGTAGAAGAAATATATTCCATATCCACCATCTACACTCCACCTGATTATGGACTCATGTCTTGTTTCCTAAGTAAGAAGTATCCTATATTAGCTTGAATTCTCAAGAAAATGAATTATCAAGGTAAAGGCTTAGGCCTCCATGAACAAGGTACCCTAGAGCCCATCCATGTCAAATAACATCCATGATCTCATGATATTGGTTACAAATCTCGAGGCACTTTATCCAAAAATATAGGTATAACCAATACAAAATCCAAGCATACTTCCAAATCCACCATGGCATCTTCCCGTCATCCATCCAAAACATTTACCGTCATCCCTCCTCCTCCATCATTGCAACCTAAGAAAACCTACCCCATGTATCCTACACCATCTAAATCCATTTTGGGTCCCCATATCCAAAAATCCACCATTGCATATCCTCCACATACTAAATCCATTTTGGGTCCTTATATCCCAAAATCTCATCCCACATCTTATCCTACTCATTCCCCCATCCACCAATCCCATATTGAATATACCACCTCTTACATTCTTAATCAGGATCAACAAAGGCACATACCGAACCACACCATCCACCATCCTCCCTCCATCACTCCATCCATATTTCCTCCATCTCATACAACAAATCATATTCCTTCCAATATTGCTTTCAATAATTTGAATGCCAAATCACAAATGCATAAATAAGAAGATCCACAAAAAGCTAAATATTGTCATGTCCACTCCAAACGACATGCTCAAGCAAAGAAAAATCCAATAAAAAAATGCACTACATCTAAAACGCCACAAAGGCCCACCAAAGAAAAAGAAAAAACTATGTGGATTCTAAAGCAAAAATAAGCAATGCATCTAAAAGAAGAATCGACAATGACATCCAAAGTTTTTAATCCACCAGCTAAGAATTCATCCCCTCCATCTCCTAAATCCATTCTGGGTCATTATATCCCCAAACCACATAGCATAACTCCTCCATCATATCTACATCTACCATCCACTTCCCATCCACTCTTTCCACACCCCTCACAACATGTGCCAATTTTGATCCTGACAACATCCCTTATCACAGTCACTTCCCTTCATTCCATCCAAACACTTCCAACAACAATATCCCTTACCTCACATGCATCCCTCATCAAAACCATCTCATCCCTACCTTCGCATAATCCACTCATCCCAAATAAGGTTGTACCAACATCCAATGATTACTCTAAATGGGCTCCTACTACCTTGATACAGAACTTGATGCTTGAGTCCTTTGAGTCTTTTGTTTCCTCCTCATCATTTCATCCATAAAATTCCTCCAAAAATTCCCAAAAGTAAAAAAAAAATCATAAAAAGTAAAGAGAAAAAATTCGTCCAATGGTGAAAACTTGGCAAACAGACACCTTGGACAAGTATCATGATGAAAACCTTGAAAATAGGCGTTATGTGTAATTCCTCCATCTAGTTTCTCTTCATAATTGGGGTCAAGGTATTCTATCTACCTCTCCATCCCTTCCTCCATCTCATCCACCTATCATACCTCTTGGCATATATTTCCTGATCAAATCTTTCCTATCCTCCTATCCACCCATCCTTCCTCGCATTCATATAAACCCTTCAAACGCCTCTATCTTCCTTATCCACTTGTTATCGTACCATCCATCTACCTTCCTTGTCCTCTTTTCATCCTCTCTTCCATCCTACTAAACCCCTCCTAAAGCCTCATCATGCATGACATATACTAAGTGGGGCATTTTATTCCTTGGTGACATAGCCCTTGGCAATCCTATCACATCCACTTTCCATCTCCCCATCTTTCTCTATCTCCATCCTTTATCCCCAGTCCATCTTTCTCAACATCCTCATTGCTTCATACGTAATCCTTCCATCTTCCATCCTTGTCTACCTCCATTCTTTATCCCCAATTCATCCATCTCCTAATCCTTATCCTCCTCCATTCCTTTACCTAAATCCTTGCATCCATCAATCTTTGTCTATTAATTCTTCCATCGCCATCTTCCCCTGTCATCTCCTTCACTCATTGCTCTATCTTATCATATCATTTCATTTCCTCCTACATCCTTCACCATTGGTATATATTTCTAAGCTACACTAATGCATTCCAGTCCCATCCATTTGTCATTCTATGCATATTCTCCATTCCATTTTCTCATGCATGCGACAAATATTCAATTTTACATAGCCTTTCTTCTATTTTGCATAGTGAATCTATCATTTTGACAACATAATATGAGTCTCCTTGAGTTAACCCCAAACCATCACCCCAATCTCCCCCTACCCTCTTTTCCTGGGTCAGTTTCTAATGGTCATTCTACAGCTATCCCCACCCCAGTTCCCTCCATGTACTTTTCCACTCTCCCTATCCTACCCTTTGTATCCTTGTCCTCTCTATCCTACTCCAACCCCCAAATTCTCAACCAATAGATCCTTCATCATTCCCCCACCCCTTATGCTGATGAATCCATTGGTTCTTGACTGGCAGATCCATCGACATCCCCCCACCCCTTCCATAAGTGAATCTGTCAGATCTCAACTGGCGGATCCGTCAGCATCCCCCACCCCTTCCGTCGGCAAACCTGTTGGATCTCAACCAAAAAATTTGTCGACCAACATCCTCTCCCTCACCACTGAGTCTGTTGGTTTGCAACCTTCGAATCTAGTGAACCTTCTCCTGTGCCTGCTTGGACCCATCCCCTTACAGCTCTGCCAAAAGATAGTGCAATTCTACCAAAAAATCATTTTAAAAAAATGATGATAAATCTACCGAACCTGATTTGGTGGATTTTCCATTGCAAAAAACATTGCAAATATGACCTTTTTGAGGGGAGCTCACCGACGTCAATTTTGGGTTAAACATCATTACAACTGAAGAATCTGACCCCCACTTCGCAAATTTCAAAACAAAAAAGATCTTTGTGTCAAATCGAGTTGAGGTTTTTTTTAAGCCCACTTTCCTTTCTTCATCCTCATCTCCTATAATCCTTTCATCCCCAATCCTTCCATCTCCCAATCCTCAGCTCATATCATCCTATTATCCCCAATCCATCCATCTTCTCATGATCATCTCCTATCATTCTATCATCCCCAATCCTTTCATCTCCCAATCCTCATCTCCTATCATCCTATCATCCCTAATCCATGCATCTCCCAATCCTCATTTCCTATTGTCCCATTTTCCCTAATCGGTCCATCTTCTCATCCACATCTCCTATCGTTCTATCATCCCCAATCCTTTCATCTCCCAATCATCATCTCCTATCATCCCTACTCAATGCATTTTCCAACCCTTATCTCCTATCATCCTATCATCCCCAATCCATCCATCTCCTAATCCTTCTCTCCTATAATCCTGTTATCCACAATCCTTCCATCTCCCAATTATCCTCTCCTATTGTCTCATTATCCTCAATCCATCCATCTCCCCATCCTCATCCCGTATTGTCTCTTCATCCATAATCCTTCCAATCCATTAATCCTTGTCTCATAATCTTCCACCTCTGTCTCATCCATCATCTCCTCCATCTACACATCCCTTTTCATTTGTATCTCACTTGTGGATACCCCCATGCTTCGCTCAATCTACCATAGCATGTAGATTCCATCCATCTCTCCCTATCCAAACTTGAACATCAATACACCTATCCAATCCCATCTTTGGTCTTGTTCCCAGCCTTGTTGCAAGCCTTAATCACAATCAAATCATCATCATCAGGATCCATCCTTCCTACTACTTGTGTTTTTTCAAGACATATCATTCCCACATCAAAAACAACCAATCCACCATGAATCCAATTGCCATTTTTCTCTAGTTTCGCAAATATGTTGTGTCATTTCATTGATTTGCCATCTCCTTTGGCAGGTTCGCTATGTCATTGGGAAGATTTGCATCTTAGCATCCTAATCTACAATCCCCAACCCCTTGTATATCTTGTACATCTTGTAAATAACGCCTTGTACATAGTCTCAGTCAAGCGTGTCTCCACCTAGAATCCTTTCTATATTTGTGTCCTTAGGTCCCATCCTTTATATCAGTCAGTTGTGTATCTTCAAGACTTTTTCATTATCTAGTTGGTGCTTCAACAATCATATATTGGCCCCTTAGAGATTTGAGTGTCTTACTTGTCTCTTGTCATAGGAATCTTAGTTTAGAAATCCATCATCGGTCTTCGCAGGATGTATCCTTCCTCAAATCAGACCAATCATATCAATCCCCCTCCATCATCCTCCCCATGGAAAAAGATACATGAGATGCTTGTTATTTCTTTGGTGCTTTTGGATCTTTGTTTATCTTTTATCTTGAGATTCCTTGTTTTTACCTCCTCAAAGTCACCACGATCCTCTATATCATGGTGCACTAGGAATGGTTAAACTTGGGGCAAGATCTTGATCTTTTTTTTTTAAGTCAATTAGATATGGCCCTTGCATTTTCAACATGTGATCCCCTTGGTCAAATGGTGCACTTAGGAAATATCATTTTCTTGTGGGTTCCCCAGTATTGTATCCACCCTAATTTCTTTGTGACTTAGGCATGATGTTGGGGCAATCCTTGTGTGTTTGTTGTGTCAGTCCTATGTATGTGATACAATGTCACCTTGGTTTCTCATACCCCATTGCATAGTATCATATGCTACAACAAATTAAGTGCTCACTATATAACAACTTCCTTTTAGGGTGCTCCTCCTCAAGCTGTCCTCCTATCCTCAATCCTCCACCATCATTTGTTCCTAACTATCCATCCATCTATCCCATTTATTTATTCTTCTATCCCCATATCAGTACATTACCATTATTATTCATGCATTCCCCCATGCATTTAGAGAGCACATTTGTGTTCTCTTGAACCCGCATGTCCTCTCAAGGGGGCATCCTTATCTCCATTTTCTCATCTTCTTTTCTCCTAGTCACTCTTTTGAATGATTGAAGAATCTTTTCTAATTGAATCATCTTCTTCCTAGCTCTATGTCTTAATCTTATTTGAAATGATTTCACTGCATAACACCATGTCAAAGAGGGACAAAATGTAGACACCTAAATCTGAAACATAATTAATTAATTTAATTAATTACTCGTGCTCTATAGTCTTAGGTAAATTAATTAATTTAATTTATCTAATATGCTTATCATATTTAATTAAATGGACGTTTATGTTTATTTAATTAAATAATTAGTACTAATTCCTCTATAGTTACCTTATTAATTAAATAGTCTAAAGGTTTAATTGATTTCACCCTCTTATCAATTCTTCTAGACAAATGAATTTTTCTAATTTATCTAATGCCCAAACTTGTTTAATTAAATAAACCTATGTGTTTAATTAAATATCCCCTTTCCTCTTTTGAATTAAAATAAATCAAAATTTAACCCAAATCCCTCGCCCACTTGCATATTACTACTTTTCCCACTTGCATCCTCGATTCTGCCTTAATTAGATAAATATTGTATTTATCTAATGAATCCTTATCCTCTCCTAATCCCCATCCACTTGCAAAATCCTAACCTACCCACTTGCCCTATAATTAACCTAGCTTATTAGCCTAATCCCCCTCTACTTGTTTGCACATTCCTAACTATGAGGAGTAGGGAAGCAAAGTCCTACTTTGCTTCCTCCATCCCAATCCTCAACAAGTTTTCCATAAAGGCCCCTATTAATGAGGTTGGACTTTGGGTTTATGAGACATAAATGTCATGTATGACAAGTCTCTTTCCCCATCTCCCAACCACACTAAGGTTGACATTTGGTCACCCCTCATTAATGAAGGATAGCCCTAACCTCCTTAACTCCTCTATTTAATCCTCCCATTTCCCTTCAATTGTGGACCCCAATCTATTATCATATTTGAACCAAAAATCCTTGAAATCATTATCAATTCTCCCATTATGCAAACTCATGCATTTTTTAGAGAAACCTAGTCTCCCTTGTGAAAATCCTTTGAATCTCTTTTTCAGGTTCTACCCCCAAGCTTGAGCAAATATGAAGCACTATGATGTTGTTATGTTATTGAATCTGTGAGCATACATACCATCACAATATCAAGGAAAAATCGTTGCAACAGAGAGGCTACAACAGGGTTTTAGTGGTTTGCTTTCCTGTTTATTTAAATTGCTTCTTTATGTCTAATCTTGATTGTTGCACTATTTTGTGTTTTGAGTGTGTTTACTAGTTAATTGCATTCCTTTGCACATATTTCATTGCACACAATATGTAAAACATAAGGAACTATACAACTTGTAGTTAATAATCACAACAATAGGAATAATTTTTAATAGTAAAAATGAAACAAGAATTACAGGGTTTTATAAAATAACGTTTGCTTGAGCATAAAAAAACATTGCAAAATATATAGGAGCCAAATTTATTCTAAAAGATGTAAACAATATTCAACATAGTTTCGTTGTGATTTTGATATAGTTATTCTTCATAGGATTAAATAAGGGTTTTCTTTTTATAGAAAATGAAGATTGAAACCAAGAAAACGTGAGCATACCTGGAATTTATTTTTGAAAAATGACAAGAATCCAACCAAATAGAAGCTCAATACTACTAGCTCTACCTGTCCAAAATAAAAACAATCCCTTCCTTTCTCCACTCGTCCCTTTTATCTATGTTTCCAGTTGGCAAGGGCATTGGTAGTTCCTTCTTTAGATTATTTTGAATCTTATTTCATCTTCTCCATGTTTCCTCTCCTTTCATGCCTTGCCACATTCTCTGGTTATGTTTTAGCCCCCTTCAGGTGCACCCACATTGGTGCTGACAATTTTGACATACCTATTATCTTTTGTCGTATAAAATCTTTGGTTGGAAATTCATTTATAAAAGATTGTATATATTCTTGGCTCAAATTGATTAGGGATATATATTCCATCTCTCTCTCTCTCTCTCTCTCTCTCTCTCTCTCTCTCTCTCTCTCTCTCTCTCTCTCNTTCTCTCTCTCTCTCTCTCTCTCTCTCTCTCTCTCTCTCTCTCTCTCTCTCTCTCTCTCTCTCTCTCTCTCTCTCACACACACACACACACACACACATTGTACTTATCATAGGAAAATACTATTGCATTTACCTATGCAGAATTAGTGAATTATTTTGCACCAATAAAAATTAAATATTTTTTGGTAACTTCAATTTCTCCAATTTAACATGTTTATTTATTAAGTTAATATATTATTCAAATTATTTATGTGTAATATGATTGGTTTATTTCTTTGAGTATTATAGGACCCTTTTTTTGAATCTATCATTGATATTTTTTGCACTCATTATGTGATAGGAGTGGTTTTTCTCACCCTAGAGTCAGCTTGACTCTTTCCTAGACCTATTAGGGATTTCATAAACCCTAAATTTTAAGGCAAGTCACCAAGAACTTCACCCTTCCAATAAAGATCCACCCTATCAACAAGGTCCTTCAATGATCATTGAATCTACAAGAGTAGATTCTATCCAAATAAGCTAACTCACTCACATTACAATGAAGGGTTGAAATCTCACCTCCTTGGGTCATTTTACGACATTTTTGAATGTTTGGAACTATCAAACATATTTTCACACATCGAACTCCTATAATATAGGATTAGGCCTAGAATTTGCTTGTTGCCCTATTCAGGCTTAAATTCAAGGTTTTATTTCAAAATCTCCAAACAACCCTCAAATTTCTCATAGGATTTTGTCACCCATTATTGAAATACAACTGATTTCACAGGTCTTGTTCTCCCAAGTCATTCGTGCAGTACCCTAAAACCCTTAGGGACTCTGTCCTTGAATATAGGGCTAATAGGTCCTTACTCTACATTCATCTTCATAACCTCATGAAATCTACTCCTTAAATGTTACCATTGCACATGGGGTCGTAGAACCTCTTCCTTACTTCCTTCCAACCACTGGTTTTCTCCCACAAATCCAACCCTGCAAGATTTTACTCATTGTTCCTCTTTTTCCCTAGTCGGGCTATAGTCAAGCTCGCCTAGGGCAAGAGCTCATAATTCAATGCTAACACCTCTTCTAACAAAACCAAAAAAAACTATGTAAAATGGTTCCTCTGTCAATCCATCTAGGCCCATTTTGATTTACATGGATCTAATGACCTCGAGGAGCCATTTTCTGTATAGTGTCCAGAATTGGACCAGAGAACTACAACTTGAAAGAAATTTAACAAGAAGCTACAAAATGGAAACTACTTGGAAAAAATATTTCCACGCAGAGTTATTATACACTCATAAGAAACTGAAAGCAATGAACAATCAAGATATCTAATCCATTAGCAAGTCTTTGCAATAAAAAATGCTCTAAACTTTCTGAGAGCCAGTCTGCAACTTTACAAAGTGTTAATTCAAATAAAATGTCATCCAACCTCATAACATTTCCATGGGAGTTCTTAAATAGTCTCCCCCCATCTAAAACAAATGTTGGAGCCAATCAATAACTGCTTTTAGGACAAAAGAAACTTTTGTGCAAAGTTGTCGAGCAACTTTTAAAGTTGCAAAGTTGCAAAAATGTTGCTCTTAGCAACTTTTCATATTTTCTAGCATTTTGACTTTTCCATGTTTTCAGTCCCTTGGTTGGATTGCTAAAAGCTTAAAAACAACATCTAACACATAAAACAACTCCAAAATCATCTTCCTAATCATCTAGGATATCCATTCAACATTTTGACCCATTTTGACCTTTAGGTCATTACAAAGAGTGAATGAACAAAACTCATAAAAAAGTAAATACAATAAACCCTAAATCAATCCAAAGTATTCCTATACTTTCCTAATTTTCCTAAGCAACTGGGAAATAACACAACAAAACTATAGACGTCTAAAATCGTCCTTATATTAAATTAATTAATATTCTCTTAGCATTATAATTAATTTTAATTAATTAATTATATTTGTTATGTTCTTCTATTTATTTAATTAAATATAATTCACTTTCTTTAGTATTTAAATTTAATTTGAATACTATCCCCTTTGATGTATTAAATTTTATTTAAATACATTCCCCTTCATTAGTCCCCTTTAAATAAATTTTTAATTTATTTATTCCTTCACATGACTTAAATTCTAGTAAACTATAATTAATCTAAATTTTAAATTTGGATTAAGCTAATTTGAATCTAGATCTTATCCTACCTCACATCACTCTCACCAAATAGACCTATTTACTAATTAACTAAATTTAATTAGGCTAATTGCTTGATTCCTACACCAATTAGTCCTAATTATTTGCTCACACATATGTGAGCAAATTTCCAAAAATTGTCTTTTCTAAATAATCCTAATTTGGTGCCAACAAGGTTTCTTACACCCATGATGACACCTTCTTAGAATTTCTAAAAGTGTTTCATTGGCCCAAATCTCTTACACCTCTTACAAGATCCTTCACATGTGTGCTTTAAGTACACTTTGACCCATCACATCCAAAATTTCTCACACATGTGTGAGCAAAGTTGGCCTCGTGCATGGCTTATGTGTCCCTCATGTGGCACCTACATGGATTCCACATGAGCTCCACCTCATCCAAGCGCTCTCTCTCCTCCAAAAAATCTATAAATAAAGGCCATTGTCAAAAGCAAATCATCTCTCATTTATGCATTGTTATCATGCTAGTTTAGTTCTAGAAATTCTTAGTTCATGCTTCATGTTTTCTTAGTTCATTTTGAAATCTAGATATTACATCTTAGGTATATAATGGAATGAATCATAGTTAGTCTTTGCATATCAATCTAGATTAGTTTGCATTTTCATTAATGGTGAATGGCTTGAGACAAGTTCCTCATACTTGTTCTTGAGTTCTTCATCATCCATTAGCTTGCATTCTAAGACTTTCATCCATCAATCAATCATAATGGGATTAAGTTATTGTTTTGGGAGAGCACACCCACAATAATCTCTAAGAGAAAATCAACAAGTCATTGGGTGCCTTTGTTTGGCTCATCAGAGGTTGTGGTGTAAACCCATTTGTTTCTTTCCTTTCATTTGAATATGCTAACATGATTATGATTTCTAATGACTAACCTTGTTGTTTGCAGGTTTGATTGATTGTGTTGGATAGGTAAGTTTTATCACATACATTTTGGCACGCCTAGTGGGACCCACGTCCCTTTTTTCTAACAAATTTCTTGCAGTTTTCATGATTCTGGAAATTTTTACGCAGACCCGTCTGCGCTCTGATTCTATTGTCTGCATTTCTAGAACGTCATCTACGCAGATCATCGTCTACGATACTTCGCCGTCTGCGCACATAAATCACCGTCTCCGCCTGCTGAAAAACAAACTTTAGTAACATGGTTTAAAACTATTTTTTATTAGATTCTAGACTTTTTAACTCTCGGGTTTTTGACAGGAAGACACTTTTTAGGAGTTAAATGTTGTTAAAATTTGATAAAAATCTTATTTTTTAGATGTGCTAAGTCATTTTTGTAAGCAGAATCTGACTGTGTCTTTCATTCAGCTGTCTATGCAGGTGAACGACCATATCCGCATATCACTGTCTACGCAGATCACCGTATGCACAGACCACTAACTGCGCTACTTTTCCCGTGGTTAACATCTTTTGCAGCATTTTACATTTTCAAGATCAGAAAACTACTAACTGTTTCGTACAGGTTCCCTGGAAGTTTAACAGATTTCTTGGAATGAACTTGTATGTTTAATCATTTGTCTTGGAATGTATGTTGCTTAAGAAAAATGAGCCTCACCCAATCTTGAATGTTTAAGGGAATGAACTTCATCACTCTTGAATGACTTAAAGTGAATCAACACACCTTTACAAATTTTCCTTTTTATTGTGTGGGAAAAGAATTGAACTTGTATGTTTAATCACATTATTGTGTCTTTTGCTTAGGTAGAAAACACAGTTTTTTTTTTAACTAGGTTCAATTTGGAATGAACTCTTTCTGGTGTGTTTGAAGACGTGTTTTTCAACACTTCTTTTGAGCTATTTGTCATTAGATTAAATCTCTTAATATAAGTGACGCTATGATTAAGTTATAGTTGTATCCTCTCCCCTCGCCTTCGTAGAACTTGGGTGAAGAGAAAGCTTAGCTTAATCAAGCTTCTAGAGAGGTCTGTCTAGAGGGTGTGCTTCCCCTTTAGAGGATGACCTCAAACCGGTAATCCCTTCGGCTAGTATAGAAATAAAGTGTGACCCAAAGGTCTTCTTTATCCCTTCAAGCTCAGGCAGGTCATGTTCAATGGTAGTCCATACTGAGTGAATATCCTCAGCATATTAGCATGGTTGAACTAGAGACTTAAGTGTCTCATGTCGTACAAACCGATTGCGGGGACGCCACAAAATCTTACTAGAAACTATAACTTAGTAGCCTACCCGATTCACCTCCAAACGATGATTTATTATAGTGCAAGGGGAGGGAAGATTCTCCCCCAAGATTCCTATCATACGTGTCCCAGGGTATTATGTTGAAAAAGAGATCTTCGTGGCATGGAAACAATACCTAGCAAAAGGAAAAAATGCAGGCGCCCTTCTGGGGGTGACACTGTTATGTGAGCTGAAGGACTACCAAGCAATGGGCCTATAATATCTCATGCAAAGCCAATTTCCCAAGGTAGCTACTGTTTGAACTGTCTTCATTGTGATAAACCAAGTAAAAACATAAGTGGCTTGAAAGAGTCACTTGAACATACACAAATGAGATATTGCAGTTGTAGCAAAGTTCCCCAAAGTCACATTTGCTTGTATCCCTCAAGGTTACTTTGTCCCTTGTTGGGTTGTTTTAAGACGTGTGCATATTATTTTTCTAGTTTGAGTGTGCTGAAATTGGTTCTTGCCATCGAACAAATTTATCCAAAATCAGACTGAAGATCAAAAACGGCCCAGAATTTCAACACACTGCCTTAGCAATAGTCGGCCATCTACGCTCTAGATTCGTCGTCTGTGCAGATTACCGTCTGTACAGATCACCGGCTTTATTTGAGATTGTTGTCTCTGCTTAAAAATAGTGAGCTTCCAAATCTGCTGAGACATCTAAAATTTGGTCTTTTGTAGGACCCTAGAATGATTTGCCCTAGATCATTCAGTCACTCAGCCAAAATTAGATTTTTCATATGACATGACTAGTTTTAAGAAATATAAGAAGGTTAAGCTTCCAACACCTCCAGTCTATAGAGAGCAAAAGGAAACCACTCGCAAATCAAAGGAATATCAACATATTACCACATCTATCAAACAAGAAATCAAATATCGTGAGAAAGTTGATGAAATCCTTTACAACAACAAGATCTGCAACTTCATGGCCAAGTATTCTATCAACAGTGCTTTCATTGCCATTGAGCAATATGATTAGATAACCTCTTTCTTCTAGGATCAATTCTTCAAAATTCTTCCATCATCATTCTTCTTTCTCTTGGAGAATTAGATCAAATCAATCAAATCAATCCAATCATTTTAGGTTGAAAGACCTTAATCAAAGTATTGTGAACCTTCATCCTCAAACAAACATAACATTACTTGTAGACCATCAGTCCATCTCAAGTAATTTTAATCCCTTAGTGATATCCCATTTTGCTTGAGATCACAAGTCCATCTTCAAGTAGAACATGTGTTGCTTCAAATCCTTTTGTGTTTGTATCATCACAAGGTTTTTTCATGCTTAGGTTTTGTTCCAAAAACCTTTAAATCAATCAATAAATCAATCAATCCTAAATCCAATCAATCAAATCCTTAATCAAACATCAATCAATCCAATCAAATCTAGAATCAAGATCTTTGCTCCATTCTATTTCAATCTTACACCTTCTTGTCTTCCATTCTTCTAAGTCTACTATTGTATGGTTGTCACTTAGTCCCAAGCTAGAAACATGAGGCATGGAAAACTCAACACCGCTACCTATGAAGTGAACCCTTTTGGCAGTCAATACTTTCAAGGTACTAAAGTACAAGATGAAGAAATTCCTGAAGAAACTGAGTTAGTAGAACAAGAGGAATGACCTACCCAAGTGAATGACTTCCTTAGCGATCCTTACAATGTGGAGATGGTTGAGAAAGCCATTATGCAAAACAGTGGTGAAATATTCTTGAATATTATTCAAAATGGTGTCATAGTACCCACTAACTTTGATGATACACTCCTTACCTGAAACATCACCAAAGCTGCCGCTACCACTATTGCATCCATGGCTTCTACCTCAAATGCTACATCATCATGTGACACTGGTAAAGGACCTAATAACGAACCTTCCACATCAACACCTGTGTCAACAACTGCATCAATACCCCAATTGACACTAGAACAAATTCAACAAATCCTAAGTGCCTTTCCAAACAATACTACACACAATAACACTCAAACAATGACAACTCAAAGAGAAAGCGCTAATGTCAACAACATAGGGCAGATTTCCATGCCCTTACATACATCATCTCTATTTCAAACAACAGGGATGAAGACATCCACAACCAACACATCTAGAGATTATCAATATATACCTCCTCCTACTGTTGGTATGGCCTCCATGGGATTTTCAACTGCACATTTAGGAGGAGGAGGGGCTTATGTGCCACCATTTATTCCACAGAATACTCTAGATTTCACTCAATAATTCAATGAGCTCAAAATCATTGTACAAGGTTTACAAAATGGGGGCAAGAAGGAGTTTTCTTTTGAGGAGATTTGTCCCTATCCATTTGACAAGTCTATTACAATGCAATCATTCCCACCAAACTTTGAGATGTCTAAATTTGAGAAATACAAAGATGAAACATGTCCCCTACAACATCTCAAAGAGTTTTACATTGCATGTTAAGAAGTTTCCTATAATTAGAATTACTTAAAAAGACTCTTCACTAGGAGTCTTGGAGGCGCAGCTTTAGAATGGTTCATGGCCCTTCCTTATGGGTCAATCTCTACTTTCTCTAATCTTGCAGATAAGTTTGTTGGACAATAATCTTATAACATTGAGCATCAAGCAACACTCAATGATTTGTGCAATAATAAACAAAATAATGGAGAAACCTTTGCTACTTTCTTACAATGATGGAGACATATCGCAAATTGCATGCCATGGAAAATACCAGATAGTCACTTAATTGACATCTTCACAAAGAATCTAATCTCTGAGATGTCTTTCCAAATGAAAATGGCTTCACCTGCCACCTTTGAATCCCTTGTCAAGAAGGGAAAAGACATTGAAGATGGCCTTTTGCAAAGAGGTAGCATCAAACATTATACTCCCTCTAACAATGATAAACCAAAGTTCTAGAGTAAAAACAAAGGAGTTGTCAATGATGGAGTGACTGATGCCAAGCATGTTCAAACTGTTCAAGCATCCAATAATAATAACCAGAACAATCGCAATAACAATTAGAATCAAAATCATAATCGCAACAACAATCAAAACCAAAATCAGAATCAGATCAATCAGAATCATAATCAGAACAACAATCAACATCCGTGCAATCAATCATTCTTGTTTCCTCACAACAATTACAACAACAACAACAAAAATAATGATAATCAACAATGACGACAACTCACAGTATTTGTAGAACCCCTAGATGTGATCTTCAAACAACTTGCGAATCAAGGGATGATAATCTATCCAAATACTCGGCCTTTCGATGAGAATCAACCTAAGCCTGTTTGGTATAGAGATAATGAATATTGTGATTATCATCGCATCAACGGACATGATACCAAGGAATGCATGAAGCTTAGACACTTTGTGCAGGATCTCATTGAGGATGGAAAAATTAAAGTTGAAGATCAGAATGCATCCTCATCAAATGCAAAACTTAAAGTCTACAATCAACCCTTCCCACCTCACAATCAAAACAATGCATCAAACGCGATCCCATATGACTATCGTACCAATACTATCACAAGACATGATCGAACATGTGGGAGTCTAAATGAAAATGATATCTTTGGGTTTGACTCTCTTTATGGTTGCATTGAATAAGTTGACACACATTTTAACACCATAATTCTCAAAGTTGTTGATTGTAATGCTACCACACGCAAACCCAAAGTCACTGTCCAAGCTGCTGATAAACCTTCTACATCTGCAAATCTACCAGCTGCACCATCTATCGTTGCTCAGCCTACCTTGCGCTATGACCTATTGGCTTAGTCAGGGAAGACACCTGCACAAATATTCATTTTAGAGCTCTTGACAACCTCACCAATTCACAAAGAAATCCTTGATAAAGCTCTAAATGAATCTCGTGTCCCTGAGAACATCAATGCTGCATAATTCCAAGCTATGATAGGGAACTTATCCACACAAGAACATCTTGTCTTCACCGATAAGGACTTTTGTGGTCCTGGCTTGCATCATAATAAGTCCCTCCATATAGAAGGCAAAATCCAATCCACAAAAATAAAATGAGTCCTTATAGATGGTGGATCTGGCCTAAATTTGTGCACACTAAAGATGATTTGTAACATTGGTCTTTCTGAGGACCTTTTGGATGTAGACAAACGGATCACAATAAAGGCCTATGATGATCGAGAGAGAGAAATCAAGGGTCTAATCACACTACCCTTACAAGTGGGCTCGGCCTTGATTGAAACTGTTTGCCATGTGCTGGATCTAGATCTACCTTACAATATCTTGCTAGGATGACCATGGATACATGCTATCAAAGGTGTACCCTCTACTTATCATCAATGTTTAAATTTCCCACATCACAAACCCTGAATTAATTGACTAAAAATTCACTACCATTTTTGGACATTTGTGATTCAGATGAAGCAGTTTTAGCCCTCTTTAGACTTAAGAATCTCTGAGAGTACGAACATCAGATACACTACAATGAAAATCCTACTTTGGTAGCTAGGTCAATTCTCTTTCTCGCAAAAATGAAAAAGAAAAAAAATAAAAAATGAAAATACATTCTCTAGTGAAAACCTCTTGCAGGCACCTTTGGATGGAGAAAAGATAAAATAAAGGACATATCCTCTAGTGAAAACCTTTCTGAGGTGCTAGAGGAGGGAGAAGCTGACCTTCCATTTATATCATCATAACCAAAAGTGTCCTCTATGATTATTGAAGATACTATTCCAATCAATCTGGGTACAGAAACAGATCCACACATCACCTACATTGCAATTTCTCTCAGTGATCAGGAAAAGAAAGACATGACAACATTCCTGCATAAACATAAATTCAACTTTTCCTGGACTTACAAAGACATGCCCGGGCTAGATGTTAGGAATAAGGTGTCTCAACCTTGGATAATTCCTATTCTTATTATTTGTTTTGTAAAATGTATTTTCTTGCAAATAATGTAATTAAGTGTGAGTGTACATGTCTAGTTGGCATGTTGATGTGTCACTCCACTTGATGTGTCAGCATCTTGAATTGTGTGTAAGGAGATCATGGATGAAATGGTTATGATGGATTCCTATGACACGTAAGAGCTATTTCTAGGATATTTCAATGACAGGTGAAGACATGCAAGACATGTGGCAACTGATAAAGTTGAGTACTTTACACTCTTCCACAATCGTGGGGGAAAAAAATTTTAGGGTTCCTATTTTCTTGGAGAATGGTAAAACCCTAATACGGCTATCCTTGGAAGTTGCCCTAAAAAGGAAAGCGCATGATATAATTGTTTTTTAGGGTTACAGGAAAGGATACAAAAAGAGTGTATTGTTGGTATGATCTGGTGCTAATGGATTTATCTTAGAGTGTCGATTGTCTCCTGAAATAACTCGCATTGCAAGTGTGTTGTAACCGTTGTGTTGAAGATAATACATTGTGCAGTTTTTAGAGTGCTGGGGTTTTTTACCGAAAGGTTTTCCCCAGGGTAAATCATTGTGTCATTCTCTATTTTCTGTATGCATGGTATGTGGCTGCAATATCATTGTTAAAGTAGTTAACGAATTTGAAATTGTAA
>MU225139.1:1475909-1523673 GCA_018584345.1 Thuja plicata | reverse complement strand
TATTTGTTTTGTAAAATGTATTTTCTTGCAAATAATGTAATTAAGTGTGAGTGTACATGTCTAGTTGGCATGTTGATGTGTCACTCCACTTGATGTGTCAGCATCTTGAATTATGTGTAAGGAGATCGTGGCTGAAACGGTTATGATAGATTCCTATGACACGTAAGAGCTATTTCTAGGAGATTTCAATGACAGGTGAAGACATGCAAGACATGTGGCAACTGATAAAGTTGAGTACTTTACACTCTTCCACAATCGTGGAAATTTTTTAGGGTTCCTATTTTCTCAGAGAATGGTAAAACCCTAATACGGCTATCCTTGGAAGTTGCCCTAAAAAGGAAAGCACATGATATAAGTGTTTTTTAGGGTTACAGGAAAGAATACAAAAAGAGTGTATTGTTGGTATGATCTGGTGCTACTGGATTTGTCTTAGAGTGTCGATTGTCTCCTGAAAGAACTTGCATTGCAAGTGTGTTGTAACCGTTGTGTTGAAGATAATACATTGTGCAGGTTTTGGAGTGTTGGGGTTTTTTAATAAAAGGTTTTCCCCAGGGTAAATCATTGTGTCATTCTCTATTTTCTGTATGCATGGTATGTGGCTGCAATATCATTGTTAAAGTAGTTAACGAATCTAAAATTGTAAGGATCTAAAAGAATTTGCACAATACTTTCCTATAGAGATTAGTGTAGGAAGCTGTTTCCACACCTGAGTTTCCTTACACTAGATACAGATCTTGTCATGCATCATCTTTCTATAGATCCTAGTGTAAAACCTATTAAGCAAAAACTTTGCAAGATGCATCCGCAAGTCGTGCTAGTAGTCAAAGTAGAGCTTGAAAAGATGTTGGATGCTAAAGTAATCTGATCGATCGACTATCCTGAATGGGTTTCCAATATTGTACCAGTAGGCAAGCCTGCTAGGGGCATTCACATCTACACTGATTTCATATATCTAAACCTTGCATGTCCCAAGGATGATTTTACACTCCCAAATATTGACATTATAGTGGATTTGACTCTCAGACATGAAATGTTGTCACTTATGGATGGCTTCTCAGGTTACAATCATATTAGGATAGCACCAGAAGACCAGCACAAAACCACATTCACAACACCCTGGGGCACCTTTTGTTATCAGGTGATGCCCTTTGGCCTTAAGAATGCTGGAGCCACCTATCAGCGCCCAATGAATACCATATTTTGTGACCTTTTGCATGTCATCATGGAAGATTATGTGGATGATCTTTTAGGCAAATCCAAGACAAGGGAATCACATATTCCAATTCTTACTACCATTTTTGAGCGACTGAAGAAGTATAAGCTTAGGCTAAATCCCAAGAAATGTGTCTTTGGCATACAATCTAGTAAGTTGTTGGGATATATTATGTCACAACGTGGAATAGAAGTAGATCCAAAGAAAGTGAAAGCAATCCTAGAGATTCCACCACCCAAAACATTAAAGCAATTATGCAGTTTACAAGGAAAACTACAAACAATCAAAAGATTCATGTCACAACTGGCAGATAAGGTGCATCCGTTCTCTCATCTCCTGTGCAAGAATATCAAATTTCAGTGGGATTTCTTATGTCAAAATGAATTTGAGAAACTAAAAGGCTATCTAGCTAATTCACCTGTGTTGGTACCACCTGTTGCTAGTCGTCCTCTGATTTTGTATATATCTGCTATAGAGGTCATGTTGGGAGCCCTCCTGGCACAATTAGATGATACCAACAAAGAGAGAGCAATTTACTATCTCAGCAGGACTCTTATTGGCTATGAGTTGAATTATTCCCTAATTGAGAAGGCATGTTTGGCTATTGTTTTCTGTACACATAAACTATGACATTATATGCTTAATCATAAGATTCATCTTGTTTCCAAAATTGATCCACTAAAATATCTCTTGGCACGTGCTGCTCTTACTGGTCTTACAGCGAAATGGGTCATGATCCTTAGTGAGTTTGACATTGTGTATGTGGATTGCAAAGCTATCAAAGGACAAGTAATTGCAGATCAATTAGTAGAAGCACCTGTTGACGGTAAACATCCTTTGATCATAGATTTTCCTGATGAATCAGTCCTTAATCTTGCCCTGAGTACACCATGGAAGCTTTATTTTGATGAATACTTCACTCAGAAAGGATCGGGGGCAGGAATCTTGTTTGTTACACCAAAAGGGGACCTCATCCCTAAATCCTATAAGTTACAGTTTCCTTGTACCAACAACATTGCAGAATATGAAGCCCTTGTACTTGGACTCCAACAGGCCATACAATGGAAGATTCTCAATTTGTTGGTTCTTGGTGATTCACAATTGGTTATCAAACAAGTTATGGATGAATACCAAACAAAGGATGACAAGTTGCTTCCTTATCATTGTATAGTTGAAGATCTCAAAATGCATTTCACTGAATTGATCTTCCAACAGATCCCCTGCAAAAACAACAAAGCAGCAGATGTCATGGCAACAATTGGGTCCTTGAACACCATGCCAAAACACAGCACACGGTGTGAGTTTCTTGTTGAGAATCTTATGGTCCCTGCCTGTGACAAACCAAATTCTGAAATGGTGTGTGAAATTGCTGATCCTAATTCCCCATGGTACCAAGAAGTAAATTCCTACCTTCACGATGGACATACCCCACTTACCTTAACCCCTAATCAATGTAAAACCTTCATTCACTGCACTTCCCGATACACAATCCTTGGTGATACCTTGTTTCGAAAGCATTTCAATGGAACTCTTTTAAGGTGTCTAAATTCTGATGGAGCACAAACTTCCTTGGAGGAGGTACATAAAGGAATCTGTGGGGCTCACTCTAGTGGACTTACTTTGGCCAAGAAGTTGTTATGCACTGGATATTATTGGCCTACTATGGAACAAGATGCCTACAACTATGTGAATAAATGTGTGCCTTGTCAATAGCACGATGATTTGATACACGCCCCATCCCAATCCCTTCAGCCCACAATCACCCCTTGGCCCTTTTCCCAATGGGGTCTTGACCTTGTTGGCCATATTTTCCCTAATTCTTCCAATGGCCATAAATACATCCTTGATGCTACTGATTACTTTACCAAGCGGGTCAAAGTTTTTCCTCTCACCTACACTACCGGAAAACAAATTTTGAAGTTTATTTTGAACTATCTTATCTGTCACTATGGCATTCCCCAAGACATTGTTACTGATAATGGAGGACCTTTCAAGAACAAGGATGTCATGGAGCTATGTAGGAAATTTAGCATTACTCACCATACCTCTTCCAAATACTTTCTATAAGGCAACGATCAAGTAGAGGCTACGAATAAAACCATCCTCAGAATCCTCAAGAAAATAGTCGATGAAGATGGTCGCGATTGGCACCTTCACCTCAATCCTTCCCTTTGGGCCTACTGTACCTCCATTCAAACCCCCACTGGAGCCACCCCCTTTTCCCTTGTTTATGACACTGAGGCTATTCTACCCATTGAAATTGAGCTCCCTTCCCTCAGAATCTCTCTCAAGAATCTGTTGTCTAAAGAAGAATATAGAGTTGCCCGCTTGTAAGAGTTGGAACTCCTTGATGAGAGATGCCTTAGTGCCCTAAACCACCTCTGTGTGTATCAAAATCGTCTTCACCTCCAGTTCAATAAAAGGATCAAGCCTCATCAGTTTGAGGTTGGTGACATTGTCCTATAGCACAATATGAAGAGCCTCCAACACCGTGAAAAGAAAGGAAAGTTTGAGCCTAATTGGTTGGGACCCTTCATCATCATAGCAAAGTATGGTTCTAGAGCTTATCAGATTGCGTCACCAGAGGGAGATCATATCCCTGATCCTATAAATATTGTACATCTCAAGCGCTTCTATGCTTGATTCATCAGTAGTCTGTTGTACAACCAAAATTTTCAAAAATCCAAAAAAATGGAAAAAGTAGAAAATCCAAAAACATTTAAAAAGAAAGCAAAAGCAAAAAAATCAAAAAATCAAAAAAAGAATAAAAAATATAAAAGCTTGACAAAAGTATCAAAAAAAGCAAAAAGAGAAAGAGAAATAAATTCGTCCATCTGTGAAAACCACTTCACTGGTGCAATGGATAAGTACCATGGTGAAAACCTATTTCAAGCACCATGTGTAGTCAGATCCACCATCTGTTTCCATATTCTTTTCATGCGGCTTACATCGCCTTTCATAATAAAGTCACTACCCATATTTGTGCAGGTAGTTCCTTGACTGTTTTCCACCTCCACAATAAAAAAATTCCCGCACGACTAAGCTTACCATATCAACACTGAGCTTTGTTCTAGACATAGTGACCACAAATGTTTCCAACAAATCAGCAGACAGATTGACTTTCCTAATGATCGTTCTATTCACAATAAATTGCCAGCAAATTCCCATTTCAATCAATCAATATTTTGCCCATCAGGATGCATCCTTCCGGTGTCAGATTTTCTATTAATTCTCATATTAAACTTGTTCATGGAAAGAACTTTTGGATTGAATGACCCCTTGGTCAGGATGGCTTTTTGTTGATCTTATCTTGTGTTTTACTATATTCTTATCGCGAAAGCCTTGATCTTTTATATCTTGGTTCATTATGGTGAGTATCTAGTGAAATATGTGTCATTTGTGGTATGATCTGCTTGTCATAGATTGTTAGTGCATTTATGTTTAGATATTTAGTTATGACTATGTATGCCTCACTAGGGGCAGAATTCATGCATCTCAAATCCCTAACAAGATCTAGATATAGTGTGTCTCCTCATGAGTAACATTTCATAGATCTCATCATACCTGATATCTTGCATTCTTGTTCCTAACAACCTATTTGTCTGAGAGTCTAGTCCACGCAAAGGAACCATGTCACTTGTGTTTTCTAGCACATGGTGCATAACTCCTTTTGCAATATCAAACTAGGGTGTGTTCTCCAACATTAACATGGTATCAATCCCACTATCATCATGTAGTTAAGATTGCATTGTAGTTAGGTCATATCGCATTTTGATTTTGCTCTTGGCACGGTTTTTATTTATTCCCCCTATCGATTCACCTAAGTGATTTTATTAGACCTATTTGATACACACAAAAACAGTGTCCCCATATGTCTCATATTGCATTCATTCATCAGGTTACTTATGTTCTTCATTAGGTTCATTCATTAATCATTATTCATTATGAGTTTCATTGTTACTTCATTCATTAATCATTATTAATTAAGGTTGCATTTAGTTCCATTACATATTTTAGTTGCATTGTTACTGCTTTCATTATCCATTAATCATTTTAGTAGCATATAGTTGTTCGTTTCATTTTTTAGTTGCATTGTTAAGTCATTAACATCATTTTAGGATTCATTCATTTTAGGATTCATTACACAAATCACATAAACATTTACATTTATTTACCATCACATTGCATCAATACATGTAAAGTACATCCATAAGCATCTAACATATCACATCTAACATATACATTTATATATGCATCCCATCCCTGCATCACAAATAAGTCAGTATAATCATATACATTCGTCTCATCCTACATGTCAGTCATAAACATCATATAACACATGTAATACAAATCATAATGCATCCATACATCCTGCATAACACATCACATCATAAAACATCATAAATAATGTCCATCAGTCAAATCCAATAGTCCACAAAATTCCATGTATATATATCTCAAAATGTCAGTCGTACATAATGTGTCACATAAATCATGCAAAAATGTGTATCAAAATGGCCTGAGAAGAATCGTGGTGGTGGCTGTGATGGCCCTGCACCACTGCCTGAATGCGGTGGTAAACCCACCGAACCCTGTGAAGCTCGACCTGTACTGCGGGATATAGACCTCTCTGTATAAGGAGGCTCTCCCTCTGCCTCTGGCACAACCCTGTGATATAAAGTCATATAGTAAAGGGCCTCTCACCCTCTCTTGCTAGCCTCTCTCTATGCCACAAATGCGTCTGCTAGCACCTGCATGTATCCTACTGCTATCCCTGTGTCTTGAGCTATATCTCGCTCGGTCCTATATGTCTCTTCTCGGATCCACAAAGAGTCTCACTCTACTGTTAGAGCTTCTATCTGTGCTGACATCGCTACCAGCTCCTCTGCATCTCCACGCTCCTTGATAACAATGAACTCTCTGTTGTCTACTTGATCCTGTAATAAATCTAGTGCTCTTTGTGCACTATCTCCCCGAGTGGTCTCCATTGCTAACTCCCCATGTACCCTCTCTAGCTCTGTCTACAAGATACTAGATGTGGCCTGAGTAGTCGCAAGTAATCCCTGAAACCTCTAGATCTCTACTTGCGCGCTCACCTCAGTCACCTAAGATGTCTATAACAAGCCCTATACCCTACCTAATTTAGTCCAAAGACTATCCCGCTCTACTACCACGGTATCATGAATATCCTGGGCTATATACCCAGCTGGTGGTACCTGTCCATGTGGCCCCTATCCTTGTTGCCCTTATGGTTGATCGGGTGGCCCCTACGGCCCCTGTCCCTATCCCTAATCTTGTCCCTATGCACCTGGGACTATAGGAGGTTGCCTCCTCACTGGTATCTCTACCTGCCCTCTCTGTCTCTAAGCTGCCACCCTAGGATGGACTCTCCTCCCCTCGGCCCCTCCTCCATCCTCGTCATCATCATCATCATCATCATCCTAGCCTCCTCCATCTCCTCCCTCCCCAGGCTACTCATCTGCCTGTACTATCCCCAACACTGTCAACCTGACTGATCGGTGCGTTGTCCACCACTGAGCATATATTGGTACTAACCTGACATCCTGAAGAGAATCCCATGTCTTGATCCATGGGACCTCGATCATCCCCATCCATGATGCTCGTGCAATATGTGGATCTACCCCCATCCCCCAAATACTCCCCACCTCTCGGGTCACCAGTGGATGCGAGAACCCATCTAGAACCGCCTCTTGTAACTGTCCCATCTGTCTCCGTACCCTCGAAGGCATGTCCCTGGAGATCATATATGTTGTCCATCCTATCAACTAGCAGTCAATCTGAGAAAATCTCATATAATACAAGTCATAGAACTTGTCCTCTATGTATCCTTTCTATTGTGGGATCTGATGTCCCCATGCTTCGCACCCTGCATATGGTTCCCACTGAATCTCCCCCATCTCATCAAGCCTTCACCACTAGTAACCAACTGAGTCTATGGCCTCATAACTGATCGGTGGCCTGTATCTGCATGTGAATGACTCGTAAGCCACTCTGGTCTCTCGGTGCCTAATCGGTCGTATGACCACAATGTGCTCCCACGCCCATATAAGAAGAAGCGTGCAACCTGGCCCTAGTTCCCTACCTTTCTGGTAGGCGCACATGTGTAGGTCATAATATAGCTGCCCGAGGATGGTATACCCCCAGCAGTACTTATCACCATCCTCCACCATACTACTGAGAACTTGAGCCCAACCTATCGGGAACCCCTTGCCTGCATGATCAGGCATCAACCAACCTCCTATCAATCCGGCCAAGTAGAGGGCCACCCGCCGCAACCGTGGTCGAAGTGCCATTGCTCCTGACTAGGACATCCACTGTCGTGTAGTTGGTAGATCTACGCACCTCTGCCCAAACGTCATCTCCATGTAGGGCTCTGAACCCTCGAAGCAGTACTCGAGTATCACCCCCCGAATAGGCACTTTGTAGATCCTCCACACATCATGGAGGTGATAGTATCTTCCCCTGTCGGGAAGTGCAATCTCAAAGTGGTACTATACCACCTCTTGATCAATGCAGACATAAGCGCATTATGCACTCTTAGATGTGGCCACTGATGTACATGCTCTAACCCGCAGGTAGTCATGATCCCCCACTCAGCTGTAGTCAGCTCGTGCTCTAGCCCCATAGTCGTTGGGTAGCACTCCCTCACCCAGAAGGTGATGGTATCCCCCTACATCCAACAAGCGCATGTCAGATAGTATTATGAGGCATCGAAAAATATCCCTAGCCTATTCAGGGGCATCGAGCAATGTCCCTAGCATGTTCTAGGGCATCAAAAAATGCTCCCGACCCATTTTCTTTCCTCTTCTTCCTCTTTTTTCTTCTTTTTTTGGGTCAATCCGTGCAGACGGCGGTTGACCCTCGCAGACGACAGATTTTCACAGTCGCTAGTCTACGGAGACGGTGGATCTTCGTAGTCGCCAGTCTGCAGAGATGGCAATTTAGGCCTCCACCTCTTTGCTGTGCAGACGACAAAGTTTAAACTCTGTTGTCTCCGCTGCACATTTCCACTTGTCCCTGCCCTCGCAGACGGAGATCAAGTGATCTCCATCTGCGCAAACGCTGATCCATGATCGATCATCTGTGAGGATGGCGATCTGTCAATTGCCGTCTGCGCAGACGGTGGTTAGGCAACTGCCATTTGCATTGCGCGTCGATTTGGACCGCATTTCTGATGACCTAAACACCTACAAAAGCATTAAATGCATAAAGGATTAGGAGGTGTTCGACTACTCACCGATGGTCCAGCATCTGTCGGTTGCTGGTGGACCCGAATGTGCTCTCCAAGCTGTGCATGATCTTGCTTTGCTGCCATCGCTCTCCTTTTATTCTCTCTTTTTTCTCTTTGTGAGTGAAAATGACTTGTCTATGGGCCCTGATGGACTATTTATAGCCCCTTGGGACCTGTTTCTTTCATCCTTCTCCCCGTTCCCCGTTCTGGTCCTCGTCTTTCCTCCACTTTTCTTGGACACGCCATGCAATTGGTCTTCTTTCCCCGTTTCCTGCCTTTTTTGAGAAAATATTATTAAAAAAAATTATTTTTTCTTATTATTTTATTGAGGGGGCACCCTCCTTCGCTCTCGCTGCCGTAGGTTTTCCTCACCTCTCTAGGGCATCTTATTTTCTTTTCTTTGACGTGATGCCACTTTTCATGCCGCATCAAAGAGGGGCAAAATGTAGACGTCTAAAATCATCCTTATATTAATTTAATTAATATTCCCTTAGCATTATAATTAATTTTAATTAATTAATTATATTTGTTATGTTCTATTTATTTAATTAAATATAATTCACTTTCTTTAGTATTTAAATTTAATTTAAATACTATCCCCTTTGATGTATTGAATTTTATTTAAATACATTCTCCTTCATTAGTCCCCTTTAAATAAATTTTTAATTTATTTATTCCTTCACATGACTTAAATTTTACTAAACTATAATTAATCTAAATTTTAAATTTGGATTAAGCTAATTTGAATCTAGATCCTACCCTACCTCACATCACTCTCACCAAATAGACTTATTTACTAATTAACTATGGTTAATTAGGCTAATTTCTTGATTCCTACACCAATTAGTCCTAATTATTTGCTCACACGTGTGTGAGCAAATTTTTAAAAATTATATTTTCCAAATAATCCTAATTTGGTGCCAACAAGGTTTCTTACACCCATGATGACACCTTCTTACACTTTCTAAAAGTTTTTCATTGCCCCAAATTTCTTACACCTCTTACAAGATCCTTCACATGTATAATTTAAGTACACTTTGACCCATCACATCCAAAGTTGCTCACACATGTGTGAGCAAAGTTGGCCTCTTACATGGCTTATGTGTCCCTCATGTGGCACCTATGTGGATGCCACGTGAGCTCCACCTCATCCAAGTCATCTCTCTCCTCCAAAAAATCTATAAATAGAGGTCATTGTCAAAAGAAAATCATCTCTCATTTATGCATTGTTATCATGCTAGTTTAGTTCTAGAAATTCTTAGTTCATGTTTCATACTTTCTTAGTTCATTTTGAAATCTAGATATTACACCTTAGGTTTATAATGGAATGCATATTAGTTAGTCTTTGCATATCAATCTAGATTAGTTTGCATTTTCATTAATGGTGAATGGCTTGAGACAAGTTCCTCATACTTGTTCTTGAGTTCTTCATCATCCATTAGCTTGCATTCTAAGACTTTCATCCATCAATCAATCATAGTGGGATTAAGTTATTGTGTTGGTAGAGCACACCAACAATAATCTCTAAGAGCAAATTAACAAGGCATTGGGTGCCCTTGTTTGGCTCATCGGAGGTTGTGGTGTAAACCCATTTGTTTCTTTCCTTTCATTTGAATATGCTAACATGATTATGATTTCTAATGACTAACCTTGTTGTTTGTATGTTTGAGTGATTGTGTTGGATATGTAGGTTTTATTACATACAAAAACAACTGAAGGGCTTTGAAACCCTAGGTGCTTTTGCACCATTATGGCATTATGACATTATTTTTGGCACTCCTTATGTCATCTTTTTAGCCTTATGACATTATTTATTGATGTTTTAAATCTATTATATGTGAATAATATTTAATATCAAATTATGTTTAAGCATTATTTTAATTTGTTGATATAAATATTAATGCCCTTAAAAAATGCTTATTAATGGTTTTTTAAATTCTTAGTTAAATATTTTATTTGTTAAACATGAATAACAAATGTAATCAATTATAAAACTAATGTCATATTTTTTTATGAACTCTTCTTAATACATTAAATTTATCTCTTAGTTACATTGACAAGGTTTGGGAAAAGACATCTCATATACATAAAAACTAAAAAATAGTTAATTAATTTTAATTATATTTTTGAAAGAATAATACATATAAGCAACAAATCTTTTTAACAAGTCCTTTTAAAGAATATTTCACAATATATGTTAAATAAATTTTTATATAGATAAACTAGTTTCTATTTACACTTTTTTTATAGATAATTGGTCGAGGCCTTTATAATTTTTATTAATAGAATATAAATTTACGCCTATGTTCAGTGCAGGCACTGGAGGAAAAGAATAGAGGGAAGAAAAATTCACTCGGGACTAGAAGTCCTGATTAAAGAAAGTTATAGATACAAATACAAATACAACCTAAATATGCAATTTTAGAATTTGAGAAGGTGGGATTCCTCTATGCAATAAGGATATTCCCCAGGAAAATATCTCCCATATTTACACAGTGATGCCCAAGGCATTTACATACATAGATACAATTGATATCATGATATAAAAACATACTTCTTTTAGTGTAGTCTCATCCTGTGAATTATGATTGCTTATGACTTCATTAATTTTTCATTGAATTATTTGTAGGTTGTCCCCTTGGAGATCCTAATGAAACATGTATAAGACACGAACCATTCCTATGGATGCTTGCTACTATCATTAGCCAAATCATTATCAAAAGCTTAGCTGAACAAGTTTCTTTAAATACCATAATAGTTAACACATATTTAGAGAGTTAACCATTAATACCAATTGAGTCAGTAGACATTTCTACCTAATACTCCTGCCTAGAAGATTCTAGATCAAAATAAGACATAACAAAAATATGGAAATGAAGAGTAAACAAAGAAATTTCCTTAGTATCATAGAACTTTTCATATAAATCTTGCATCCATGTCCAGAGGTCAGGTCGATTATGTAATTATCATAATGTCATAAAAAGGAAATAACCAATCAAAGTTAGCCCCAATTAAATATGTCTTCTATTAAGCGTATTACTCACCAGATGCATTCAACCAATAAAGAACACTATTAATATGATCATAGTGAGCAATAAGTCCTGCTATCATCGTCCAATACTTACCAATAGTAAACCATAAATTATAAACAAGCTTGTATATACACAAACATATATCTATGTTTTCTTAAAGATATCAAAATCAAAATGCATAATACATATATTTAAGCGGATAGGTTTTGTGTGGGAGCAAAGCTCTGGGAAATTACTTTTTTTTGCCGAGAAATTGTTAGCCCTTCTCCCGGTTCTTTTTCCAATAGACTTATTTTTCTTTGCCTTTTAGGTGATTTTTGGTTGCCCTTATCTCAGTTTCTAAATCTTGTAGCTATCTCTGAGTTTCTAATTCTGCCTGCTTTGTGTGGATTCTTAGCTCCCAATATTATGGCCTTTGTTTATAAAATCAAATTATTTCATTAAACTCAAGAGTATTGTAAGATTGTTGTGAAGATAATTTTCAAAAGAACAAGAGGAAGGTAGGTATAGATTAACCATTTAATCTTTTAAATGCCCTCTACTTTTCTTTGAGAGGTTTTAGTTTTTTACAGTTTTAGATTTTTTTAACAACTAGAGTTTAAATTATTATTTTTTATTGATTCCAATTGCAGATGCCTTCATTCTTGGTTCTCTGAGTCGAGATTAGGGTTGAATGCTTAAAAAATCAATTCCCTTAAATCGCTGACTGCATGGCTTGAAATTTTCTAAATCCTTTTCAACAAATCTCAAATTTGGGAAAAAAAATGATAGGGTTAAAGTAAAAGCACCATGACCGCCACTTATATTGCAAAAGTGGCAAGAGGTTTAAGGAAAAGCACCATGTACGTTTGAAAAAAAAACACCCGAAAAGATTGCACAACTTTATCTGTCATGTGGAGATTGCTCTTTTTTTCCTGACCTAATTTATTCAACAATAATGACATTTTTGGTATGAATATGGAAAGTTCTTTTTTATCTTCGATGCAAAAAACCATGCCTCTTTCAACCACACCCCAACCCTTCTATAGATGATGCACAAAATTTGTTATTAAGTGCCTAAAGCTCATGCACAGATCACCTTGTGAAAGTAGATGACAAGCACAAAGTCAAGGTAGAGTTTCATTTCCTATTGATAATCTAGACATTTTTTTAAAGTGGTGTGATTTTTGGAGTTGTTTGTTATTTTTATGAATGAAGAAAATGATAATATTTGAAGATGAATTTTTCTTTTTTGATTGATTATACTGGTCAAGCCTTGTAGATTTTGCATGTTTTGTGTGTGAATTGGCAGGAAACACAATAGTTTTGTGTGTGAATTGGGAAGAAAAACAATATTTTAAGTTAATAGTTTGTAAATTTTAGCTAGTGCAAGGGTTTTAAGTGAGATTAGTCTCATAGAGTGTAAACTTGCGGGCAAAGGCAAATCAGAGTAAAAATTGCAATTCCATGTTTAAGGAGCAAATAATTTTGTATAAGGGTTAAATTTGATATCTTGTGCAATTTGAGGTTTTCGATGGTTGATTTGGTGCTTTTGACTGTAAATTTGGTAGACACGGTTTCTGTGAGGTTTTAAAAATTAATTTCTATGCAATAAATTCATTTGCTTTAGGGTTGAATTTTAAGTCTTTTGCAGCGTGAGGGTTTTGGTAGTTGATTTGGTGCTTTTGACTTCAAATTTGGGAGATTTGGTTTCCATGAGGCTTTAAACATTAATTTGGATGGAACAAATCCGTTTGCACAAAAATTTGAGATAATTGTCTTTTTTGTGAGGCTTTAGACAAATTTGTAAGATGATTCTAATATAGCAGTTTTGTAACTTGTGATGTTTACAATGTCAAACTATTTGTAGATGGAAATATAATTGAACAGTAAATTAGCTTGATGAAAATATTTTCTGCTACCAAAGATTTATGTATACAAATTAATTTTCTGTTTTACTTAGATGAAAATGGGTTCTATGAGTGTTATGTTTACTTAGGGTGATAGCTATGTAGCTCAGAGGTAAGATGTTGAATGTAAATTTGATGGAAATAAACATTTCATGGTGTTTTCAACAATACATGTGATTTGATAGTTGAAGTGGAGTCTATGGGTGTGCAAAATTTAAACTTTGTGGAAATAAATTTTTTTAAAGAGGATTTGCTCTCACAGACAATTTAATTGTTCCTTTTTCATGAGTTTGATAGAAATAGTCACTTACAAAGCTTCTGATGTATATTCTTTTGTGGAAATGTTTCTTTAAATGAGGTTGTGCTTGATAGGCATTTTTTTATTTGTGTATGAATTTGATTGAAATAATGTCTGAAGAGTTTCTAATATGTATTATTTAGGTAGTCCATGGGTTTCGTCTACACATATGTTTGAAGTTATTTTTTAAAAATAGAGCTATCAAGCAAGGGATAGGTTTGTCCATCAAAACATATATAAAAATAATATATCTACAAATATCTTAATATTTACATTCTAAAAATAGGAATTAAGTTCATAACACCACGAATCATGCATATGCTAAACACATTATCATAAATATTTAATTAACAAAGATATGTTTAGGACTATAAATATTTTTATTGCTTGAAACCTTTTCAATTATCAGACCAAATGCATTGATGCCAGTTTAATTATATTTTTGAATCTATAATCTATGTGGCAAAGTAATGTTGAGAAAAAATATTCTTGTTGTTGTGATAGATGACAAATCAATAATCATAAATGAATTTTATTATTATTAAGCCAATAGGATTTGTGTCGGGATATTACTTTTTTTTTGCTAAGAAATTGTCAGCCCTTTTCCAAGTTTTTTTTCCAATAGACTTATTTTTCTTTCCCTTTTTGGTAATTTTTCGGTTGCCCTTATCTCAGTTTCTAAATCTCACATCTATCTCTTATTTTCTAATTATGTCTGCTATGTGTGGTTTCTTAGCTCCTAATCTTATAGATTTTTTTGGCCTTTGTTTATAAAATCAAATTATTTCATTCATACTCAAGAGTATTGTAAGATTGTTGTGAAGATAATTTTCAAAAGAACAGAGGAAGCTAGGTATAGATTAACCATTTAATCTTTTGAATGCCCTCTACTTTTCTTCGATGACGAGGTTGTAGCTCAATTTTTGTTGAGTTATTCATATATTTGTTTTACATTTTTACATTTTTAGGTTTTTTTACAACTAGAGTTTAAGCTTTTCCTGTTATTGATTATAATCGTGGATGCCTTCATTCTTGGTTCTCTTGGTCGAGATTAGGGACAAATGCTTGAAAAATCAAATGAGTAAATCCATTTTCGTGCATATCCTGTTAATCCAATGCCTCCCATCAAACGACATTTCTACGTTTTACATAAATGTCTGCCAGGACATTAATAAATGCCCATGCCTTGCTCCATGCATCTAAAGATGCTCATCCTCTGTTTGAACACTTGTTCAGGGCACAGGCATGGAAGCTGTTGGCCTTAAACTGTCGACTGCATTACTTGAAATTTTCTAAAAAATTTCAAAGTGACAGAATAATTTAAGTGTGTGTTAACCATTCTTTTAAGAGACCTTGATTTAAAATAGTAAATAGTCACTATCATTGTTGGACTATAATTGTAAATACAAATTTTATCATGCAATTTTACATTATACTTTGCTGAGAAATGTGGGTCTCATTTGTAGCAATGACATTGATTTTCTTTGTTACTTTACAAACACAATTCCTACAAATATTTATTTTTGAGTCAAGCGTGTGTAGGTGGAATGGACAACAGAAGATTTAGAATGTTTATAATTTCCTTATTATTTCCTAACATTACCTGCAACAAATTTAGTTTCTACATAAACAGCCAAATTAAACTTTAATGTATCATTTTAAATTTCCTATTTTAAATTGAAAATCATTGTTGCATGCACAAAATCGCATGACTGCTAGTTGTATATATGTATACCTAAATATGTATACCTGTATACATTGATATATGTATATATATTAGAGGTCTACAGGCAGTTTATCAGAACTGACTTGTCCCAGAATTATAGTAATTGAAAAACAAAACCAGATGGCCAGAAGGAGACCTTCTTAAAGATAATTCCACAGACACAATATAAAAGGTTCACATACCAACATTGATAGTTATCTCTATGATAGTAATTTCAGAGCATAGGACCATCTTTTCTTTTATAAACCATTGAGGCCTTAGGTATCTCTTATTTTGGGTTCCCCATAGTTTTAGATGTTGAATACTGAATAAGATATTATCAAGGCTTCAGTGGCTATCTGTGATGACATATAACTGATTGAATGTTTGAAGATGTTAAGTTGGTGACACTGAAATGCAGAAAGATAATGCAAGACATTAAATCAGTTAATGGATTGTAGTGTCATTGATTTTAACTAGATATAATCTAATCGATTATATTCAAAGTGTCAAAGACTTCAGAGAATCAAAGAGATAAAGATCATGCTTTCAATAATGCATAAAAGAACAACATTCACTAAGTGACAACAAACCTGATAGTTAGTGGAACCTGATGGACAGAGAAACCCGAGAGCAAGCTCACAGTGATGCCTAAGCAAGAAAACCAATGAGCATTACCAGTTCAGGATTAGAATTGTCACCCTAACTTAGGCATTAAGGCTTCATGACAATTCTATCTGACAATGGAAACTTCCTCTAGCTGTGGGTGAACTATGGATGAGGAAGAGTCTCCAGATTCTAGGTTGGTTCCTATTTGATATGGAATATCACCTCCTAATTTGTAACTTAATGGGAAAAGGGAAGAAGGATTTAAAACTGAATGGGAAAACGGGGTGATACACAAGAACTTGCTTCAGATCTATCAGGATCTTCAAACCGACATTCACAATGACAAGATCACTGAGATTCATTTATCATTCTTTATTCAACATAAAGGTTGACTAGCATTCAACTATTAGGGTTTAAACCATAAACAGTAAAACTGACAACAAACTTACATATTCTGTAAAAAGGCCTAATTTTTGACAGCATAGGAAAGGAATCTAAAAACAATTCACTTTACTAGATCATTAAAAAATATGAAACACTTAATGCAGAAAAGAAGAATAGGAATGGATTTGATACTTAGAAAAATAATGTAATCAGAAGCCTGCTCTATTATCCTTCAAAACCTATAAAATGGTTACAAAAACATGTAAAAAGGTCTATAGGAACCAATGATTCACTAAAAGAGCCTTCTCTCCAGATTCTGAACCAAAATGGATACAAAATGCATGAAAAAGTGGTATAGGAACAAAATAGTTCACTAAAACCTCCTCTCCACCAAATCTGAACCCCTAACTATGAAAATGAAGCTCAGTCATATAGCCCTCAATGCTAATCTAAAAAATGAGATCCCCCTCCAAAAGCCCCTCAAAGACAGATAGATCATCCTAAATCAAAGGCCCAAAATTAGCCTCCCAAAATTTTAGCTCAATCCCTAGTTTTAAGGCATAATTGATGCCAAAAATTAAGCCCTTGAGGCTAATTTCAAAAATGAAACTCACCTCTCCACAATTGGTAACTCCTAATGTTGATATATCTTTTTATTTTTACACTTTTACAATATATACCAACATGTTACAAAGAATATAAAATATTTAAAATATATCAAAGAATATATGTTTAAAATATCTAAACTATATTCTTTGATAACCTAAGATGCAAAAATCCAACCTACAACATAAACCCCCATTACATCTTCATAAAAATCCCTAATCTCCAAAGCATGGCCGACACCATAGCATAAAATGCATCACCCAAACCCGTCACCATGTAACACAAAGCCCTAACAAAGTCGATACCATGAAAGAACATCACTAACTCCATCACAATGCAAAATATCTTGGTGGCTAAGTTGTCTAACACTGCAGTTAAGATGGATATTAAATCCTCTTCGTACTTTGATGGACCTCAAAGTCTATTCAATTTGGCATAGGTATTCATTTTAGTCATATCACTTCGCAAATCTTCATTTGGGGAAGAATGAGTTTAGGGTTTCTGTTGTCTGCATCGCCATGCAATCTGGAGTTCAACTGCTCATAATCTGAGAGCTCAGGCTCTGTGTTTCTGCATGTTCTTGGGTAGTTATTGACACTGGAGTATATATTTTCATTAAACATGGCATCTAATCTGGAACTCTTTGTGATCTTCGGGTTGCAACCTGTCGTTTCCATGCCATAACATATGCCACAACATGTTAAATTTGTAAGAACTTTAAGCCTCTCCATATACCACGGGTTCCAACTGTTATTTGGGGTTTTAAATTCCACGAAACAAGGCGTCTCATCATGAAAGAAGCTCGTGCTTCTCTTAGACTCGGCCTCCACTGCATTTAGAACTTGTAACTTGAAGATAAGTTACTCTTTGATCTCTTTTATCACTCCGTAGTTTTCACTATGCATGCTGTCATTTTCTGTTTGAATATGCTGCTCATTGCTTCACTTTGTAATTTGATTTGTTTTTTTATCTGCATCTATTTAATGAAACTTATTGCAAGAACTTTTTGTTGAAATTGAGAAGTGAACTCCATCTTTTGTCTGTCACTTACAACCGGTTAATATTGTTGTTGTAGAAATTTGTATGTTAGTCTTTTGCACACTATATTTGGATGAATGGCAACAAAAACTGAAACACCCACATGGATTTTTCTGTACATCTGGAAGTGAACACAAAACATCTGCAAGCTATCATTTTGTTGTTAATAAATGAGCTCCATTCTGTCTTCTATCAATTCCATTTCAATATCTGCCTTGAAAGACGACAATATTGTTACCTTAAACATAAAACATCTTCATATTATTGAGGCAACAAGCATTTTAATTGAGAATACTACATGTTTGTCATGCATCATTGTGTTTTGTGCTCAGTTTCCATCCATTACTGTCTAATTACTTTTAAATATGCAGTCTTCTTGTGTAGAAAATAGAAGTTAACAGCATGTATGCACATTGTTATTCCATTTTTATGCAGAATACTACCCATGGGGTTCGAAAACGGGCTCGTGAATCCCATGGGAAACATTCATAACAGGAAACTCATTCAAACATGCACATCTCTTTACACTGCATTTGTTCAACTCCATCCCTTGCCTGCACTGTACTCTCCAAATTTATTCAGTCATAAATACTGAAATAATAATAGTACTATAATCATGGGTAAATATATCACTATTATTTCAGCATACCAGAATAGCATTGCTTGTTAAATACCATGCATAAACATCTCTTCAAATTCATTTTAGACACACAAATATTGTACTTGTTCCACTCTCATGGATATATGCATAAAATTAACTCATGCTTGACAGTATATACACATTGTCTTTTCATTGTTTTCAGAAGTTTATATTTCTGCATTGTTTTCCTTATCATTTCCAAAGGCATCATGTGTTGTGACATCATTATAAACACCTTCTTATGAACTGTATTCTCCCCTGTATATGCATATTGTCTTTTCTACAAAAAAATTAGATCACAGTGACATGTATCTTATATACTTTACACAGCACCATCATTTGATTTTACATATATATGCACTGTTTAAAACTGCATCTTCATATGCATAATCCAGTCTTTGAAAGCTTGAATCTTGCTCATTTATTCTCTTTTATGCATATTTTATAACAACATTTGATAATACTGTTCTTACTCTTCTAGCATTCAACTATTAGCATCCATAGTGTCGAAACCTGTAGCAGTATGCATGCACCCTGTAGCAACTTGTTATGTACTGCATTTCATATGCACAACTCACATTGACACACTATAGTTCAATCATTTTCTTGCACATTAATGTTGAAATCTGCATTTGAACATTTCTTTAATAATGCATATTTGTGAAGTTCGAGCACGGGCTCGTGACACTCACTGCATCTTTCAAATATAGCAAAGGATTTCATAAAGATATGTTTGTTTGATGTTATTATTCTGTCAATGCAAATGCATATCTTTCTATCACATTGATGTCATTAGTAAATATGCAGTTCAGGGAGTTTGACTGATGTATGGTGTTTTTTAGGCATTTATGTATTGCTTGGATCCAATTGGATCTAACATCTTTTCCACTATGATGTTGTAGGAAACAGGAACAACAAAAGACCTAGGATGCAGGACAATCAAAGACATGACCAAGACAACCAAGACATGAAGGCTTCAGATGATGTAGATGAACAACTCCAAAGACTAGAAGACCTCTTAAAGGCAATATATAGACCCCTATATTTCATCATGCTTCCTTCTTACTTTCTTTTCTGCATATGTCCTCTAAGTTTTAGTATGCAAGATGTGACCTTGAAGGAACACTTGTCTAATACATTCAGTATGAATGCACAATGTAATGATCGTTTATGAATCTGAAAGTGTGAATTTGATCAAAGCTTTGAGTACAAATATAATCTGATAATATGAATGTAATAGCAATGTATTTCTTTTGCATTGGCTGAACAATAATGTCTAAAAGATGTATCTTTATGCAAATTTTACTTTTTTTTATTATTATCCCGCATGTAAAAATTTGGGTAACATTACCGACAAGCAGAATCACAAGCATTACCGACAGCCAAAATTACAGTGTTAACTGACGGATAGACAATGCCGAAGGAGAAGCCCGAGGAGAACTAAAGTGTTGATTAGAGCTATCAAATAGTTAAAAAACCAAAATTAACCAAATTTCATAAATAACAAAATACCTAGCTGGCAGGGCTAAAGATAGACTTAACTAGTTGTTAACATTGTTTTCATCTGACAAGTTAAAGCCAGAGATAAGTAAAAGATGAAAAGTTGTTTTATCCAGTTGGAAAGAAGATGTCTATGAGATAAAACAAGAGTTAAGCTTTAAATCAAGATTGCTAAGATTGCGGATCACACCAAGAACAAGAAAGTCAAGAACAGAGAAATGGTGATATCATGTCTATAAAAGAGACAACTTAATTCATTATGAATTTAGGGGAGTGAATGAGAAAGAGGATGCTGAAGAGAAACTGATGAAGAACAAATTCATATAGTCATAATCAATCAAGTTGAGGAAAGAGCTAAACATTTCTACGGACACCGAGCAATAGAGAAGCACAACATCACCGAGAAGAAAGAAGTGGAGCAAAGGTATTGAAAAGATACAATGATTAGAAAGCTATAATGAGCTTACAATAGATCTGAAAATCTACAAGTCTAAGTTGTATGTGTGAACAGATCATTTATTGTTTCAATTTAACTTTTGATTCAGAAAGTCTCTTAAATGAGAAGGATTTAAAAATCCTTTCTATATCGAGATACATCCCAAGGAGTATCAAAAAGTTTGATCATGAAGATAGCATGAGATGCCAGATACCATTTGAAAAAATACACTGGGTTTGGTCATAGAAGGTAGCATAGAGATGCCCGATATCAAGTGACAAACTAATCTATTTAAATCCTCTAACAATGTCACACCTAATAGTGTGTTTGTAACCTTTAACAGGGTTGGCTCTTCACCGAGCTCACTTCAGAAGAGTGAAAATTTTGGGTTACCGGTCCCAAGTGGTTTTCCCTTAACAAGGTTTCCACATTAAAAATCCACATGTCAATGTGTTTATGAGTCATTACTTTAGTGTTTTTCATTACACATAACTAATTTGGATTGATCGATATACACTAAGCAATTTACTATTTTTCGGTAAATGAAAGACTGTTATTCGGTAATTATTAAGAATAAGGTTTAACAGTGAACTCCGAGCAATAGTTATTTGATAAGTTTATTTGAAGGCATACATCTTGTAGGACTGAATATAACTAGAGGCTTAATATTGTGGTACTAAGATTTTCGGTTGATTTATTGGAATATTTTCGAGGCCACTGATTCACCCCCCCCCCCCTCTCATTTATTTCTAATAATTGGTATCAGAGCTTGTGTGCTTAGAAAGGGATTTTAAAAGCTCAAGAAAAAGATCACAAGATGAGCAAGCAAGATGTGCCCAAGGTAAAAAAAGACAACTTTGCATCATGGAAAATTAGAATAAGACTCCACCTATCAAGTATTGGTAATGATGTTACTCAACACCTTGATACTGAATATGTTTTGCCTATAGGACCTCACACTCTTGAGCAATTGAGAGAAAAGCATGAGCATAATTGCATGATGATAGAGCTTGCTTCCTCACTCTCTGATGCTGAGTTTGAAGATGTCAAAACCTGCACCTCTGCAAAGAAAATGTGGAATAAATTGAAGTTGGTACATAGAGAAGATGCTAATGTACTAAGAGCCAAGGTAGAAAGCCTAAGAGGGAGGTTTGATGACCTAAGGATGAAAGAAGGATAAAATATCACTCAGTACAGCTGCAGAATAAAAGAGGTAGTCAATTCTATCTGAGGAGTTAGAGGTGTACTTGAAGAGGAGATAGTGGTAAGCAAAATCCTAAGAACCTTACTGCATGTATATGCTACTAGAGTATCTGCTATACAAGAAATGAGAGTAGTTGCAAACAATAAAGTTACTCTAGATAGTCTGATTGGTAGACTAATTTAATTTGAGATGAATAACTTTGGTAATAGTGTCTTACCATCTATAGAATCTGCATTCAAATCTTCTTTGAAAATAAGTAAGTCAAGTCATAGACACACTATGAGGAATGATAGTGAAAGTGATAATGAGGATCAAGGACTTGATGAGATTGAAGCACTAATGGAAAGAAGATTGTAGAGAGGAAAAGGTAGATACAAAGGTAAATTACCACTTGTATGTTTTAATTGTAAATAAGTTGGACACTTTGCTGCAAGATGTTCTAATAGAAGAAAAGATGAGAGAAGTAATGACATAACATATGAAGAGAAGTTTGACCAAGGTGATAACAGAGATCACCGAAGCAACCGATAATCTGACAAAAGAGATACCCAAGACTACAAGAAAAAAGGGAAGAAAGCTAGTTACCTAGCTAAGAACAGAGCTGATGACACTAACACTGAATCTAAAGAAGACATTGAGATGGTATTTGTAGCCATGAAGGATGATTCAGATGAAGAAGAAGAAAGGTATGTATAAACTACACTCATATCTAAATTAGTAAGAATGATGTCTAGATCATATATAGTGGCTGCACTCACCACATGACCGATGATAAACAAAATTTTGAAACTTTTGAATACTATAATGGTGGTTTAGTAAGAATGGGTAATGACACACCTTGTCCAGTTGAAGATAAAGGAACTATAATGTTGAATAACCTTATCAAATGTGAAAATGCTTACTGGGTAAAAGGACTAAATTATAATCTATTGAGTGTTTCACAACTGAATAACATAGGTCACCTAGTAGCATTTGAGAGTAAGAAGGCAAAGATATTCAATGAATCAGGAAGTTTGATCAGAACTAGTGAACAGACAAAGTGTAACCTTTTCTATCTTGATGATATTAAAACCACTTTTTTGATGGCTAGAAATGAAGACATATCATTGTGGCATAAGAGATTGTGTCATGTGAATTTTGACAACATGATAAAGATAAGCAATAAAAGAAAAGTTAGAGGCTTACTGAGCATATCTAAGCCCGAGCATATCATGTGCAAGAATTGTCAAAAAGACAGGTTTCTGCACCGAGAACACCACAACAAAATGGAATTGCTGAGAGGAGAAATAGATCAATTGTTGATTGTGCAAGAACATTGATGATTGAGAAAAGCATCACTCAAACTTTCTGGAGGGAAGCTGCCAGTACTGATGTCTACACATTGAATAGAGTACAATTGAAGAAGGAAACAAAGAAGACACCCTATGAGCTTTGGTATGGTTACACACCCAATGTAAGTTACTTCAGAATCTTTGGTAGTTAATGTTATATTTTGAAAGATGATAGAAATGGAAAGCTTGACTCCAAAAGTGATGAAGGTATCTTTCTAGATTATTCCACCAAAAGCAAGGCTTATAAATATCTTAACAAGTCTTCTAACAAGATCATTGAAAGTGCAAATGTAAGAATAGATGAATTTGTAGAAAAATGATAAGGAAAGAAGAAAAGAGCTAGACAATTACAACAGATTTGTTTACACCAAAGAACCTGACACTCTACCTGAGCAACAATGTATCACTCCCAAGCAACAACACATTGCACCTGAGCATCAGGCTGCAATTACCGAAAATCAGGAAAATCCTCAAGATGATGTTCCAAGCGATGGAGATCTAGATGAAGGTCAAGATGATGATGAGAATGATGAACAAAGAGCTAAACAAAAACTTTCAAAGTATGTCAGAAGAAATCATCCATATAATCATATCATAGGAGAAAAGAAGGCTGGAATGAGAACATGAAGTAAGTCACTAAACTCTAGATGTTTACTTTGTGATTTTGAGCCTAAATTTGTTAACACTGCACTTGAAAATGAGGAATGGGTCAGTGCTATGAATGAAGAAATAGAACAGATAGAGAAGAACAGTACATGGACACTAGTACCAAGACCGGATGAAAAAATGTCATCGGTACCAAATGGATATTTAGAAACAAGCTGAATGAGAATGTAGAAGTCACTAGAAATATAGCAAGATTAGTATACAAGGGGTATGCACAAGAAGAAGGTATTGACTATGGTGAAACCTTTGCACCTTTTTCTAGACTAGAAGAAGTTAAAATTATTCTTTCTTATGCTGCATTAAAAGGATTCAAGGTATATCAGATGGATGTCAAATCTGCATTCCTAAATGGAATACTGGAAGAAGATATATACATTGAACAACCAGAAGGGTTTGTTGATCCAGACAAGAGAAACATGGTATGTAGACTAAAAAAAGCCTTGTATGGATTAAAATAAGCACCTAGAGCCTGGTATGAAAGACTTCACTCCTATCTCATTAGCATTAAATTTGTAAGAACAAGTGAAAATAGCAATCTGTACTTAAAAGAAGATACCAATGATAATATTCTTATTGCTGAAATTTTTGTTGATGATATCATTTTTGGGGGAAATGAAATGTTATGCAAATTCTTTGCTAATGAAATGAGAAAAGAGTTTGAAATTTCTATGTTTGGGGAGATCAAATTATTTCTTGGTCTACAGATTCTTCAAAAAGATGCAGGCATATATATCACTCAGTCCAAATACATCAAAGAAGTGCTGAAGATATTCAAGATGGAAGATTCCAAGGTAGTTGGAACACCTATGGCTACCGGATGTAAGCTGACAAAAGAAGACAAATCAAATGAGGTAAATCAAACCTTGTATAGATCAATGATTGGCAAACTAATGTATGTTGTTCATACTAGACTAGATATAACACATGCAGTTAGAATAGTTGCAAGATTCTCTACTAATTCCAAAGAATCACATATGACTGATGTCAAGAGAATTATGAGATATCTAAAGAACATCGAGGACTATGGATTATGGTATAAAAGAGAAGGAAAATTTGAGCTATAAGTCTATATAGATATTGATTGGGCATGAAACATTGATGACCGAAAGAGCACAACTGGATGAGCATTCTTCATGGGTGATAAACTTGTCACATGGATCAGCAAGAAGCAAGGATGCATCTCTCAGTCTACTGCAGAAGTAGAATATGTGGTTGTTGTTGCACTTCTCTAATATTTCCTAGATCAGACAATTGCTGGAAGGTATGAATATGAAGATTCTTGAACCAGTGATTATCTATTGTGATGATACTAGTGCAATAAACATATCAAAGAATCTAGTCATGCATGCTAAGACTAAGCATATAAAAATCAAGTATCATTACTTAAAAGAACAAGTGCAAGCAAAAGAAGTGATACTGGAATATGTTCAATCAAACAAATAATTAGCTGACATATTCACCAAACTATTACTGAAAGATACATTTGAGTACCTGAGAAAGAGACTAGGGGTCCAACCCTTGTCTATCGGTTAGTAAGCTGACTAGGAGATTGCATCAGCCTCAACATAATCAAAAGATCATTCATGTTGATGCAAGCATAGAGATGGACTGCAAGATACATCTATACACAACAAGGTAAATATCTACACCAAACACCAGAGTCAATGTATTGTTGATGGATTGGGAAATTCAAGGAATATATTATAAAAGGGGATGGAAGATAATATGGAAGAATTGTTTGGCATTGTTTTCAAAGAGAGAGATTATCTCATTATCAAAAGGGAGAGAATATCTCATTATCAATAAGAAATTATATCATTATCCATGAGTGAAGTTCCTAAGAATTCAAAGGGAGAGTTAATCATTATCCAAAGGGAGAGATTGATTACATATGAAATATCCATCAAAGGGAGAGAAGTAACATAAGGAAGAGAATACACACAAAAGGAGAGATGACTCGTTGTTGTCAAAGGAAAAAGAGATTATCAAGAAGAGGAATAGTCAAGGGACAACACATAACTGATATAGAAGCTGCTACATCTATCCAGTGAAGGGATTGAAGATTGAAGAAATCCACTCTACAAGAAACAAATCTAAGCTATTTGATCTTACCGAGAGCCAGACATTTGTATTAGTTATAAAATGAGAGATTGATGAAATACACTTGATATATTTCATATTGTATTAGTAATAATATAGTGTGATAATGTAGTGTGTTTCCATTAATGCCAAAGGGAGAGATTGATGACATATAACTGATTGAATGTTTGAAGATGTTAAGTTGGTGACACCAAAATGCAGAAAGATAATGCAAGACATTAAATCAGTTAATGGATTGTATTTTCATTGATGTCAACTTGATATGATCTGATCATTTATATTCAAAGTGTCAAAGACTTCAGAGAATTAGAGAGATAGAGATTATGCTTTCAGTAATACATAAAAGAACAACATTCACTAAGTGACAATAAACACCGATGGTTAGTGGAACCCGACGGATAGAGAAACCCAAGAGCAAAGTCGCAGTGATACCCGAGCAAGAAAACTGACAAGCATTACCGACGAGAAGAATCACAAGCATTACCGATGGTTAGAATTACAGTGTTAACAGAGAGACAAAAAACACCAATGGAGAAGCCCAAGGAGAACTCAAGTGTTGACCAAAGCTATCAAAGAGTCAAAACACCAAAAAATGACAAATACCTAGCTGGAAGAGCTAAAGATAGACTTAACTAGTTGTTAACATTGTTTTCATTGACAAGTTAAAGCCAACCATAAGTAAAAGATGAAAAGTTGTTTTATCAAGTTGGCAAGAAGATGTCTGCGAGATAAAATAGGAGTTAAGATTTAAATCAAGATTGGCTAAGATTGTGGATCATGCCAAGAACAAGAAAGTCAAGAATAGAGAAACGATGATATCATGTTTATAAAATAGACAACTTAATTCATTATGAATTTAGAGGAGTGAATGAGAAAGAGGATGTTGAAGAGAAACTAATGAAGAACAACTTCATACAGTCTTGATCAATCAAGCTAAGGAAAGAGCTAAAGATTTCTGCGGACACCGAGCAACAAAGAAGCATAGCATCACTGAGCAGAAAGAAGTGGAGCAAAGGTATTGAAAAGATACAATGATCAGAAAGGTATAATGAGCTTACAATAGATCTAAAAATCTCTAAGTCTAAGTTGTATGTGTGAACAAATCATTTACTGTTTTAGTTTAACCATTGATTTAGAAAGTCTCTTAACCGAGTAGGATTTAAAAATCCTTTCTATATTGATATACATGCCAATGAGTATCAAAAATTTTTATCATGAAGATAGCATGAGATGCCAGATACCATTTGACAAACTACACTGGGTTTGGTCATAGAAGGTAGCATAGAGATGCCCAATATCAAGTGACAAACTAATTGATTTAAATCCTCTAAAAAGTTCACACCTAAGAATGTGTTTGTAACCTTTAATAGGGTTGGCTCTTCACCGAGCTCACTTTAGAAGAGTGAAAATTTTGGGTTACCGGTCCCAAGTGGTTTTCCCTTAACAGGGTTTCCACATTAAAAATACATGTGTCAATGTGTTTATGAGTCATTGCTTTAGTGTTTTGCATTACACATAACTAATCTGGATTGATCGGTATACACTAAGTAATTTACCATTTTTTAGTAAATGAAAGACTGTTATTCGATAAACATTAAGAATAAGGTTTAACAGTTAACTCTGAGCAGTAGTTATTTGATAAGTTTATTTGAAGGCATACATCTTGTAGGACTGGAGATAACTAGAGGCTTAATATTGTGGTACTAAGTTTATGGGTTGATTTATTGGAATATTTTTGAGGCCACTGATTCACCCTCCCCCCTCTCATTTATTTCTAACAATCCGAAGGGTGGAAACTTATATAGGTATAACATAAAAATTGATGCAGGCATAATCAATAATCATCAATGTTGTTATTGAATCAAAGTCTACATTTATCCTCTACTTACTCTTTTATCACAAAAGAAAATCACAAAGTCATCAAAACAATACTATTCTTTTCAATACAATCAAAACCATCTTTGCTTGCTCCTAACCCGTCAAATAGAACCGTTGTAATCAGCTGTGAATAGGCTCTCCAAATAAAAAAATACATTACTTAGAGGCAAGACTAACCTTAAAATATAAATGAATAAAAGTTTGTGGGTGTATATATATATATATATATACATAGATGTATGTATGTATATAGATATATATGTATATATATACATACATGCATATATATATGTGTGTGTGTGTGTGTGTGTGTGTATACATATATAACATATATATATATATTTATAAATTCTATGTATATATATGTATGTATGTCTATACATACATATACATATGTATGTTGTTGATATCCAAGTTATATTGCCTATTAGTGTCCAACACTTAGTCATTTATCTAGGTAGGTTAGTCAATCATCACTATGACCAAGCTATTCTACTAAGGTCGAGCATTGTATAAGACTTGTATTTTTGTATCGAGCAATAGTTACTGCTGAGCAAGTCAATGATTGTCGAGTCCCTACAGTTGCCGAGCAGATCAAATGTCGAGCATGTTGATTGTCGAGTTGAGAGTTGTACTGAGCGACATTGTGCCGAGTGAAAACATATGAACATCGTATTGACCGAGCACCAGAGACCTCATATGCTGAGTGAAGCAGTTTTTGTATGTGTTTGGAATGGCTCAAACACTTATGTAAACCATTTTGGCTGACTTCTATGTGACATTTAATTATTGTAAAAGTATTTAATGGATTTATTTATACGATCTAATAGAGCATTGATCCCTATGCAAGCCAAGCAACCAATCAGAAAAAGGGAATGCTTAAGCGGAAAAAGATATGAATCTAGATCGTTGATCTTGATCTAGAAGCTTCATCTATTTTCTATTTAAGGAGGCCCCAAATCCCTAATGAATTAGGTATGAAGGAGAAGAGATCTTGTGTATGCCGAAGGAGCATAGATCAGATAGAGTGACCAAATAGAGTAGTGAAGGGAAAAATAGAGTTATCAGATAAGAATTGGAAGGAGGAGATCTATAATCAACATTTGAAGTGCAAACTAAAGGATTAGGTACTGATACATTTTTGCAAGTGAATCAGGGTAAATCTCTTAACAGATTGGTCCTAATAGGCCTTTGTAAATCTCCTAACATAGTGATTACTTAGTTGTAAGTTTTAAATCCTTTAATCAAGGTAGACCTAATAGTCTGTAAGCCTTTAACAGGGCAGACCCCTCACAGGGTAGATCATCAGAAGTGATCACAATTTTGGATCCTTGACAGGCACACTTTGTTATAGTAGTAGTGAAGATTTGTGGGTGTCATCCCCACCCCAGTTTTACCTTCAATGGTTTGTGGGTTACCAAATCTTTGTGTAATGAATTTATCTTATTGCTTATCCTGAACTTGATTACTAGCTACATCTATTATAGTATTGAAATTTACGCTTATAAGATACATGATATGCATGTTGAATCACTTTGTTTCAATTGAGTGGAAGTTTTTAAGATTTTGATTCACCCCCCTCTCAGTATCTTACTTTCCCAATTAAGACTTCCAACAACTGGTATCAGAGCCTTGTTGTCTTAAAAGAAGTCTAACCACTTAAAGAATTAGATCTTGGAAATTGAGGTTTATAAGTTGGGAAAAGTCGTAGAGAATTAGAATATTGGCATCTAGCTTGCACTGAAGTAGATTGAGACAACAAGAGAAGAATTGAAGAAATCCTTAACCAAAAGGAAAGAATTGGCAATTCAATTGAATGACACATCATATCAAGAAGAAGACATTGAAGGTCTATTTGAGAATGAATACTCCAAAGAAAGTGATATAGCTATAGCAGATCTATTGGAGAAGAACAACACGCTGAATGAGAAAGTAAAAAATCTAAAGAGAGAATAGGAAACACAATCTATAACACTATGTGAGGTGATTGATCAGAAAAATAAAGTTGAACAAGACAAGACCATGGCAGAAGCAGACAAAAGACAAATGGCTACCAGACTTGATGAAAGAACATGTGATGTGCAGAGGCTCACAAATAATCAATTGGACATGGTAAATCAATTGTTACTTGCAACTCAAGAGGTAAGAAGAAAAGATATGGAAATAAAAAATCTGAGATCAGAGAATAACCAACTGAGAAATGAATTGAGAGCAGAAAAATAACTCGTTGAAAGGATAAACAGACCTAATGAGGCTGCAAGATATTTTGAGGAACTAATTAGAGCACCGAGAAGAATCAATGACACCACCGAACTTGGCCTTACCGAGTAACTATCATCTACTGAAGAAGGTGAAACATCAAAAAAGTGGAGAATAGAGGAATGCAAAGAAAAAAGAACAAACCTACATGTCATCACTGTGGGAAACCAGGACATACAACAAACATTTGCAGAAGCAAAAATGGTAAGTCCAATCCTAAGGCAAAATTCAATGGATATTGATTTAACTTTAAGAAACATGGACATCAGGCAAAGGAATGCAGGTCAAAGGCTAGCACTGCACCTACCTCACCCAGATTTCAAGGACAATGTTACAATTGTCAGAAGTTTGGTCATAAATCCCAAGACTGTAGATCCAATGCAAAACCAAAGTGGACATCCAAGAAACAAGGAAATGCACCTAAGAAAGATAACACATACAATTGGGATTACAATACAATGTATAGTTGTCATTATTGCAGTGAATATGGTCCTGTTGTAGAAAATTGTATAAGGACACATTTTAGAGGTAAATCCAAGAGTTGGGTGACTGGAAGTTTGGTTTGTCATAGTTGTCACAAAATTGGCCATACTCAAAGATAGTGCAGGGCTAGAGCACCAACACCTACCATTGATTAGATAAAGAACCAGATGAATAAGACAAGGAGAAAGAAGGAAGAAACAAGCAGCAGTGGAATTAATGAAGTTGAGATCACCCAATGCAATGGATCAGGTGATCACACTGCATTGACTTAAGGAAAGAAGGTATGTAAGGAATTGTTTTATAAATGTTATATCTCACACCAATTCCTAACATTGGTTGTGCTAAAGTCCAAATCTGCATAAGTTAAGATGCACTAGGATAGATCTAAGGAAAGAACTGGGAAAAGAGTTGATATACACAATGGGTGTCGGGCATCGGTATTTATGTAGCAATCGAGTCTTTTAGTATGTTTCAAGCTATCCTATCGACTGAGCTGATAGTAATGACCGAGTTGAGTATGTGTTGACTGAGGTGATGTCTTGATCGAGTGAATAGAATGAATTAGTCAAGTTATTGCATAAGGACTGAGATAGCTATATTTCAACCACTATGTATGGAGCATTTACTAAATACCTAATTTGATCATTTGAAGCTTTATAATGGATTTTTGGTGTTCATTTTCATTTCACCAAGCGATCAAAGATTTTGTAGAGAAATTTCAAGGTGAATGAGAATGTAATTGTGCGAATATTGTAGAGATTGAATCGTGTATCATTGGAGAACAATGTGGAGTGATAATATTTGTGGTTACTGAGTTACACAAAGTTCATCTTTCGAACCCTAATCAGGAAAATGGCCGTTAGTTCATCTGTTGGAGTGAAGAATCTAGGAAAAGAGTTGATGATTGTTCATCTAGTGAGAAGTGATGCATGTGAACCACCAAATTTCAGAGTCATTCCTGAAGATGTGATAAAGGGAGATCTTTATGGAGCCCTGTCATCAATTTCGCCCAAATGTTTGAGATACATGATGTAAGGACATGCTATATGTGCAAAGTAAGTGAGATAGAAAACATTGAACCGAGGAAGCCTACAATAAACTATGTGAAAATGGGGCATTGATGGCTGAACATCAGCACATTGCTGGCAAAGGGTTAGTTCATGCACTAGATTTTCCTCATGACTTCAAAGTTGAATGGATCAAGATTTTTCTTAGTAGAGTTCACGACATGCAAATTTGGTTAGAGGATAGGCAGTGAAGATTACTAAGGAGATCATCCATCAGTTCACTAGTTACCCTATTTTGACTAGGAAGCGAACCATGCGATGCAAGAACAAGGAGAAAATTGAAGAAAACACAAAAGGTAGTATGGAACAAGAGAGGAATGATGATATCTACCATCACTAATCCTGCGCTTAACTTCGCAGTGAGAGTGATTGCTCAAAAATTCTACCAATCAAGAAGAGAAGATAGTGTCCCCTATGTTGCAATAGACCAAGCATGGAAGATTGTAAAGAAAGAGCATACATATGACCTTTTCAAGATGTAGTTGACACAATTGGTAGAAGATCTATCATCCTTTAAAAAGGCAAAGAATTCCATGTGTAAGTTCAAGTCCATGATAGTTTGCATATTCTTTTATGTTCAAAACACTTTTCCTTCCTTAGGAAATGTAGTATGGAGCAAGGACCGACCTGTTATCCAATAGATAAATTAGTTTATTCTTCAGTTAGGAGATAACTTTAACAATGTGATGGGAAGCTATTTTGTTGAGTTTAAGAAGAAAATGAGGAAAAGGAACATAATTGCTATATCTTTGGTAGAGAAGTACTATGAAGATGTTTGTTTTCTTATGGACATTGATTTTACATATGTACAACTTGTTATACCGAGGTAGCATGGCTGAGGCCATTACCTTATGAGGTAAATATTGACGAGACATCTGAAACCATTAAAACTCTCCTTGCAGAAGCCATTGATAAAAACTCTAAGGTATTTGGAAAATATGAAGAAGGAAAATCTCAGATCACTGTGAACTTGAAGTCTACAACTATGGAAAGGAAGAGAAAGAAGTTAGTGAAAAATATGGGGAAAATACAAGGACAAGATACAAAGGATGATGCACCACTTGAGATCACACAATGTCAAGGTAAAGACCAATCAAGTGATTCTGAAAAGACAAAGGATGAGGGTGTAGGAGAACAAAAGAAGGGTAAGGAATCAGTGGTTTCAAGCCTTCAATAAAGAAAAGTACAAAGAGGTTGCCTACTCCTCCTATCTTAACTAGACCAAGAACAATGGCATCAACAACTGTAAAATTGATGAACTATAACTGATTGAATGTTTGAAGATGATAAGTTGATGATCACTAAGATGCAAAAGTGAATGCAAGACATTAAATTAGTTAATGTATTGTATTGTCATTGATGTCAACTTGATATGGTATGATTTCTCATACACATATCAGTCATAACCTTGAAGAACAGAAGAGACAAAATTTATATTATTGGTAAAACATAAAAAGTTTGTATATACCGAGTGACAGTATACACCAAGTGATAGTGAACATCGACAGACAGTGAGCACCAAAGGACAGTGTTACCAAGAAAGTGTTACTCAGAAAGTGTATACTGAGAATCATAGTAAATTGAAGTTGTTACCAAGCACAACTAGAGTTGATGACCGAATAGAGTTGGAGTTAAAGAACGACAAAACTACTTAGTTGGCAGAGCTATATTTAGGGATTGACTAATTGATTGCTTTATTTTTTATGATCAATTAAACTAAAGCATGGAAGAGATTTAAAGTGTGTTTTATTCACAATTATCAAGGAGATATTTGCGGGATAAAACTAAAGCAAATCTTTATGGGATAAAGAAAAGCATGGTGATATTTATGGATCAAGAAGTGATCTATGATAAAAACAAGGAGATTGAGCAGTTAATCATGTCTATATAAAGAGACAAAGAATTCATTATGAAAGGTGGAATGCTGAATATATTCTGGTGAAGATAGAGTTCTTCATGCAAATCTGATCATACAGGTTGAAGAACAGAGCCAAGGAATTCTGCAGACACCAAGCAACAAAGGACAGAGAATTCACCAAGCAGAAGAAAGAAAGCAAAGGAACTGAAGTGAACATTGATCAGAGAGATATTATTGGACTAACAATAGATCTGAATATCTACAAGTTAAAGTTGTATTTTGAATAGATCATTTACTGTATCATTTTAACCATTGATTCAGAAAATCTCTTAACCGACTGGGATTTAACAGTCCTTATTGTATTGAGATACTCAAGAGTATCAAAAGGTTTTCTTGTTGACAACATAGCGAGTTCTAGGTCAAAAGAAAAATTGTTAGTTTTAAATCCTCTAACAAGGTCACACTTAACAGTGTGTATTGTAACCTTTAACAAGGTTGGCTCTTCACTGAGTTCACTTGATAAGAGTGAAATTATTTTGGGTTACCGGTCCCAGGTGTTTTTTCCCTTAGGAGGGTTTCCATGTTAAAATATATGTGTCAAATGTGTATATGGTTCACTGTATTGATATTTTTCTTTACACATTATTGAAAATGGATTGTCTGATTAACACTAAGTTTATTTACTGCTATTAGGTAAAGTCTAGAAAAGATAAAAAAATATATCTTATTGAGTAGGTTATATTTTATAAATTTATTTATTGCATACATCTTGATGGACTAAAAGATAACTAGAGGGTATTATATTTAAGAGATAAGTTTTGGTTGGATTTTTGGAATTATTTTTAAGATCATTGATTCACCCCCTCTCAGTTATTCTAACAATTGGTATTAGAGCTTTGGTGCTTGGAAGAAAAGTTTAAAGACTTAAGCTAAAGATCACAAGATGAGTAAAAGGGTTGTTCCTAAGTTGAATAAGGACAACTTTGCATCATGGAAAATCAGGATAAGACTTCATCTATTAGGTATTGGAAATGATGTTACACAACACTTGGATACTAAATATGTTTCACCTACTAGACCTCTGACCATTGATCAATTGAGAGAGAAACATGAACACAATTATATGATGATAGAACTTGCTTCTTCCCTATTCAATGTTGAATTTGAAGATGTGAAATAACGTACCTCTGCAAAGAAAATGTGGGACAAACTCAGGCTAGTACATGGAGGAGACACCAATGTGTTGAGAGCTAAATTTGAAAGCCTAAGAGGAAAGTTTGATGACCTAAGAATGAAAGAAGGAGAGAACATCACTCAATACAGTAGTAGAATAAAAGAATTTGTTAATGTTATCTGTGGAGTAGGAGGAGTACTTGAGGAAGAAACAATTGTAAGTAAAATTCTAAGAACCTTACTGCTTGTTTATGCAATTAGAGTATATGCAATTCAAGAATGAGAGCAGTAACAAATAACAATGTTACTCTTGATAGTTTTATTATTAGACTTATTTCATTTTGAGATGAACAACTATGACAACAATGTATTACCTATTATTGAGTCTACGTTCAAATCTTCTCTGAAAATAAGCAATTCTAGTAACAAACACACTATGAGAAATGATAGTGACAGTGACAGTGACGAATAATAACTTGATGAACTTGAAGCACTAATAGCTAAGAGATTACATAGAGGTAAAGGAAGATATAAAGGTAAATTACCATTGGTCTATTTTAATTGCAAAGAAATTGGACATTTTGTTGCGAGATTCCCTAACAAGAGAAAAGATGAAAGAAACAATGATAGATCTTATGAAAAGAAGTATGACAGAAGTGATGACCGAGACTACAAAAGAAACTGACACTTTGACAAAAGAGATAACCAAGATTACAAGGACAAAGGCAAGAAGGCTTATTACCTGATTGAGAACAAAGCTGAAAATTCTGACACTGATTCTGATGAAGATATTGAGGTAGTATTTGTTGCTATGAAGGATGACTCAGACAAAGAAGAAAGGTATGTTGAAACAACACTCATATCTAAATTTAGCAAAAATGATGTCTGGATTATTGATAGTGGATGTACTCATCACATGACTAGAGATAAAGAAAATTTTGAAACTTTTGAATATTATAATGGTGGATCAGTTAGGATGGGTAATGACTCACCTTGCCTAGTTGAAGGAAAAGGTACCTTCATGTTGAATAATCTGCTCAGATGTGAAAATGCATATTGGGTGTAAGGACTTAACTATAATTTATTGAGTGTTTCACAACTAGAAAACACAGGACACCGAGTTGCATTTGAGAACAAAAAGGCAATGATCTATAATGAAAAAGGAAAGTTGATCGGTACTGGTAAACAAACAAAACATAATCTATTCTATCTTGATGACATTGAGACGTTTATTGGATAGAAATGAAGATGTTTAGTTGTGGAATAAAAGATTATGTCATGTGAATTTTGACAACATGGTTAAGATAAGTAAGAAAAGAAAAGTAAGAGGCTTCCTGAGTATTTCAAAGCCCAACCATGTTATGTGCAAGAATTGTCAAATAGGAAAAATGACAAAGTCTAGTTTCAAGAGAAAAACCTACACATCTAATGCTATTCTGGAGTTAGTCCATACTGACTTATGTGGACCAATGAGAACAAAGAGCTATTACGGTGATAGGTACTTTATTCTATTTGTTGATGACTATTCTAGGATAATGACTGTTATGTTCATAAAAGAGAAATCTGAAGCATTTAAGATGTTCAAATGGTATAAAGCTAAATTTGAAAAACAAAGTGGAAAAAAACTGAAATGTTTACGGTCAGATAGAGGAGGAGAATTTATTTTTCATGAATTCACTAACTTTTGTAATGAGCATGGGATTACAAGATAGGTTTCTTCACTGAGAACACCACAACAAAATGGGATTGCTGAAAGGAGAAATAGATCAATTATTGATTGTGCCAGAACACGGATGATTGAAAAAGGCATCACACAAACATTCTAGAGAGAAGTTGTAAGTACTGTTGTCTATAGAATGAACTAAGTTCAATTGAAGAAAGACACCAATAAGACACCTTATGAGCTATGATATGGATACACACCAAATGTGAGTTACTTTAGAATTTTTGGAAGTCAATTTTATATACTGAAAGATGATAGAAATGGGAAAATTGACTCTAAAAGTGATGAAGGAATATTTATAGGATATTCTACTAAAAGAAAAGCTTATAAATGTCTGAACAAATCTTCTAACAAAATAATTGAGAGTGCAAATGTTAAAGTGGATGAATTTGCTGAGAAAAATGATGAGGAAAGCAGAAAGAAATCTGAAGATTACAATAGATTTGTCTACATTGAAGAACTTGACACCTTACCCGAGTGACAGAACAATGCAACTGAGCAATAGGCTGCACACACTGAGAATCAGGAAAATGCTCACAATGTTGAATCGAGTGATAATGAAGAACAAAGATCTGAACCTGTACTTGCTAAATATGTCAAAAGGCACCATTCATAGGACCAGATCATTGGAGACAAAAGAGCAGTAATGAGAACAAGAAGTAAGTCTCTTAACACTAGATGTTTGATTTGTGATTTTGAGCCTAAATCTGTTAATGTTGTACTTGAGAATCAAGAATGGGTTAGTGCAATGAATGAAGAGATTGAATAGATTGAGAAGAATAAAACATGGACATTAGTACCTAGACCAAATGACACAAATGTCATTGGCACCAAATGGATATTCAGAAATAAACTCAATAAGAATGGAGAAGTCACAAGAAAAAAAGAAAGACTGGTATGCAAAGGGTATGCACAAGAAGAAGGTATTGACTATGGAGAAACCTTTGCACCCATTGGTAGAATAGAAGGAGTAAGAATTCTACTTGCATATGTTTCTTTTAAAGGATTCAAAGTATACCAAATGGATGTTAAATCTACATTTCTGAATAGAATACTAGAAGAGGAGGTATACATTGAACAACCTAAAGGGTTTGTTGAGCCTAACAAGAGGAATATGGTTTGTAAACTACACAAAGCCTTGTATGGATTAAAACAAGCACCGAGAGCATGGTATGAAAGACTTCACTCTTATCTCATTAGTATTGGATTTGTTAGAACAAGTGACAATAGTAATATGTATTAGAGAGGAGATATTGATGATAAAGTTTTGATTGTTGAGATATTTGTTGATGATATCATATTTGGAGGTAATGATATGCTATGCAAGTTATTTGCTGAAGAAATGAGCAAAGCATTTCAAGTGTCAATGTTTGGAGAGATCAAATTTTTTTCTTGGTCTACAAATTCTACAACAGGATGAAGGCATCTACATCACACAATCCAAATACATCAAAGAAGTTATGAAGATATTCAAGATGGGGGAATCAAAACCAATTGGAACACCTATGGCAACCAGATGCAAATTGACAAAGGATGACAAGACAACCGAGGTAAATCAAACCTTATACAGATCTATGATTGGTAAGCTAATATATGTTGTACACACTAGACCAGATATAGCACATGCAATTGGTATAGTTGCAAGATTGTCTGTTAATCCTAAGGAATCACACATGACTGTTGTTAAAAGAATTTTGAGATATCTGAATAATACTAAAAACTATGGTTTGTGGTACAATAAAGAAGGCAAATTTGAGCTACAAGTTTATACTGATGTTGATTGGATTGGAAACATAGATGGTAGAAAGAGCACTATATGAGGAGCATTCTTTATGGGTGACAGACTTGTCACATGGATAAGTAAAAAGCAAGGATGCATATCTCAATCAACTGAAGAAGCAGAATATGTAGCTACTACTACAAATTGCTCTAACATTGCATGGATCAAGAAATTGCTGAAAGGTATGAATGAAGAAATTCTTGACCCAGTAATTATCTATTGTGATAATACTAGTGCTATCAACATCTCAAAGAACCTTGTGTTGCATGCTAAAACAAAGCACATAGCTATTAAGTATCATTACTTGAGGGAACAAGTACAAGAGAAACATGTGATACTAGAATATGTACAATCCAAAGAACAACTAGTAGACATATTCACAAAACCACTGCCAAAGGATACATTTGAATACCTAAGGAATAAACTAGGGGTTCAACCGTTGTCTACTGGTCACTAAGCTGACTTGGAGGCTGCATCAGCCTACACATTATCAGAAGATTATTCATGTTGATGCAAGCTGAGATATGGAATGCAATGATATATCAGTAAAATGAAGGTACTTATTTGAACCACACACCAAAGATATTGTTGGCTACTACAAAGCTGATTTTTTTTTGGCATTGTTGTCAAAGGGAGAGAAATATTCAATGAAATATCTATCAGAAAGAAGAACATCTAAAGGGAGAGAAATATTCAATGAAATAACCATCCATCAAAGGGAGAGAATTGAAGAGAGTTAACACTGCATATCTATCCAGAAAGGGGAGAATAAATTCTGCAAGAAAGGGAGAGATATAATAAGAAAATAGAATTGCTACACCTATCCATTGAAGGGAATGAAGAAAGGGAATAGCACACATCATAATCAAATCTAAGCTAGAAGAGCTTACTGAGATTCAGATATTTGAATTGGTCATAGAACAATAAGTTCGGTATGTTATGGCATATTTCATATTGTGTTGCCATCAATGCCAAAAGGAGAGATTGATGAATTATAACTGATTGAATTTTTGAAGATGATAAGTTGATGATCACCGAGATGCAAAAGTGAATGCAAGACATTAAATAAGTTAATGTATTGTATTATAATTGATGTAAACTTGATATGGTATGATTGCTCATACACATATCGGTCATAACCTTGAAGAACTAAAGAGAAAAAAATTATGTTATCGTAAAAACATAAAAAGTCTGTATACACCGAGTGACAGTATATACCAAGTGATAGTGAAAACTGATGGATAGTGTTATCGAGCAAGTGTATACCAAGCACCGCAATAAATTGAAGTTTTTTATTAAGGTAAATACAGGTTTTGAAAGGACCCTAAAACCTTTTACAATAAGCTACTAGAGATAAGCATCAAAGGCACATACAAACATAGAAAGCCTACATCGAACAAAAGGCAGGACCCATAGAGACACCCTAGAACTAAAATAGGAAATTACAAAACTGCCAAGAGAATGCATTTCTAGCACAACTTCTAGCACAAAGACTAGCACAATTTCCAACAAAATTTCCAGACCAGAAGAAGAAACATTACATCATTTTCTGGTAGGCTTCCTCGGCCTCCTTCTGCATTTCTTCCATTTTTTCAATGGACTCCTTCAGCTCAGGCATCTCTTTTGGGATCTCAGGGACTTTTCTTTTTATATCACTTCGGGTTCTAGAACCAGGGCCCGAGCTTCCTGCCTTTTCTTCAATTGTAATTGTTGTATTTTCTAGCAGACTTCTTTCCAGATAAGCGTATAACGCTTTCAGGTTCTAAACCAAAACTTGAAGCCCAGTGTTGCTGTGCTTTAGGATGACCCATATCATGTGCCCATTGTGGCTTATTTGTTCTTTCATTTCTTTTATCTTTTCTTCCACAGTCTCATTAACTCTAGTGGTGAACTCCTCATCTCTGTTACTGTCATTTACCTTAATCATCAAATTTTTCTCCATTTCCTCGACTTTGGCTTTGAAAGGATCCATTGCCTCCTACATCTCAGTCAATTGTTGCTTCATAATCTTCATCTCCTCACTAAGCCAGTCTTCCATACTCGCCCCATAGTCCACTTTTCTTTTCAGGATTCTGTCATCTCTTTCAAAATCGACCTCTTCTGGGCCCATTCTCCGTTTCTTACTGTTCTTTTTCTCAGCCTTTAAAGTTAGCTACTTATTATGACCCTCCTCACCTTCATCCTCATTCTTCTTCTCCTCTTTTTCATCTCCCTATTTTCCATCTTCCTCAATTTCCATTTCTTTGTAACTTACTTCAGTGCCCTTGCCCTCTTCATCAGTAATAGGCATTTCCTCCTCTTCCATATGAGAGTAATCCTTACTCAGCCGATCATCTTTCTCCTTTTCCAGATTCTCTTTATTAGTCTCACTATCTTCATCATTCTGGTTCTCTTTATCTTTTCCCTGATTCTCTAGGGTTTCAGCACTAGTCTCCTCCTATTTTTCTGGATTTGCCCTCTTCTTTGTTCTAACCCTTTTCTTTAGAATCTATTTTTAACTTTCCTGCTTAACCTGCCTCACAATCCATTTAACCCTCTTGGGGATAGGTTCTAGAATATGGTTCCGGGCATACTCAGAAATTAATAGAATGAGCCCCACATGGAGCATCGGGTTACTCGATTTCTTTCTATGCTCCATCACGCTATTATGCAATGAACTCAGAAGATAAAAAGGGAACAAAATATTTTTACCATGCCTGAAGTGGTTGGCTAGGACGAAGTGTAGATTGTAGATTTTAGAGTATCTACCACCCAAGGTAAAATAATCGATCATAACTGTGAGAATGTCAGCCCAGTGGGATTTAATTTTTTGGATATCAACATAATCCCCCATCCCTTTACTAAGAAGGGCCTTTTCATCTTCAGTTTTTGGGAAAATATTGAAAGCTTGAGTTCCTGCCCTCTTATTGTCCCTATATAATTTCATGCCCTCACAAGACAAGCCTGTAATTTCATAAATAACCCTCATGGAGAGAGTAAAAGATTTTTCCCATAGGTTCACTTTCTCATCCTTCCAACCCTCTGCAAAAATTTTTGTTATCTCTGTATCCCAGCCATGGAGCTTCTCCAGACATTGAGAAATGCCTCCCTTTTTCAACCTTCTCTAGACCTTCTTCTTCTCTTTCCATTTAGTGCAGTCAATTGGCTCCTCCCTCTTCAGACCTCGACCCATTATTCTCGTCGCTTTCTGAAAATGCCAATACTTAGCAGTATTAAACATAAAATTCTGGCAAGATTTACTATTGTGATTATTCTAGTTTGAGTTTAACACCCAGAAAGTGTGCGGTGTCACAATTCTCATTAATCATGTTTCCTTTGAATGACAAAACACATTAATTTTAATAATTAAAGATGACCTCATCATTAATTATGATTATTTATAACTCCTTCAATATTGTTCATCCTATCGTACCTGATAAGACTAACCATCTCCATTTTAAAATCTGCCTCACCTCGCCATGATTGCATGACATCAGATAATACTCCCATGTTTGCTAATCCATCCGCTGTAATATTATCTTCTCTGAAAACATGTGAAGTATGGTAATCTTCAAAATTGGACAAAATGGATTTGATTTTTTCAATGATACGGCTTATTGTCCATGAAGCTTCATGAGTGCCTTTTATACATTTAATTATATTCAAAGAATCTCCCTCCAACCATAGTTTAGAGAAGCCCATATCTTTGGACAACATGACCACATGAAGGGCAGCCATTGCTTTGACCGTATGGTTTGTCTGAACTCCCAGCGGAGTCGCCACAGCTCCCAAACAATTTCTAGTATAATCCCTTATTAGGCCTCCCACTCCATCAATCCCCAGATTCCCTTTAGCAGTCCTGTCAAAATTCCCTTTAACCCAACCACTCGGAGGAGCACTCCATCTAGTATTTTCCCTCAAGTTTGGGTTACTGTCTTTCTGCACCTAAGCATTCATTAATATATCTCTGATACAGAGAGAATTCTTGTAGGGGGAGTCGCTAGATAGCTGATTTTTAAAATTTTCTAGAAGATTTCTACACACACTATTAGTCATAATTTGATAGGGGGAGCTTTTTTCTCTGAAGATTCTATTATTTCTTTCCTTCTATATTCTCCATGTGAAGTGGGGCAGAATTAGCTTCCAAAGATCTTTGGCTTCCTTACCCTTAAGGGGACAATTCCATTGTTTAACCATGTCCTGAAAATTAAAAGGTTTGACCCACTCCAGGTTAATGATATTGAGCACTGAATTCCAGACTTTACAGGAGTAGGGACAATGAATCATTATATGATTGCAGTTTTCAGCTTCAGAACAACAAAGGATACATCTATTAGGCATACCAAATCCCCTTTTGCAAAGATTATCCACTGTAAGGATTTTATTCTGAATAAGAAGCCAGAAGAACATGTTAATTTTAGGAATAAGGATGTTGTTCCATACCTTACAGCTAGAAGAGTGGTTATCCTTTTGGTGCAGAAGAGTAGAGGCAGAAGAGATAGATAATTTTCCATTAGCCTCCGGCCCCCAAATCAAAGAATCTTGTTTATTATGTCTAATAAACCAGGGAGAAAGAAACTTACTGACCAAATGAAGAGAATCATCAAAGGAACTAAGGTCTACCCATTTATCATTGACCTAGTAATCAGAAACCTTCTCTCCAAAAATTTCCATACAATCCGCTATCGCTAGCCTCCATTCCTACTTGTCACTAGGGCCTTCTTCCTTTAGCCATTTATCTATCTAGAAATTGATTTTCCTGCCATTTCTCAGCTTCCATCTAGCCCCTTTTCTGATCAAATCCCTACTTTTTCTTATACTATTCTAGATGAAAGAGCCATTGATCTCTGAAGGGTCCCTAAGAACTTCCTCCAGAGTGGTTAAGTGGTACTTTCTCTTGATGATATCATTCCATTCCTTCTCTTCTTCAAAGATTCTCCAACACTGTTTTGCTAGCAGAGACTTATTTATGTTTTTGATACTTCTGATGCCAAGCCCACCCCATTTCTTAGGTTTACACAACACCTCCCAGGCCACAAGGCTTAATCTCTTCTTCTCTTCCACTCCAGACCAAAGATAGTAAATTGAAGTTGTTACTAAGCACAACTGGAGTTGATGACCGAATAGAACTAGAGTTAAAGAATGACAAAACTACTTAGTTGGCATATCTATATTTAGGGATTGAATGATTGATTGCTTTGTTTTTTATGATCAGTTAAACTAAATCATGGAAGAGATTTAAAGCATATTTTATTCAGAGTCATCCAGGAGAGATTTGCAGAATAAAACTAAAGCAAAGCTTTACGGGATAAAGCAAAGCATGGCGAGATTTATGGATCAAGAAGTGATCTATGACAAAAACAAGGAGATTGAGAGGCTAATCATGTCTATATAAAGAGACAAAGAATTCATTATGAAAGGTGGAATGTTGAATATATTCTGGTGAAGATAGAATTCTTCATGCAGATTTGATTGTATAGGTTGAAGAACAGAGCCAAGGAATTCTACAGACACCGAGCAATAGAGGATAGAGCATTCACTGAGCAGAAGAAAGAAAGAAAAGGAACTGAAGTGAACATTGATCAGAGAGGTATTATTGGACTAAAAATAGATCTGAATATCTGCAAGTTAAAGTTGTATTTTGAACAGATCATTTACTGTATCAGTTTAACCACTGATTCAGAAAATCTCTTAACCGAGTTGGATTTAACAGTCCTTATTGTATTGAGATACTCAAGAGTATCAAAAGGTTTTCTTGTTGACAACATAGTGGCTTTTCCCTTAGCAGAGTTTCCACGTTAAAATCTATGTGTCAAATGTGTATATGGTTCATTGCATTGATATTTTTCTTTACACATTATTGAAATTGGATAGGTCGGTTAACGCTAAGTTTATTTACTGCTATTCGGTAAAGTCTAGAAAAGATAAACAGTATATCTTACCAAGCAGGTTATATTTGATAAATTTATTTATGGCATACATCTTGATGGACTGAAAGATAACTAGAGGGTATTATATTTAAGAGATAAGTTTTGGTTGGATTTTTGGAATTATTTTTAAGACCACTGATTCACCCCCTCTCTCAGTTATTCTAACAAAAACCATCTAGGCCACAAAAGGAAACTGCAAAAGAAATATCTGGTAAGAGGAAACTAGTTCAAACTAAACATGTGTCGATTCATCTTGTGAAGAGACCCAAGAAGAAAGTTAATATTGGGCAAAGAGGATGATGATGAAGAAATGACAGTAAGTGATGATGTAAATAAAGTCAAAATTGCTACTCACAGGTATCCAACTAATGTGGATGAAATTTGTGAAAACATCAAAAGCTCAACATGTTTAGCAGGATTTAAGTTAATCAAGTATGAAATGTTAAGCAAACCTAACAAGGCAAATATTGAGGATGATATGATGGAGATGTTGATAAACTTCAAGATGACACCTTTGGAAATTAGAAATTTTATTCTTGATGAACTATTGGATAAAATTGATGAGAAATGGCAGTTTGCCATCATGACCGAGAAAGAGATAAGAGAAGGTGCTTTTGCCCAAATAAAGCCCAAGTTGACACACAAACAAGAAGAAAATTCATGGAGGATTATAGGAATAGGTTTACTCCTAAGATGAGGGCATATTCAATACTAAAGAATGAAGTTGAAGAAGTTTTTCAACAGAGCCAAATAATTTGGAAGACAATCTTTGGACTGGTAGTGAGTAAGGATACAAACCAAGATGCAAGCACATCTAGACAGACAAAGATAGATAACAAAGAATACATAGCCGAGTCAAATCATCTTGTGGAAGATAAAATGGAGAAAGTTGAAGAGAGTGAACAACAGGTTGAGTTCATTATTGATGATGTACCTAAAGACACACAATTCAAGATTAATGCCTTAACCGAGGAAGAAGTCAATGAATTAGCTACTGCCAAGGTAGATTCATATGTACACCTCCCAAGCACCAATCCAATCTTAATCTCAGTTCATGATTATACAGAGATTAAAAGTGCACCGAATGTGGATTCAACAATACAAAGCACCATCCCAATCACAGTTGAGGATTCACATAATGCAAGTGTCGAGGAGTAGGATAAGCCAGAAATCTCAATTCCACATTCCCCTACCATGGCTAGTCTTGAAGTAACTATAGAAGAAGGAGATAAATTCACATAAGATAAAGTAGATAAGGTAGTAGAAACCGAGGAGAGACAAGAGCCTAAGGAGCAAGAGGTTATTGAGGTACTTATACAACTACCTATTGTTACACTTCTTGAACAAAAGACTGCAGATACACCTGATCAATAGGTAATGAGTACTCAGAAGGAGTTAGTCTTAGTCAGTGTTGATACTAGCATAGTACAAGAAGAGCAGAGACTGAGCATCAGTTCACCAGAGACTAAAAGGAAGAAGTCACATAAGAAGAAGGACAAGTCTCCTCGCTCACCGGTCACACTAGATGAAGTTATAGTGCTTCCAAAATGGGACACTGGTAACTTAACTTATGAGTAGATGCAAACCTCGCAAGATCTACTCAAAAGAAAAAGAAAATAAGAGGAACTACAAAGAGAGCATCAACATAAATATGTATTACATGAAATCAAGGATATTTTTGTTGATGCATTTGAATTGCAAGATATAGATGAGAAAACTCCTATTATAGATCAATTGGTTGATATTGTTAAGAAGGTGAACATTGATGATCTAGAGGCAAATGCAAAACTAATGAAATGGTTTGTGAGAAAGTTTGACAAAAATTTTTTGGAGATGGTTGCCATAGAAATGGCCGTGAAGAAGGTTAATTTTTCTGAGTCAATAATTATTTTGGAAGAAGTTGCCAATAATGTTTATTCTTTGTATAAGAAACTATGTAATGCCAAATTCTTTACAAAGGACAATCATCAGCTTATTGAGAAGCTACAAGAAGATTTGAGGTCAATGGGAAATTCATTGAGCATGGATGCAAGTTCCAGCTTCTTTCATTTTTCTAGATTGACTTTTGCCCAAGGGAGATTAACTGAGCTCATGGCTAATGATGACAGAATAAGGGCAAAATTGATTTCTATTCAAACCATGTTGACACCTCATTTGGAGGCTATGCAGAGAGAATTGCAAACTACAAAATAATTACTAAAGACAGATCCACCCTCTTTTGCAGAAAGTATGGTTGATCTAGCTGCCCAGCTAGAGATCAAATTGCAGGTTTCGGAGTCTGTAAGAAATGGATGGGACAATGCTTTAGCAATGGTCCTTCAGCTCCACAAACATTTTTTGGATAAGTATTGTCTGACCCTAGATTCCAAGAGTGACAAAAACAATGGGGGAATGAAGTAAAGACAAAAGGGGAAGACAAATGCAAATATGTGTAATATATGTATATTTTTTGTATACCGAGTCATAAACTTAGGGGGAGTATTGTGTACTTCTTAAGTACTATTTTTGTTAAAGTATTGAAAAGTCATGGCAAAGTGTTTTTTCCACTAATGTCAAAGGAGGAGATTGTTGATCTCCAAGTTATATTGCCTATTAGTGTCCAACACTTAGTCATTTATCTAGGCAGGTTAGTCAGTCATCACTGCGATCGAGCTATTCTATTAAGGTCGAGCATTGTATAAGACTTGTATTTTTGTACTGAGCATTAGTTACTGCTGAGAAATTAAATAGTTGCCAAGTACCCCTAGAGTTGTCGAGAAAATCAAATGTCCAGCATGTTGACTGCCGAGTTGAGAGTTGTGTCGAGTGACAACATATGAACACCGTATTGACTGCGCACTAGAGACCCCATATGCCGAGTGAAGGAGTTTTTGTATATGTATTTGGAATGGATCAAAAAATTATGTAAACCATTTTGGTCGACTTCTATGTGACATTTAATTATTTTCAAAGTATTTAATTGAGTTAGTTATGCGATTTGACAGAGCATTGATCCCTATGCAAGCCAAACAACCAATTAGAAAAAGGGAATGCTTAAGCAACAAAAGAGATGAATCTATATCGTTGATTTTGATCTAGAAGCTTCATCTATTTTCTATTTAAGGAAGCCTCAAATCCCCAATGAATTAGGTATGAAGGAGAAGAGATCGTGTGTATGTCGAAGGAGCATAGATCAGATAGAGTGATCGAATGGAGAAATGAAGGGCATAACAAAGTTATCAGATTCAGAGTTCAGATAAGAATTGGAAGGAGGAGATCTGTAATCAACATTTGAAGTGCAAATCGAAGGATCAGGTACTGATACAATTTTCCAAGTGAATCAGGGTAAATCTCTTAACAGAGTGGTCCTAACATACCTTTGTAAATCTCCTAACATAGTGCTTACTTAGCTGTAAGTTTTAAATCCTTTAATCAAGTTAGACCTAATAGTCTGTAAGCCTTTAATAGGGAAGACCCCTCACAGGGTAGATCATCATGAGTGATCAAAATTTTGTATCCCTAACATGCACACTTTGTTACAGCAGTAGTGAAGATTTGTGGGTGTCATCCCCTCCCGAGTTTTACCTTCAAGGGTTTGCGAGTTACCAAATCTTGTGTAATGAGCTTATATTATTGCTTATCATGAATGTGATTACTAGTTAGATCTATTACAGTATTGAAGTTTGTGCTTATAAGATACATGATATGCATGTTGAATCAGTTTGTTTCAATTGAGTAGAAGTTTATATATA
>MU225139.1:1434545-1474023 GCA_018584345.1 Thuja plicata | reverse complement strand
TATATATATATATATATACATATATACATATATACATATATATATGAGTGCAATATCATTTAGAAATGAGACCATACAAAGAATCAACACCATACTTCCATTAAAGCAACCTATCCAGATATACCTTCAATATACAAGGGGAAATTTTAATCTAGGCACTTATATGCAAATGTAAAGCTTTTGCATTATCATGGCTTTTGCTAAATATTCTAGCGGTGCCCGTTCCCTCAATATTTAGTCCATATGGAAACATCAGTGAATTAAACAAATAAGTAAATGATCTTTTCAAAACATTTCTTACTCCAATATATTTAACTATACATATATATGTGAGTTCCTTATGTATACATGGCTGAATATGTTTACAAGGAGACAAAATAAAGCTAGGTTAATCTGAATAATTGAATAACATAACCATAGAGATAGATGAAACAAAAGAAACCTTTGATAACCATAGCCCAATTAAACCAAAATGAAAATATTTAAGTCAGTTATTTTACTTATTTTCCGTATAGTGTTTCAAATGTTTCAATGTCTTTGAGTCGCAAAATTAACCATACTTTTAAGTCTAGTTTTCTTCATAATAGACATTTCACCATATCTACAGAAGCAAAATTTACGCATCTTTTTATAGAGTCTATATTATTATACTGTAACTATACACTAGATAAAACCCTAGGTGTTTTTAACTATCTCCTTTCCCCTTAGTTTCAACTCCTCCTTAGCCCGACTTACATCTTCTCCCTTGTCGTCAATGTGGTCTACTTTATCTGCCTTTAGAAACCAGTCTAGGCACTTCCGGTCTTTACATACCCTTACCTGCATAACACTTAGAAAAAACATCTGATTCCTTCTAATTATTGGAAGCCTTTATTCAAATGCCCTAAAATTTGTAATCATCAAAATGGGGTAGACTTGGAACGATCGATCTCTAGCTCCATAGTCACTTTGATTGGGAATGTAAAGGTTGCTCTCAATGTTTTCCAGAACTACATCCAATTCCTCTAGAAGGAATTTCTCAAAAAGGCTAAAGCATAATTCACTAATGGTCGTCTTGTCCCTATCAACATGAAGTAGTGTGGCTACAAACATAGCTATCACTTCAGTACTCGTACTTAAGCAATGAAAATTCCTTACCTACAATATTCATTACGTCTTTGAAAATGAGGTTAGGTTTCACCTTTATTATCTTTCCAAGCTTGAACTTCATTATTTTGTTTTTGAATGACATTTATCTATTACTAGGTTTCATCTTAATTGGAGTATCCATCTTTCTCCTTGAATCCAATTTTTACTCTAATAAAATGAGCTCGGTAAGCATCTCCCAACTAATTAACAACCCTTTGTACATGTGGGATTTATTAATCTTTGTGCCAACCTTTGCAACGAGTCCGTAAGTAATTATAAATTTGCCATCCTCGATCTTATCAGTAAGATTACTCACGCTTGCCACACTTCTTCTGGTATCCAATCCACATCATGTCTTAAGTTTAGTAACCGTTATTAAAGATTAAAGCAATCTTGGAAATTAGAGCATACCTTTTTAAATCTATACGCACTAAAAACTGACAAGATCGATATCCAAGTAAGCAATACTCCTGTACACTTTCATAATTATACACTGAAGATGTCATGATTGAGATTTAAGAGGCACAAATTATTAGATCAATCTATATTATATAAATGTATCTTTATATAGTAAGAACATTTGTATAAATATATATTATTTATTTGTGTTTATTTTAAATATATATATATATATATACGTGTGTGTGTGTGTGTGTGACTAAAAGGGACATTTTAAATGGATGTGAAGCTATAATGCTATAATGATTTATGAGTATTACTCAATATAGTATATTGTGAGCTTTATATATACAAATTTTATTATGTATTATAGTAAGAAGGATATTAGATATAGGGATACATTTCATCACAGTTACACTCCTATGCGTGATCTTTATGTCTTTAAAGCCAAGGATATCTAGACTCGACCTATGTAGGAATATGAATTTCACCTTTGTACGTATCACACATTGTTGAAAGTTAGCCTCCTTTCAGGGTGGAGCAGGGGAGATCATTTCTTTGATGGAAGGCTAATGTCAATTTCCCCGTTCTTATTGAACACTATACCATAATCTCTCTCTAGGAGAGCAGGTGATCGCTAGATCATCCTATACCAATCTTTTCCCCATTCGCTCCTAGATTGGCAAGCTTGTCTGCCACCCTGTTACCCTCCCTGAATATAAGGTTTATAGTGAAGTGATTAAAGAGATTCAAAATCGCCATAATTTGTTTGAGCATCCCATCATGCTGCGAATTCAAAGTTTCCCCTTTCCTAATAGCATTCACTACCAGGCTCAAGTCTCCCTCTATTTCCACTTTATCTATTCCATGCCTTCTACATAGATGTAAGCCTTCCAGTAATGCCATGAATTCTGCAACATTTTCGGACTTCACCCCTATGGGACAAGCCATACTAGCTACTAATTCTCCTTCCCAATTGTAGATACAACATCCAATACCAACCACTCATGGATTTCTTGTTGAGGCTCCATCAAAGTTCAACTTATGTCATCCAACTGAGGGAGCTTTCCAAGCACACGATTTTCTTAGTTGCTATGATTCTTTCTTAACAAAATTATTCAGAGGAGAAATTTTGAGGCCTGTTGACTTGTGTCTCATTTTATCATCCCACTCTGAAAAATATCAGACCTTGAATCCCCACACTATTCTTGTTGTTAATTACTTCTACTATAACTGCTTCTAACTTTTTGATGAATTGCTTTGCCTCCATTTATGAATCTTTAAAAATCCTTCTATTTCTCTCTTTCCAAACTTCCCAGATTAGGAAGGATGGGGCCATGGTTCATAATTTTTAATACAAATCATTATTTTTAATTCTTGGCCAAAATTTGAATAGATAAATAATCTTAGTAGGGAGAATTGATTTCCAATTTAACCTATTCATTAATCATATCCGACATTTGTTAATAAAGTAATAGTTCAAGAGGATACGATCCACTGATTCATCTTCTTTCTTGCATAAGGTACATCTAGAAGGTCCCTGGTACCCCATCTTCCAAAACCCTTCTGCAGTGATAATCCTGTATTGCATATTTGTCCATGCAAACATACCCGCCTTTGGAAATCATGCTGAATCCTAACATAATTCTATTGGCAATTTAGATTTAAAGAACTATTGTTTCTTATAAAGGATGTTGTAACATCTTTGGTGTTATATTCACCATTCTTTTCCCCAGTCCATATGATCTTATCCACTCTAGGGCCAGGAGAGATCAAGTGAGTTTCAAGGATCTCTGTCAACTTGGCTCTGAAGTCCTCTGGAATGTTATGGTTCTGACCTAGCTCCCAGTGCCTGCCTATGGCTGGATTCCCATTAGGAATGACAATATAGTTTTTGACATAAATACCTATCTAATTTTTGAGATAAGAGACAGTCTCTTGGTCATCTAAGGGAGAACTTAGAGATGGAAAACCTCCCTAAGAGTCATCCCAAAAGCAAGCAATGCCTTCATTCCCTATATTCCAAGATACTTTATCCATTATTAGGGGTTTGCATTCTTTTATAAAATTCCATACCTGAGATCCTCACAGAGGATTTTCACGACGAAGAATACTCAATGTATCATTTCTGCTTAGGTATTTATGTCTAATAAAATTTACCCATTTAGACTCTGGATACCTAATGATTTTCCATACCAATTTTTCCACAAGGGAAACATTCTAATCTTTGATGTTTTAAAGGTTCACCTCTCCATCTTCCCTAGACCTACATAACTTATCCCATGCTACCATAGCCATCCTAGATTTCTATGTCGATCCTTTCCATAAGAAGGTTATGAACCTCAGGTAAATTTTCTTTCTTATCTCACTTGGCATATTAATGCATGTCATTTTGTGTATTGGTAGAGCATATATAACTTATTTAAGCATAGTTACTGTACCTATTATGGACAACCACTTGCCTTTCCAAGATTCAACTCGCTTTTCCACCTTTGCCATTACATTGTCCCATAAACCTGTAGATTTCTCCTCTTTGACAATCAGGATCCCTAAATATTTACTCAGGAGTTGTCCTTTCTTAAAATTTAGAATATTAGCAATCTCATCTTCTAAGTTGGCATCTGTGTTGAAGAAGAAGATATTTGATTTTTCCTTATTAATTAGCTACCCAGAGGCTTCCGAATAAGCTCCTAATATTTTATTAATGTTCGTAGCCTCTTTTATTTCTACTCTCCCATATAACATGGTATCATCCACAAATTGCTGGTGGGTTGTTGCATCTAATTCACTTGTGATTTTAATACCTTTCACCAATCCTCGTTCCTTTTCTTTCGTTAAAGACCTACCTAAATCTTTGGCCATGATTATAAACAAAAAATGGGGATAACCATTTACTAATACTGAAATCCTGGGAGTGGAGATACATTTGAAGATTAAATTAATCCATTGGTTGGAAAGGCCAAAGTCTTTCAAGCACTTGCATAGAAACATCCAGTCTACTTTATCATAGGATTTTTTAATATCTAGTTTAATTAGCTTACTAGGGACCCTATTATATTATACTGAATGTATAGCCTCCTGAGCTATATTAACACCATCAAATATTGATCTTCCGGGTATAAAGCCTGTTTGTTCTTCTGATATAATCTCTGATAACAAATCCTTAAGCCGGTTTGCCATAGTCTTGGTTAATAGTTTATATATATTATTACATAGAGATATCGGTCTGAAATAATCCAAGTTTTCCACTTTCTCCTTTTTTTTAATTAGAGCTAAAAAGGTTTTGTTCAACTCCCTTAAATATTTTCTTGAATTTATGATGTTTTCCAAAACTTTTGTTACTTCCTCCCCTAAGAAATTCTAACATTCACGATAAAAAATATTAGAAAACCATCTGGCCCAGGGGCTTTATTTGGATGGTGTTGGTATACAAGCTTCTCTATTTCCTCCATCGTGAACTTAGGCTTAAGTCTCTTGTTCTGATATCTAGAACTCAGAGAGGGACCATTTTCCATAATTTTCTCCCGGGGCTCTCATTTTATACCTTCATTGTTATTCAAAAGGTTCTCAAAGAAGGAAAGCGCTTCTCTAGAAATATCCTTTGGATTGTCTGACATAGTTCCATCAGATTTTCTAATTTCTAGGATATTGTTAACATTACTTCTAAAAGTTTTATTATGCTTTTTAAACTGTGTATCTTTTAACTAGGTTGCAGGTCCTTGTAAAACCTGCTGAACTCTCTTTTTTTGTAAAGGTTTCGGGTCCTTGTAAAACCTGTTTTTATTAATCAGAACATTACTTCTAATCTTAGTGTTGTTATGAATGGATTTAGTATTCTTATCTCCTTATACTAACCATAGCTCTCTGGACTTCTTCCTCCAGTGTATTTCTTCCTTTGCCACAATATTTTCATACTTACAAAGAAAGTCTTTTTATTTCAAAAAGCTTTCCTTTTTCATCCCCTCCTTTACAAAATTTTCATTTAATTCCTCTAATTCCCTATCTACTGACTTTTTTGCTTCAAATATGTTGCCAAAGTGTTCGTTGTTGCACTATTTCAACCTTCTTTTTATTGCCTTCAATTTCTCCATAAATACATAAGATCTTGATCTTTCAAAGGTCTCTTCTTTCCACCAATTGCTAATCAAATCCACTAGTTTCTTATCTCTAAATGACATCTTCACGAATTTGAATGGACACGTATATGGTTTACTATTTTCTTTGATGTGAAGAGCTACTAGGAAGTGGTTCGATCTTGAGGTTGGAAGGATTGAGGATTCAAGATCGAAGTTGAATGTTAACAGATTGCCTCTAAAGAAAAGCCTATCTAATTTTTCAGTTACATTACTAAAACCCAACCTATGGTTGGTCCATGTAAAAATCTCATCACCTGTCTCACTATCCATGAGTTCATTCTTATCCACCCATCCCTTGAATTCTTCCATAGTTTGGGAGGTCTAGACCACCTGATTTCTCACATCGACGCAATATAGCATTAAAATCTTCGTCAATTACAAAGGTTTGATTTGGGAGGGATTCAAATATGTAGTCTATGTCTCTCCATAAATCTCTTTTCTCCTGCAGGGAGGTAGAGTTGTAAAGGTTGACTATATTAAAGTACAAGTTGCTACTAATGCTCTTCACCTTGCCCCATATCTAGAATCTACCATCTCTCATTTGTTCAAATGATACCTTTAAAGGATTCCATACTACCCCCAAGACTGTAGAAGTTCATATGGCATGTTCTCGTACTACTTTCCAGATTCCTAGTTTCTGCTTGAGCTTCTCTAAATCTACCCTACCTATCTTAGTCTCTTATAGTAGGATTATTTCATCCTTGAATGCACCTAAAAAGTGCTTAAATAAGCATTGTTTGTTAGGGGCATTTAATCCCCTAACATTCCAAGCGATAACCTTCATCGCGTCATGGGAAGGTACTTCCCCTTCCCTGCATAAAGTGACATGATCTTTGCCTGGCCTATTGCCATTGCATCTTTCTTTCTGAGCTCATTTAAGGACTTCCTCCCCTTCCTCTTGAGATCCTTGGCACAATCTGCTTGATCTTTCCTTTTCTCCTCAATAGCAATTCCTAAAGTCTCTTCTATCTTCCCTAAATCCATCTTACCATCTTCCTGTTTGTTCACCCTATCCTCCTCTACTTCCCCATCATTAAGAGTACTGATAATTCTTCTAAGTATTTCTTGGTTATGATCCAAAGCTACCCCACCTTCCGGGATAAGATCCAAACCTAAAAAATCATTGAGATTCTCAAGCTCCATCTTTTCAATCTCATTCATTTCCCATACATCTTCCTCATGTATCATTCCTTCTTCTTGTTGAAATTCCTTTTTTTTTCTTTGCTGATTCTTCTTCCCATATAGATTCCTTATCTGCTGTATCAATGTTACGGAGATCGTTACTAACCATCCTTATCATTTCTTCAGTTTGGTCTAAAATGTTTTCTAGGGACTCCTTATATTCCTCTATGTTGATATCTATAGATATGACATCTTTTCCACTGATTTCTCCTCTGCTACTAATGCTTTATTCTCTACTGCTCCATCTTCCCTATCCCTAACATCTTGATTCTTATTTCCCCATTTCGCATTGACATTCCCCTTCTTAATGTTATCCAATTCTTGACTAACCACTCTGCTCATAGCTTTAGCTTTTTTCTAAAATGATTTTTAGGGAATTTTTATCTACCCCAATGTACACCGATTTCCTTTCCTTATTATCACCTTCCTTTATTATTGGTTCCATATCTTTACTTCCCTCCTTAGCAACCATCTTACTCTCTTGTTCCTTCCTTTCCTCTCCATCAAGGGCAGGATCAGGGATAAGATTGATGCCCTCCAAATTGATATTATCTTGAAGCTCCACAATTTCTCCTTCAATTTCAATTTTTTGATTGGGAACTATATCTTCCAAAATGAATATGCCCTCTTGATCATGGAATCTAATAGTTACCTCCCAATTTCGATTGAAGGGACACTCTTGCCTTCCTACCATATTTGTATCGTCTTCTGCATTCAAGACTGTTCCATTATAAAATTTTGGATTAATTTTGAAGGATGCATTCTTGCTTATTAATACGATAGGTTTTAATAATTTAATGTTTATATTCATCTTAATAGTTATTATACAATTGGAATATGAAAAACTATCTTCCTCCATTCCTGCATAAGTCCGTAACTGATTGCCAATTTTCCTAAGAATTTCCTTGTTGATTAGTTCTACAGGTAAATTAAGAAGTGGTATAACTCTTTCTACTTCAAAATTAGTCAAATCGCTACGGTTAAAGTACAGTTGCAAATCAAAATAATTGAACTTATGGTCTTTCAATTTAGGAGATTCACCATATAATAATTTCATTTTCAATTTTACCTTCTTATAGTCAATATAAAAAAATTCTTCAGTGAGGATAGTGATACTTACCTACCCTTTGAACGATTTTTGAAACCAATCGACTATTCATTCCATTGGGTAACCAAAGCCATTACATCTCGCAAAAACCCCAAATTTCTCTCAAAGTTTTTGCATATGTTCAATTAACTTGTCCTTGATTTCCAGAGTGATAATATCATTACTCTTAGGGTTAGGGTTTTTAACATTAATATCAACTCTTGGTCTAAGATGATCCGAGGCATTAGGGTTTGATTTATTGGTTCCCTGCCGCCTTGGGCCAAACCCAGAGTGATCTAAATCCTTTTAAGAAGAACACCGGTGCTGGATATTGGGAACCTTCCTCTAGGAATTGCAGATGCTGAAAGCGATTTCAATGTGGAGGAATGTAGGGGACTGGCAGGAGAGAGTTAAGCTATTTCCAAGGAGGAACCCTATTTTTAGTTCCCTGAAAACCCCAGTGCTCTACTCGTAATGTCCATCTGGACGTAACCATGCTCCACTCCTTATCGCTTTTGGGTTGAGGAAGGGGAGCAGAGTTCACCCCAATGACATTCGAAAAACCTCAGCTTGCATATTTCGTTCTACTGTAAAATAAAGTTGACTTTCTAGAATCGTAGATTCGCAAATATTTATCTATAGAACTATATTTAGTTTTATGGTCTTTGACATTCCATTTCCACAATATTATAATTAATATATGTATTATATTTTATTTATAGATATATTTCTCTTAATATGCTGATTTTAGTAGTCCTAAAAAGAAGAGCAAATCTGTTGATCCATTTATAAGAGCTAGTATATATAAAAGTTTAAAAATAATTAATTTGAAAAAAAGAGAGAAGGATGTCAAATTTTTGAAAAATAAATAGATATACTAGTTTTAATTTGGACAATGCTATAATTAACATGTTTATGTGATGACTGCTTTATTTGCAGATTTATTTATTTGCTTCATCCATTTGCTTTTGATAGTCCCAATAAGAATAACAAACATATGTGATTAATACTTTATTAGCAAATGTATTTCTTTACAAATATGCTAGTCCATTTGCTTTTAATAATTAATTATGACAAATACTAACCACTACATGACACTTGTTATTATTTATTAATACATATACTTTATTTGGTAATTATATTGTACATGTACTTATTTTATTTAGCTATAGTATTTTTAATAATTATTTAATTATCTATTTTTAATATTGTCAATAATTATACATACTACTTTGCACAGTAATCAATAGACTTCTAATGTCTTCTTGCACAACAACATATTCTCACACTTAGACAATAATTTCATATATGAAAATTATAAATGTCATCCTATAAAGGGATAGTAAGGATGGTGCCAAATTTAAATTTACTTTTTGCTCTTTTCCGTTAGGACTAATAAAAACATTTTAAAATATTAAAAATACACACAAATTTATAAACCAAATACATATATATTTGAAAAATTCTCAAACACTATTAATTAAAATAAATGACACTTTGCATGGAAGAGAGGTGATACTATCAACCCAAATGACAAACAATCAGCACTTAATTGTATAGGAAACAAATGTTAAATGTGATTCGACGAAGAATTGGAACTGATTAAAATGCCTAGATGGCGGAAACTCAAAACCTTGGTAAAATTTGATGTTAGGCCCTAGTAGGGTTTCTCCTGTCGGGTTAACGAAAAGAGCTGAGTGCTGCTCAAGTTTTTTGTACGGACTTTGATCATGAGAACGCAATGGCGACGAAAATTTACAGCATCTGCAGTCGTCGAAAGTTTGTTTTGACATTACAGTCTTCGTCGATTCATCTGAATCTAATTGAACACAGACAATCAGCAATAGAGAGACCAAGAACAGCACCATTCCGCAGCATAAGTACGAGTTCGTTGAGGAATTCATGGCTTGACAAAATCAAGGGGTACATTCCTGGCCTTAAAAAGCCAGAAGGTCAACCTGCTGCTATCCCTTCCATCCCACCTTTTTCATTAGAAAGTAAGTATTAGTATTATTTTTTTTTCCCGAGGATCAGAGCTGTGAAAATAAATGTGTGATTTAATTAACATTCTTACATGATATGTTCGACGTCCTCTATTTTCAACCTTAGGCATGCTTGCTTGGCATTTGCTGAGGATTATTACTCTGTTCTAAGAGTTCATTTACCCCTCATTCTGATTTGTTTGAATTAATTTCTGAAAAAATGCTAGATTATGCTGACGAGCTTCAGAAAGCTCGTAAAATGGGGTCCCTAGAGCAGTTTGTTAAAGGCCGCGGTGGGCAAGTGACGATGTCTGAAGCTATTGAGAAGCAGGAGGCTATCATCAGAGTGCTTGCCTCCTATGATTTAACTGGAGAGGTGGGCTTCCATGTCCTAAAAATTGATTTCTTTTTTGTTTAGTACATATTGGGGAACTCATATGCTAAGTTATTGTAGTCGGGTTAATCTTCTATAGGCACTGAACTAAGGTAAAAAGGTTTCCTGGAGCTGTATGGTTACTTTACTTGAAGACCGTTCATATTACATATAGAGCCGCCTTCCATAAAGCACCCTGCTTGAATATCTAAGAGTCCATTTACCGGGAATTCCACACAGGATATTTTGTCTTTTACATATTGGATAGTTTAACTAAAGTTATGCCTGATCAACCAGGACCCAGAACAAAAAAAATTCTACAAAGATATCTAATGGACCTACAAAACTAGTTGCGATTGATCCACAAAATTTATGATGAACACTAGGTACCAAAAAATAGTATTGAAGTTGATTATCGCTGTACCCAGTTCAAGATAACTACTTTTTATAAATATTACATATTTCATTCTTTAGCGTTGTCTCTTAATGTCTTTCTTGATGTCAGTGTTCCATAGCTAAGAGTTCTGCATAATTTTTGCACAATGCAACCTATTAGTGAAATGCTTGCAGTCAAAGATAATGAGTGAAGTACATAATTAACACACACACAGTCTCTCTCTCTCTCTCTCTCTCTCTCTCTCTATATATATATATATATATATATATATATATATTTATATATATATTATCTGCAATAAATTGAGGACACTACTATTATTGTCAAATTCCTGTGACGCAGGGATTTTATTTGAATGGCATTTGTGATCTAGTTTTAGTTGCAATGCAAGTCATTAATAATCAACAAGAAAGAAATCAAAGAAGTTACTTGTATGCAAGTATTGGCACATAATGTTGCTAGTTTAGTTTGCTAGAGCTTTTGCATTTTATCATTCTTTGCAAGGTATAAAACTTCAACAATTTTTTTTTTGTATATTCAAAGAGAAAATACTGTTTGTGAGTTACTATAGAGTATGTTTAGGAAGATTGAATTGTTGTTCACTTGGTGCCATATAAGAATTGCCGAGGGGAATCTTATTTCCTTTTTCTTTACAAAATATGTTTCAGCACCTGGAAGCCAAGCATAAGAACGATGCAGCTAAGCGTTGTAATTGCACCATGGTAGACGTGGAGAATGCACTATCTAAATTCACATGGGCGAAGGCTGCACAAAAGAAGATAGATAAGTTAAAAGAGGAGGGAAAACCAATGCCAAAAAACTTAGCTGAGGTATTCTTTTCTTCTGAAACCTTTCATTTTTGCATGTCTGCATTTATGGTAACACAGAGTCTCAATTTTGCATTAGTGAGTGTATTCTACAAGATCTGGAAGCTGTTTTTGCTCCCCTAGGATGAGTTTCTAGAGCCATAGATTTTTTGGTAGCTCCCTTTTGAGAACCAACAACTTCAAAAAACCTTTTTGAAGCTTTTGGTTACATAGCCAATAAAATTATGAGGAAATTTTGCAAACATATAAAATATTTTTCCTCCTAAAATTTGATACACAGGCGACAATAAAATGACGTAAAAGTATAACCCACTACATTAACTTAATAAAAAAAAGAACAAAGCAATAGAGACAGAGGAGGAGAAAACTACGGAAATAATTTTAATAGAAGGTACTTTAAATTTTTTCTTTTTAAAACTCCAAAATTTTCGTTCTGTTTTCCTGCAATTGTCTACCAATTTTTTTGGCATCTGGATGCCAGAACTTGTCATCTTTGGAGAGTTGTTTAATGTGATTTGCAAGTTTTTAAATAAATTTTCAGTGTAACACATTGAGTCTATCCAAGTGAAACAGTCAGCTTGTAGGTTTTGATTACAGGACCTGTGGCATGCTTTCATGTTTGTTAGCTTGGTTTGTCAATTCTGTTGGTTTGGATGCGTTCCAAATGCATTCTACTTATGATTAGACCAAAGTACTGTTTTCTACTTTTAAAAGGCAACCACGAGATGTTTTTTTTTTTCAGTAACAACAAAACCAGACTGAATTCAAGTGTACAAAATATCATTATTCATGATCTATCAACAAGTAACTTTTACAATGATGTGGACAGGACAACTATACAGCAGTATTTCGGACAGAGATCGCAAGCGATTCTTTCAGAATTTAGAATCTTATGGTTCTTGTGTTTATTTTGTTCATGTATATTGCAGGACTGATTATCTATAGTTTATCGATTACTTGCCCACGGGGATGTGCCTTTAATTGAATTTTAGTTACTTCAATTGCCTTAAATTATCAGAAAATATATTAAGGGCATTCTTGTTAATGATCGCTAAATTTTAGTAGGAAGTTTAGTAGTTGACAATTACCAAAAGTCAGTTGATGAAGAGTAATTCAGAGTAGTTTGTATGCTTATGTTTTCTCTGCATTACAATGCCGTTGTCTTTGTTGATTTTTGGAGACACTCGCCAACACAGAATAAAATAACCAAGTATTCTATCCTCTCTTGAACAAGGAAACCTCAAATGCTAAACAATGTAGCACTGCGTGATCAAATAAGGCAACCCCAAGGTTTACATTATGAACATGCAACTTTGTGTTGGATATAGACTCATTGAAATGATGTGATGTTGCTGGTAACACACAAAGGGACTTACACAATTGTTCTTGGATTTAATTAACTATTTTCCCTCAAAGCAGCTGGAGCTTGAATTAAACTGTCTCGAACTTCAAATAAAAGATAAAAAAGACAAGGGTTGAGATCTAATCTACTCCTAGCACCTAAGGGCAATGATGATAATGGATAACACTTTGATAAATGGATTCGTTAAACCAAGCTTTGCTTCGCAATGAGGAAACAACTACACACAACTTGATGCAATCTCCAAAGGTGACGAAGGATTTTCATATTGTAAACATTCTTCCAAATACCCAATACTGGTGCAATCCAAATGAACATCCACAATTGAACTAGTGCTTAAGTGGGTCAAGACCAACTATACATTACAATTTGCAATCAACAAACTACAAATGTTATGAACCAATAAATTTATCATATATCTCCACATGTCTCCATTAAAATCAATGAACTTCAACTAAAGCTTGAGAAGTAGAAACCATGCAAAATGTAGAAACAACACACAAAGATCCACCATATCTTCAGTGAAAATTGTATATGAATTTTGACATAGTCTTGGCAACAATTTTTGATCTCCTCCTACTGCCACCACTACTTGTTCTAAGCTTTGCCCTACAATCTAATGACTTTACAACTGAGAAGGCCAAGTCTTTTATAGACCTCTCAATTACAAATGAAGGGCCTAGATTGATTCTAAATCAGCGACTGAGATAATAGAAAGGAAACCCTGATCGGGGTAGTTACAACTACCACCTACTTACATTTAATACCATCGAATAAGAAGATTACAAATCTTTAAGTACATATCCTTTCAAGGGTGAACCAATGAGAAAATTGATTGTGGTATTGCATCAAATGCCTTCCACATGTCCACTTATGAATGAGTCAGGTTGGATGAACTTGGACATGGTGACTTGGGATTGCTTGATTGGTTGAAGATAGGTAGGCACCACCTTGGCTTGCATATCTTGTAATCTTTCATAGTTCATCACAAAGAAGAGATATCTCTTGTACTCAACATGATCTTTCTAACTTTGATTAATTCTTCTGAAACTTATCCACTTCTTGTGAACGATTGTGATGGTTCATATTCCCAAATTGCTTCCTTTTCATGAATTCTTCTCCATCCTTTGGAATTCTTCATTGTACTTGGAATTCTTCCTCTTGGATGTCATCTTGCCATGATCTTTAATGATTCGAAATTGTCGATCTTCATGTTGATGAGTCTTTCATATTGATCTTGGATTTCCAAGGGAAATCCAAGGTCGATGTTTTATTCCTCATTTGTAGAGAGATCCTTTTCTTCATACGACTTGATCTTGATTTTTTTCCTCGAGCTTATCTTGAACCCTCATTTGTTCGAGATTGATCATCATCATTCCTTGCATCAATTCCTGAAAAAAAGAAACAATTTGGATCAAAGCTATGAAAAAATGAAATGAGTTGAAAAATTTAATCCTCACAATCATGAACATTTGATTAGGAAACCCTTTACAATGTTTGACACTAATTTGGAAAAATGCTTGGTTTTGTGATGAAATTTGCTTTAATTCTGATCCAAATCATCTCATTTTTTCTAGGAAATTTGCCTTTGATCCTGGAAATTTGCTTTTGATTTGATTATAATTCTTAAAAGGAGATATATTTTAGAAAACTTAATCACCCTAGATTGGGCAATAAGGAGTGGACAAGAAGTAGGCGTCTTGTTGCTTGATTTCGAAAAGGCATATGACCGGGTAGAATGTTCATTCATCATGACTGCTATGAAAGCTATGGGATTCCCTGAAACATATTGCAGAATGGTACGAGTCCTTTTCAAAGATGCCAATACAACTAGACATCAATGGGAGCTTACAAAAGCTTTCCCTCTTGGCAGATACAAGGCTGCCCATTGGCCCCAGCTTTATTTGTGATAGCCTCTGAAGGGCTATACTATGTTCTCAGATCTAACAATCTGGGCTCCAAGTTGAAAGGTATTAATTTTCCTATTGGCTCTCCTCTCCTCAACATTCAATTTGCAGATGGCAGAACACTGTTCCCAATGCTTAAGGAAGACAATGTAAGTAATTTGGTTAACAGGCTTGATCTGTTTTGTAAGGCCTCTGGGTCCAAGGTATCTCAAACCAAATCCATTCTTCACAGTTGGACTGATAGACCTCCTGAATGAATTAATATGTAGGGTTGGCAATGGGGAGGCCCTGATAAAATTGTTAGATATCTAAGGAGCACATTTTAAGTTGGCCCCTCTCTACCTAAGCTGTGGGACTGGATGTACTCCAAAATTGAAAGGAAATTGACTAACTGGAACAGGAACTACTTGTTACTGTCAGGGAGACTTCAAGTTTGTCAGGAATATTCTCATCTTACACTATATACTATGCCTCGGCTTGGTTCTTTGCAGGGTATCAACTTGATAAAGTTCAGAAATTGATAAGACATTTTTTGTGGTCTGATGGTAGAGGGAAGCATAGGAAGGATGCAGTCTGTTGGGATTGGTGTTGTGTAAGCAAAGATCAAGTGGGTTTGGGACTAAAGGACCTTAGGAAACAAGGCATTGCTTTAGCTGTTAAGTGGATTGTGAAGGCCCTTGAAGCTGAGGAGCCATGGAAAGTGCTGATAAGGAAAAATATCCGTGATACCTCTATCAAAGGGGCCAAGAAATGGAAAGGGCTGCATATTCATGACATCCTATTCAATAAATTTAGTCATCCCATTAGGATCCAATGTTATTCATAGCATATGGAGGGCTTGGGAAATGTGCAAAGGTGATTCATATTGATGCTATTAATTATAATAAAGGTGAAATTGTTGGGTATAGATCGGCCTGGTGGAATATCAAACACAATGGTAAAATGCTTGCTCTTTTACAAGGTTGTTCTGCTAGAAATTGGAATATAACAGGTTTAACATCTTTGGATGACTTATGTAATGAGCAAAATATTGAAAGTTGGGAGAATCTAAAATATGAATTACATTTGATGGACTAATAAAAGAACTTACTCTGTTTTGTGCAAATCTCTTGCTCATTTGAAGAGGCCTATGAAATCTATCAGCGAGTCGAACTTCTTCTCCAATATTTAGTGTACTGATGATGTCCCCCCTTCTCAACCTCAAGGCTAAATATCTGTATAATTCCCTTACCCGGACCTATAGTATTCTTGACCATGTGAATAGGAAATGGAATTTAAACCCAAGTGACATATTATGGAAAAGAACTCGAGTCCTGTTGGTCTAATAGAATTGAGCCTAAGAAGAATTGTTTTAAATGGCAGCTTCTAATTAAAAATCTTGTTATTAGCCCCACTCCTGTGCATTGTTTGTTTTGTGGTGAGGTGGAAAGTTGTTTTCATATCTTCTTTCAATGTCAGTATGTTATGTTATTTGTTCTCTTTTTATGGGTAACAAGGAATGGAACACTAATAAGGCTTGCTGGTCTGTAGTTCTTATGGGCTTTGTAATGGGTTTTAAAAAACATAATGTCTGTCGGCTGTTTCTGTCTACTAATGTTCTTTGGTTTTTGTGGAAGAAAAGAAATGAGCGCATATATCAAGGGAAAGAGAGGGTCCTTATTGAGTCTACTTGTAAACTCATTATGCTTGTGATTGTTTTGTGGTGAGGTGGAAAGTTGTTTCATATCTTCTTTCAATGTCAGTATGCTATTGTTATTTGGTCTTTTTTATGGGTAACATTAAGGAATGGAACAGCACTAATAAGGCTTGCTGGTCTGAAGTTCTTATGGGCTTTGTAACGGGGTTAAAAAAACATAACGTCTGTTGGCTGTTTCTATCTACTAATGTCCTGTGGTTTTTGTGGAAGAAAAGTAACGAGCACATATATCAAGGGAAAGGGAGGGTCCTTACCGAGTCTACTTGTAGACTCATTATGCTTGTGATTGTGGAACAGGAGATTTTCACCCTGAAACTTCCAGCCGATAGGTTTATGAAGATAATGGAGGAAGGTACCACAATCTACAAGGATGGTATTAAAGAATCTGACTTTTGGCCACAGGATCTCAGGATGATAGACAAGATGTTTCAAGAGGAATTTCTTGACTTCCAAAACACATACTGCGAGGAGCACAGATACCGACTAAGGCGAGAGGAAGCAGTCTGAGATCTAGAAGGGACACCATATTTTCGATAATCCCAGTTGGGAGAGAATTTCTCCTCCCCTCGGTTAGGCTTTTGATTCATTTCAGATCAGCAGGACCAAACCAAAGGAGGACAAAGGTAGAGGCAAAGAAAAAGTTAATGAAGATGAAGGAGGAGTTCAAGATAACTGAAATGTTGAGAAGCGCCACTTTGATTCTGATGAAGATTGAAACAATACGTCTTACCCTAAGTTGCTGGTTCGGATTCTGGTACGGATGCGGGTTTGAGATTCGGGTTCGAAATTCGTCCAATTTTTTTTTGGGTTGGGTTCGGATTCGTTTTGGGTTCATCCGTACAAGAATATATATATATATATATATAAGTTCTTACACCACTATGCTAATATTAAAGCAACTTAGCAAAATACACCACTTCGGTTCAAAATTTAAAAACAATAACGTCAACATTAATAATCAGCCACCATGATCAAATATCATCAAAAACTATCAAACAAATCATCATCATTTCGTTGTTGCATATTAGAAGCACAAAAAGTGTCACTAGCATCTATACAAAAAAATATATAAAAAATCATAAATATATACTATTTCTATCTAATTTATATATTATATTAATTTAATATTTGCCATAAAATTTATACTAATTTATATTAATATATTTTACAATAAATATATATTAGTATGATAAAAATAAAAAATGAAAACTATAAAATTACGTTTCAAATTTTTTTAATTGATACTATTCTATCTATTTTAAATTTATATAATATATTGTATAGAGTTACACTTGATATAGTATTAAGAATTTAAGATATCTATAACTACGTCTATGCCTATAATGTCACAAAGTTTACATTTTTGGTCATCTTCTATGAAAATAAAATTCAATTAATATAAATATTTAAAAGTACTATATTAAATATTAAAACCTAAATATAATTATTAAAAGTAAAATACTTCTATACTATAATATTTTGTTCAAAATATTAAAAAATTATATTAAATATATAACAATTTAAAAGCTAAATTAGATATTTTAAATGATTAATTTTTGATATTAAAAATACATTGTCACATTTAAAAACTTAATTTATTAAATATATAATAAAGACAAAAGTCATATGGTAAAAACTAAACCTAAGGACAAAAGCCATAAATATCAAAATAAACACAAAAAGCCATCCCTTGCAGCGTCAAACGACAGAGAATATATTGACCATAATTCATTTTGGACTCGCGCGGGCATTTGAAAAGTCGCCCAAAATTGCTGGAAAATTGCGCAGGGTCCTTCTCAGCGAATATCGAACGAATTACCCAGTCTGATGTCGAATTTTGAGCGGATGTGCACCGTATCCGACTTTCGACCGAACTGACTTACGAATTTGGCCTTCAGCAAGCGAATGTGGTAACTTAGGTCTTACCATATTACTAGTTTTTGTTATAACTTACTGTTAATGCTATCTATGATATTGACTTTTGTACTTCGGTTAATACTGGTTGAACTGCTTGCTACTACCCTGATAAACTTTGGACATATTGTAAGTGACCAGCTTGATCACTAAATCTGTAAGTAGTCTGTATTTTGATATTTTATTAGTAATCAATAATCAATTCAAAGGAAAAAAATCAATTATATTTTATATATTATTTCAAAGCTATTTAGCAATGTTTAGTTATTTTGTCAATTTAAAAAATTTATTATTTATATATTTAAAAAAATTCAAATTTATATAAAAGTGAATTTGATTTCGAATTTCTTCTCCTTGCCGATCTTCATCTGGATTTTATCGTTACCGAACTCGAACTGGAATTCAAACCTTGTGACTTAGCCTAACAACAAGGACTGCTTACCCAACTAATAGGGGACAAATAATACATGGGCCCCAGCAAGTAATCTGCAGCACCCACATAGGATATAATGAGTCAAAATAAGAAAAGACAAATGTTTGGGTCTCAGTCAAGGGAGGTGTGATGTCCCTGATTAGGAGCTGGGTCGACTCTCTCTATTTGCTAATATTCTATCTAAATAAATAAATTATTAAACAAATTATGAATAAATATTAAATACAATTATTAAATAATTTTATCTATAGGCCGACTTGTTGTTTGTGGCGGTTTTCCCTTTGAGGCCAACCTTTGAAATAATAAGCATTTATATAGGTTGATTTGGGTAGCTAAGGGAAAAAAGTTTATTTTGCAAAGGCATTAAAAAAATGCTTTTGTTGCTGGGGTGGAAATCTCAGTAACCACTATAGGTGGGATGATGCCCCTACCTATTCACTCTTCACAGCTTATTATTGTCCTTTCCTTCCATTCTGAATGCCAAATCTTGCATGAGCAATAGAGACAAGGAGACAGATGCAAGGTTAATGATCACTGAGGCTCAAGTGCTGTGACATCAGTAGTGACTGGTTCAAGCAAAGAAGGCAAGACATTTCCATAATTGTGTATTTCATGGAGATTAATAGATCTGGTCCATTGAGGAATTGTTGTGTGGATTTGCCACTTCCAAGACATTCTATCTATAATCAGTCCACTCAAGTGCAGACATCAACCAGGAGAAAGTAAGTACAAATTATATCAGAGGTGAATGAATCAATGGCATGTAAGTGGACATGATCAGATATAATGTTTAGATCTGAATTTATGTCAGTTTAGGATATGAAGTGTATGTGATGATCTGAGCATAGTTAATGATGCCAATCTGCACTTGAGGTTTGTAAAGAACCTAGGTTTTTATTGTGATATTGGAAATCTTGTTGAAGACAATAATTATTCTAAATCTGTAAAATTTCTGTTCTGGTATAATTTAGAGTTTATGAGCAACTTGAAAAGAAATCTAGGGTTTTCTGTCGTTTATCTGTGCATATAAATATGGGAATTTTAAGTGGGATATTTCAGGAGGCAACTGGCAAATAAGGTGAAAGAAATTGTCTTCTTTTGTATGCTTTTGCCTGTAAATGCCCTGCAACAGGAATGAAGGCCACATCATGAGCAGTGGACCCCCTGCAACAAAGACAAAAAAATCAATCCTGTAAAATCAAAACAAAAAAACTTGCAACACAAAGACAGAAGTAAGCCAAAATTTGATCAAAAAATGTTTTTGGGTGTGCAGGATTGCAAGATCCCTGATGTCCCTGCATACTCATTTGTACTGTTATGGTATTGTATTTCTAACCAGGGTTCAACCTACCCTATCTGTTTCTATTGCTCCATAGACTCAGTTCCAGATACTTTTGGAACCCTTATATTGTTTGTTGGAGTTGCTTTTGTAGCTTTAGTTTGGTATTGCAATTTTTACTATTAGTACCATTGACCTTTTTTTTATTTTTGTGGATTTTATTATAATTTCTATATAATTAATTAATGATGTCTGAGATTGTGTTCCTAGTCATGGAGATGCAAATGTCATATATTGATTGTTTTAAAAGGACCAATGATCATATGGATTATATATGAAAAAGCAGTGTTAGATTTCTACTCAATTTGTGACCAAAATATTGGGAAAATGTGTTAAGAAGGTTCTTGGCTGTGGTATGCCTAATGAAATCCTTACATAGGCAATGAAGCAAAAGAGTCGGTAAATTATGTAGCAGCCATTTGAAAAATACCGCAAATTATTGCTTGCACCTTTCTAAAATGTAGTTTGGAACATATGCCTTAATGTAACAGTGGAGTAGATCAGCTTCAGCACTCGTCAGATTCTAGGGGAATCTAACAATTATGTTTCTTAGATGCATGCATACACTTAATTATGTTTGCATGAATTAGTGCACCTGTGAGAATTCATCACTTAATACAATAGGATTAAATACTTTGTTGGGTAGAATGGGGCCCTAAAAATATAGCATATGCAACCACAATTTGCAAATTATTTGCAGAAGATTCTTGAGATCATTGAGTAAGTTATCAGGGCATTAAGAAAGCACATAAAACCTGAAGAGAGAAATATTGTTCCACAACTCCATGCCACATAAAATTGGGCCAATGGAAGTAGAACAGGACCCTTTCTTTAAAATTCAAGCCTGAGTTTTATATGCTAGAATTTCTGAGGAGATATAAAACCGTAGGTTTCCTTTTCTTCAACATTTACAATCCTTCTCAGCTGTCTGAATGTTATTCTGTGTTGACATAAATAAAATTGATTCATCATTTTGAATTGTATCTAAACCTTACGTTTATTGTGTACAGGTACAACAACTGGTTGGATCTTCCCCAATTGATATTGCGAATTCAAGTCTAGCAAAAAGTGGACAAATAAGCCGAAATGCAAATTGCCCATGTGGTTCCAAGAAGAAGTACAAAAGGTATTTATCGTCTATATATAGAAGTTAAATGTTTCTTTCTAACATGGATTTTATTCTGGCCAACTTATTTTAATGCTTGAGAATTTTATGCATTTGCATAATACCGTATTTTCCATGGATTTTTTGAAGTAGGTGGATGGATAAATATAGGGAAATGTCTTCTCCTCTATGGGGACTATTTTTAATGTTGATTCTCTACAATCTGTTTTATTTTGATCAGCTAATCTCTCTTTGTTTATATTCATTTGATTGTTTGCCTTTATCCTTTTAACTAGTTTGAGGTAGGTGCATTACCACTTATTGAATATATAATTAAATGTTTTTATAAATTTTACCATGCTCTAATTAGTTTTAGAGAATGTGATGTATTTTCTCATATATAGTTCACTAATGAGGGAAGTGACCTTTGTTTAAAAAAGTAGACGTAAAATTTCTTTTGTACAATTCATAAATGAAGAAGCATACTATTTCTAGTGAATAATTGAGCCTATTAGAATAATATCTTTATTATTTATTATTTAATGGTCAATATTGTAACTTAGTGTAAATATTAGCTAGTTTCTATTTTACAAATGTTTCATTATAGAAACATCTGTTTTGTAATTCTTTAAATGATCATTTCATTTATTCATTCAATTTTTACCAAACCATGGTATCAGAACTAGGCATTTTTTTTTTGAAAAACTCTGATTTTATTATTTTTAGTGAGTTTTTCAAATTAATTTTTCGGGGGCATCTTGATTGCAAAGGTTGTATATTTGCGAGGGATGTTTTTCTACATATTTTTGTGGTTCTCCTGGCACGACCTATTTGGACTGCCGTTCTCTCACGCGGGTTCGTTTTTCTTGTTTATAGCAGCTGTGATATGTTTCTTTGGCTGACTGGACTCCCGCGTTTGTTCGTGTACCGTATTTGAAGAATATTAGCTCATTTTTTGAGTTTGTGGCTCCATTTTTTGGAAATACACAAGCCCAAAACTCCAATTTTTGAGCTGTCCGCGCGACTAGATATCTTGTCAATTCTCTGTTTGACGGCTCTATCCTTCACTCGCGACCCTTTCTGGGTTGTTTTTCTGCAAAAGACAGCCCGAGTTTATATTTCTCTGACTCTCTCGACCATCTCCCTGGTTGTTTTTGTTGCAGATGGGATTTCTTTTGAAATTTTGTTGTTACATTCATGTTTTTCCTTTTGCAGATCTCTATTTTCAGCCGGCTAGGGTTTTTGAAAAATCGTTTGATTTTTAGTTGGAATAAATTTTAACCTACAAATTCTGTGGCTTTTTTACGAAGATTTTTTGGTCTTCGTCAATTTTTTTTGGGTTTGTCAAAAACCTGTAACTTGGGATTTGTGCCAGTCGTACTTCATACTTCTCAAAGTTTGCACTTGCATCTGACTCTATTTTTGCATTGGGATTCGTGCCTCAGGTTTTTTACTCGGTTTTTTCGCCTCTTCATAATTTCTCATTCTTTGTGCCTTGGAAAGCGTGCAAGATGGTGCCTTTGACCAACATAATGTTGGAAGATAGTTAATGACTCAACGACAAAAAATACAACAAATGGAAGCAGTGGATGATGACTATCTTCAATATCGTCGCCTTGATGAGCTCGTTTTGGGTAAAGAAACTTGTCCTACCAGACCTAGACAAGATTAGGATAAGTTTGACGAGCACAACTGAGAAGCGCTCATGCTTATCAAACAGTTACTGATGCTCAGCTGCCACAAGTGCCATTCGACAAGACAGTTGAAGAGATTTGGACTATTTTGAAGGATCTCCATGAAACATCAGATAAGAGCCGTGCGTTCTTCTCGAAGAACCAATTATTTTCTATCATGATGGATGAGCGTATGTCCTTACAGGAGCCTCTGACGAAGATTAAGGACATTCAAGATCAACTAGAGGCCATTGGTTCGAAAAATGGAGGAAGAGGATATGGTAGTAACAACCTTGAAAAGTCTTCCTAAATCCTATGAGCACTTCATTCAAATGCTCAACATTACTGCAACGAATGTTGACTTAAAGTTTCCAGACTTGAGCACCAAACTTCTGCAACAGGATCGTTGGAAACAACAGTTTGGTAGCAGTCCTACTTCGTCCTCCTCAGAACAAGCCTTCACAGCCAAATCCTTTCATAAGGATAAAGGCAAATCTCAATCATCTCAACAGAAAGGCCCTAGTTAGTCTCAGGATAGCTCGAAGAAGAAGAAAGTTCAGTGTAACTACTACCACAAATTTTGTCACTTGGTAAAGGACTGTCAGAATTGGATTGCTTCTGAACAGCAAAAGCAGGGAGGGTCTCAGCCTATGGCCAATGTCGTAGAACACTCAGAGCAGAAAGAATCTGCATTTTATGCTTTCATGGCGAAACGCCCTACAAATCATGTGAAATCTTCTGCTTGGTACATAGACTCTGGTGCTTCTCGACTCTTCACTCATCAACTTGATTGGTTCACAGATTTCTCACCTTTCACCAATTCAGTCATCTTTGGAGAAGAGTATACTGTTGTCGACAAGGGCAACCTGTAGATATAGTTTGGTGGGAGGAATCTCATATTCTTCAATGTATACTACATTCTTGGTATGGAACTAAATCTTCTCTCTGTGAGCCAGATTATGCGACATTCTCCTCAGTTTGATGTGGTCTTCAGTTCACACAAGTGTTCGATTGTTGATCGTGCGACTCGCACTACTATGGTTGTTGGCATCGAGGATCATGGTTTGTACAAATTTGTGGATACGGGTGATTCTCTTGAGCATGGCTTTGCAACTAAATCATCTTCCATCAACAGTCTCTGGCATCAGTGGTATGGCGACCTGAACATTCACTATCTTGCTTAGCTTGTTTGGGCGGATCTAGTTCTTGGCTTACTTGTGATTCAGACTCAGAATCACCGAGTTTGTGGAGCTTGTTAGGCTAGGAAGCAACAAAGGACACCATTCAAGGATGGTGATTCATGGCGAGCCTCAAAGGTATTGCAATTGTTTCATGCTGATTTATGTGGTTCAATGAATACACCTTCTATTACTGGTTTGGTATTTCTTGCTTTTTGTTGATGGTTTCAGTCATTAAATGTGGTACTTTCTTAGATAGAAATCATGTGTTTATTGTATTTAAGAAGTTTAAGGCCCTAGTAGAAAAAGAGTCAGGTTGTCCCATAGTCACTCTTAGGTTAGATAATGGAGGGAGTTTTGTTCTACTACTTTCTCCAACTTCTATGATACACACGACATCAAACGTCAGTTAACCACACCTTACACTCCTCATCATAATGACGTTGTTGATTGTTGAAACCGCACTATAACTGAAATGGCTAGGTCAATGATGGAACACATGAGTCTTCCTAAGAAATTTTGGGCAGAAGCAGTATTCACTGCTATCTATCTCCTTAATCAGTCTTGCACACAGGCTATTAAGGGGAAGACTCCCGAGGAAGCTTGGACTGGTTGCAAACCTTGGATCAGCCATCCGAAAGTTTTTGGCTCTTTAGTATATGTTTGAATTCCAGATGCCTAGTGCTCCAAGTTGGATTCCAAGAGTCTGAAACTTATGTTCATAGGGTATAGTGACAACCACAAGGCATTCCGACTGATTGATGTAAACATTGATTGTCTTATCCTTAGTCGTGATGTTGTCTTTGATGAAGAGCAAGGATCGTTTCAACTTTCCTCGTTTGTGCAAAATTATGAGGATCAACCTTTGAAGACTATTGATTTGGGTGTCTGTCTTCCATTTGGTTCACCTGATGAGAGGGATGATGTAGACTCTAAATTTGATGATGCACTACCTGAATTTCCTTCGGATGATGTTTCTTTTGTTGAACTTGTTCTAGATCATGTTCTAGTTATTTCTTCTGCCTTTGATGTTGGCTCCTCTACTCTCCAGTTTAAATGGTGGGCTAAGGCCATTAGTGATCTTTGTCTTGATGGGCTCATCGAGGGTAGATCTTCTAGAAACAACAGCAAGCAACAAAATGCAATCAACTTTTCTCTCATGCCCAACATTCATAGTATTTGAGCCTCAAACATATACTGAGGCTAAAGGGATTCCTGAGTGAGAAAAGGCTATGGAAGTTGAACATCATAGTCTTCTGAAGAATAACACTTGGGTTCTTTCTGATCTTCCTTAGGGAAGAAGCCCATTAGCCGCAAATGGGTGTATAAAGTTAAGTACAAAGTTGATGGAACCCTTGACAAGTACAAAGCTCATCTCGTTGCTAGGAGGTTCTCACAGAAAGAAGGCATTGACTATGAGGAGACTTTTGCTCCTACAACCAAAATGTGTACCATAGGGCTCGTCCTTGCCTTAGCAACTCAGTTTGGTTGGAAAGTCCATCAGATGGATGTTAAGAGTGCCTTCCTCAATGGTGAGTTGCAGAAAGAAGTCTACATGATGCAACCTCCTGGTTTCAAGGTTGCTGGAAAAGAACATCAGGTGTGCAGATTGGTGAAAGCACTCTATGGCTTGAAACAGCTCCTCGGGCTTGGTATATCAAAATTGACAAGCATCTTACAGATACTGGTTTTTAGAAGAGTCTATCTAATTCTAATTTGTATGTCAAAAACACTGGTGGCGATATTCTACTTCTTGTTGTCTATGTTGATGACTTGATTATCACTGGTAGTTCGACACTTTTGATCGACCATATAAAACCGAATTTGTGTCAATCCTTCGACATGACAGACTTGGGACTTATGCACTATTGTTTAACTGTTGAAGTTTGACAAACTAAAGGTAGTATCTTCTTATCTCAGTCTAAGTATGCTTGTAGTCTGCTGGACAAGTTTCGGATGCAAGACTATAAACTTGCATCCGCACCTGTGGAGAAAGGGGTGAAGCTGACAACCAAATCAGATTCACCTGTGGTGAATGAATTAACATTCATGCAATTGGTGGGCAATCTAATCTACCTTATTGCTACTAGGCCCGATCTCAGTTTTGCAGTGAGCTACATTTCATGCTTCATGACAGCCCCCTAGACTGATCATTGGGTAGTAGCAAAGCGTGTGCTGCATTATGTGAAGGGCACTTCTGACTTTGGTCTTCTATACAACAGAAGTCACGATCCTAGACTTGTTGGTTTTACAAACTCAGATTGGGTATGTTTCGTTGCTGACAAAAAATCAACATTTGGGTATGTTTTTAGTTTGGGATCTGGTGCAGTCACATGGACTAGCAAGAAGCAACAGGCAGTGTCTTTCCTCGATAGAAGTTGAGTATCAAGGAACAATTAAGGCAGCTTGTGAGGCAGTTTGGCTTCGAAAGATGCTTTCAGACACGCAGATATCTCAAGCAGATCCTACTCCCCTTTACTGTGAAAATCAAGGGGTGCTCAAATTGGCCAAAATTCCGGTCTTCCACGAGAGAACCAAGCATGTTGAACTTCATTGTCACTTCATTAGGAAGCTGGTTGAAGACAAATCAGTTTAGTTGCTGTATGTTCCAATTGCGGATTAGACAATAGATATTCTCACCAAGTCTCTGAGCCAAGATAAGTTTGTAAGTTTTTGGGGGCAACTTGGTGTAGTTAATAGATTGGCCATTATTGCCCCATTTTTAAAGGGCAGAAATGATGAAAGGTTGTGACTCTTTCAAACGGTGGTAATTATGGAAGGTTGTTGCTCTTTTAAAGGGCAGAAATGATGAAGGGTTTTGACTTTTCTAAAGGGTGATAATTATGAAAGGTTGTGACTCTCATAAAGGGCAGCAATGATGAAGGGTTGTGACTCTTCCAAAGGATAGTAATTATGAAAGGTTGTGACCATTGCAAGGGGGTAGACAGGACGAAGAGGTGTGACTTCTCCCTCACATTGGAAGATATAAAGGGGAGAAGGTTTCATTTGAGTAGGCAAGATAGATCAATTTGGGTTATACTTAAAAGGCAACAATAAAAAGTGATGCCTCAATTCTTATGAAAGGTGGTGACCCTTTTACCAATAAAGTATAAAGGAGAAATCATTCCAAGCATTTAAGGATCACTTATCTATCACCACTCACCAATACATCAAATTAGCACTCACTCAATCATCTATCATTACTATGTGAATTCCACATTCATTGAATCATCATTCACTAATATTTCAAATCATCAAATCAAAAGAAATCATTCAGACATCAAACCATCATGGAGATCAAGTGACCCACTGAAGGGAGCATTGAACCTCGTAAGTGATTTCAGAATTAACAAATAGATTAACACAGCAGGGCAACGATTAATCATGAAGGATTATATCCCTTTCAAGGGCAATCAATTTAATGAAAGGTTGTGACTCTCCCACCATGAAGATATAAATTGGAGTGAAAATCATTTGTTGAAGTATCCAAAAAAGATCAAGATCAATGGGATGAATGAGAATAAGTTCTGACAGAGTTAGAGGAGATTAATAGCAATCTTTTTATGGGCTGACTGAGTTTGTTTAGGAGTATTTAAGGGATGTTATAGGCAGTGATTCCCTAAAGAAGCAAAAGATTAACACAGCAGGGCAACGATTAATCATGAAGGATTATATCCCTTGCAAGGGCAATCAATTTAATGAAAGGTTGCGACTCTCCCATCATGAAGATACAAATTGGAGGGAAAATCATTTGTTGAAGTATCCAAAAAGGATCAAGATCAATGGGATGAATGAGAATAAGTTCTGATCTTAAATATAAGACAGTTCTGATCTGCTAAGAGAGGAATAAGGAATTGAGGTCGACCAGATAAGAGATTCTGAGTTGAGTCCAGAAAAAGCAGAAATTTACATTTTACAAGTAATTGGAATGCAATAGGGATAAGTCTATCGTTTATTATGGAATCTCCTATGAAGTCTTAAAATATGTTTATTATTGAAATACATTGTCATTTCCTCAAGGATTTAGGATCAGCAATTATTAATTGGATTTTAATAAACAATCATATTTAAAACTGGCAAGGAAACATAGTAGGGAGATAATTGAGTAAACACTCATTGAGTTGGTTGCTTATGGGCCAAGGGATCGAATTGACTTGGTTGTTCGACACTCTTGGGCTTAATTGTGGAGGATAGTCTCCCGGCATCCTATGGTGCTTTCCCCCCAAGTTTTCAAATACGGTTGAAGCTGTAGTGTGCATGTTTACAGTAGGAAACTTTAATTATCATTTGTTGATTTTAATTGATTTTTTTTCTAAGTTCAATTACAATTGTGTAATCTAGTGAAAGAATACTTTTGTAAATAAATTGTATTTCTGGATTTAGACATTACAAAGAAGATGAAATTGCATTGGATGTGTTTTTATCTTTGTATAGGGTTTTTGAATTTTATTTTTCAAATAGCGATGTTATTCAATTAACAATCTTAACATTTGTCCAGTTATAATGAGTGGGTAGAGCTTGTTAATGTAATCAATATACCCTCACAAAAGCTTTCAGTGCATATAACTAGAGCAAACTAGACTATGGCAACTGTAGTACAATATTCTGCAAAATTATATTTAATCCTGTTGGATTTTCAGCACGTTTTTATTTAATCCAGAACACTTTAGGTCATTGTAGAAAGAATTTATATGCATGGAGATGCACTATGTTTTAAGCCTTCCGTATTTTCAGCTTCCTTTTAATCTAATCCAAAACATTTTATGTCATTATAGGAAGAATTTATATGTATGGAGATAGACTATTTTAAGCCTTCCGGATTTTCAGCTGACATTTTATTTAATCAAGAACGTTGATGTTATCATAGGAAGAATTCATATGCATGGAGGTAGACTATGTTTTAAGCATGTCTGTTGATGTGCTTTATTGTTCTATATTTGCTTGCAGGTGCTGTGGCAAGACTTGACTCCGTCATAATTTGAGTATGATTGAGCTCACGGCATATATTGTTCTTGTCCAGTTGAATTGAAGGTCATCCCTGGCAAAGACTGAAGAATCATAATGCTGTCGAAGACTTGAAAATCTTCATCTTTAAACTTGAGAAAGTTTTGCCACTAATTCAGCCTCTTTTGAATAGATTTCTTCTGGCAGAGTATTATGAATATTTGTTTCTTTTCGAGTCTAATAAAAGAAATTGGTGTTATATTTTGTTATGTGCTCCCGTTGATTAAGTTGCATCCTTGTGTGAAAATTTCAATCTCAATTATAGGGGTAACTTAAGGAAGGATTGAATTCAAAATGCCTTCGAAGATCAAAACTTACATGACTTTACATCTAGTCTCTTGATCCATAATCTCACCCACAACTAGTAATTAAATTTAGGAATCGATACAAATTTGTACTGTGCTACTTTTTATGAAAATAAATGCACTCCAGTTGATTAAGTTGCATCCACATGTGAAAATTTCAATCTCAATCATAGGGGCAATTTAAGGTTTGAACTTCAAAATGCCTTCAAAGATCATAACTTCCATGACTTCACATCTAGGTTTCTTGATCCATAATCTCACCCGCAACTGGTAATAAAAATTAAAATTGATACAAATTTGGACTGTGCTACTTATAATGAAAATAAATGACGGACATGAATGAAATTATATTGTGTTAAGGGAAGTAAACACACAAGATTATATCTTGGAAACCTCTCGAAAGGGTAAAACCAGCTCTGGTAGTGACAAACGCACTCTTTACGAGTTATTATTAGAAACAAGAAAAATACAATGATCTATGAAGTATTGTGGAATACAATCTAACATTTGCTCCACATGGTTACATAGAATTTCACTTCTCTATCTTCTGCAACAGTCAAGTCTGCCTCTCATGATCCAATCCAACTCTTTCAAGTCCTTAAAAAGATGCTGGGATGTCGTTGTTGTACTCTTGAAGATAAAGCAGAATGGGAAGGAAAAATATTAGACTGTTCTCTTCAATTCTGTATATCTGATATCTGAATGAGACATTCCTTCTCTGGAGATTGGCGATTTTGAAATTGCCACTTCAGGGGAACTGGCAGTTCTGAATTTCCCTTGTGCATGGACTGGTATTTTTGTTCTATCAACAAAACTGGGTAGCTTCTGAGAGCTGCAACTTCTGGAAGTGATTCCTCTGATTAAGTATGTTTTCTGAGAGCCTCTTTTGAATAGTTTTCTTCTGGCAGAGTATTATGAATATTTGTTTCTTTTTGGGCCCGTTTGGGTACTGGAATACCATATTCTGGATATGGTCAGTTCAGGTAGATGCTGCATATTCAAGAAGATGCTTATCCTCAAAATGAAATCCGGAATATGGTCTGACCTGTTTGGTTCACCCGGAAGATGAATGAGAAGATGCATAAGGAATTTTAATTCTTTATTTTTTAATTTCTTTGAATATGGTGTGTATATATGTGTGTATACACACACATGCACACGTGTATATATACATACATACATGTGTGTGTATATACACATGTATATATACACACAAGTGTGTATATACACATGTATATATACATGTGTATATATATACACGTGTATATGTGTATATACACACATGTATACACATACACACATACACGTGTGTATACACACACATTACACACATTTGTGTACATACACACGTGTTTATACACACATACATGTGTGTGTATACACACGTGTATATACACATACAAGTGTGTATTCATGTATACATATATACACGTGTATATATATACACATACACACGTGTGTATACACATACACACATTTATGTATATATACATACATACACACGTGTATATACACACACATACATGTGTATATATACACATCATACATATACACGTGTATATACACACACATACATGTGTGTATATATACACACCATACATATACACATACAAGTGTGTATCCATGTATACACACATACACACAAACACACATACACACATTTGTGTATATATACACATACACCTGTGTATATACACACCATACATGTGTATATACACACATATACATACATGTGTATATACATACATATACACATGTTTGTATATATACACATGTATACACACATGTTTGTATATATACACACGTGTATGTATACACACGTGTATATATACACACATGTATATACACACATGTATATATATACATCCTTGTAGCAATATAATATACATCTTTATAGTCACGGATCCCACAAAATATTAAATTTGCTTTTGTAAAAATTGGAATTGGAATTCAAAATTCCAATTCCACCTATTTAGGTGGAAGATGATATTCCCATTTTGGGGGCAAAATGAGAATTTCAGAATTCCAATTCCATTTTTTTCCAAGAACCCAAATATAGAATTTGGCATTATCCAGAATTAGATAATGCCGATTCGAGTCCAATTCCTGCCACCAAACTGGCCCTAATGTGAAAATTTCAATCTCAATTATAGGGGTAATTTAATGATTGAATTCAAAATGCCTTCGAAGATCAAAACTTCCATGACTTTACATCTAGTCTCTGTAATGTTCCCGAGGCCCTCTTGGCCGTACAGTTCAGAGCCCAGGGAGATGTACGGCGAAAGTGAATAAAGCGACTACTGAGATGTACATCAAACGGTCAATGCAATCTGCTATTCCGTACGGTCACCTTGACGGCAATGGCTAAGCAGTCGAATATTTGCACCTCGTACACCGGTCAAATCAGGCAAGCGGCTCCTACACCCTGTACGCAAGCAGAGAGTTTCACAGGGCAGACCCTCAAATCAGCGCCGTCAATCAAATCAGCCCAACTCAACTCAACTTGACGCCAACTTGACTGCCAACTTCCTCACCTGCTTGATTTTAATGCCCATCCCGCCAAATTTTTCATTGCGATTGATTCTTCTAATAAAACGTTTCTGGTATTTAATCTTTCCTTCGTTTCTTGCAGCTTGCCTGTTCTCCTCTCTGATTGGTACTACTGTTATTAAAGATAAAATCTAATTTAAAGATGTTATCAATTAGATTTTTAAATATATAAATATTTCTTTATAAATATAGTGGTTTTTACCAAGGTCAGGAGTAAATAGGGGTTTGACACTAAACTCATAAGAAAACATTAAATCAAGTATTTTTGACCAAAAAAGAAGGCACAACTAAAAGAATATAAACATGTCATATGGTAAAATAATTTTTGCTCTACCAATGATTTTCTAGTTTTGAGCCACGGAGCTAGATATATATTCCATATCACCACCTATAGATTTGTTCAACCAAATAAAAGAGGCAAAAACGATTAATATCACCACCTATAGATTTGTTCAACCTAATAAAAGAGGCAAAAACGATTAATATTTATCTTCATACCACTATTTCTACTATAATATTTCTACCACGAGAGTACAAGGAAAGCATATTTCTTTCACAAATAAGCATGAATACAAAGTTGTGTAGTTCAATATAAATAATCTAAGTTAAAAAATATGATATATGGTTATAGAGTCAAGAGGTTGGATTATAAGCAATACCTTGTTAACATCCATGTGTCATCGTAAGGGTAAGTTTAGGAAGAGATATGCATGTTCTAGTATGACTATTATTTGACTATATTCTATCAAAAAATCACTATAAAGTAGTGGGTGTTATAGCATTGCTATATAATTATAAGGTTGTGTTTTAAAAATTCTATATGAGTTTCATTATTTATACAAGGGCAAATCTTAGAACATGATCATAAAACAAGTAACAAAAACTTTCAAAAGTGGTTCATAGATGAAAACAAAATTTTTAGATAACATAAAAAAACTATAATGTAAAAGCATAGATCATAGGCTACACAATTTTGCATCAACAATTTTTTTTGTTGTTTAAATTTTCCAGGTTTAGAGTTTACATTTAGAATTATGTGGAGTGTGGTGTGCAAGATTTCCACTGTGGTTAATCATACTTTTGAAAAAAATAAAGGCTCACAACGTGATGAGTTAATTTTCTACAACAAATGATGTCTGTATCTTAAATTTATGCTCCCTCTAGTCTATTAGAGAGAGTTTAGTACTCAACAATCAATATATAAAATAAAATAAAATATAATATTATCCAAAAAAAGTGTTGACCATGATCTTCCATATAAATATCATCATGTGATTATTCAAAAGAGTGTTGGCCATGATCCCCCATATAAATATTATCAACAACTGCAAATAAATTGAGTTAGTTATAAAATTAATTTCTGAACTAAAGACTTGGAATTGATTAAATTTGAATACACAATTTCCTTACCATCTCCGCTTTGCATTGTGTCAATTATTGTTATTGTTTGGTTAAGATCAAGAGAAAAGGTTAACATATGGTTTTGGTTGTTGTATTGATCATTTAAAACTGCAGTAACATTCACATTTAACAAATCAACATATATAAAATTAATTTATATATTAAAGACTCAAAACTTAACTTATATATTAAAGGCACAAAATTTATGAAAATGCATTTCATTGTTTTATTACCATTTGTAACTTGCATTGTATCCATCATTGTTGTTGTTGTTGTTGTCGTCATAGTCTTGGGTAAGGTCTCTTCTTGAGCTTTTTGTCCACCATCTAACACTGCAATAATATTGTACATTTAACACATCGAATCATATAAAATCAATATACAAACTAAAGACTCAATTCATCTTTATTGTTATTTTGTAATTTACCATTTCTAGTTTGCATAGCATCCATTATTGTTGTTGTCTAGTTAAGATTAATAGAAAAAGGTGATGCATTTTGTTGAACTTCTTGTTGATTATCTAAAGCTGCAATAATATTTACATTTAACAAATCAACTTAGATAAAACACTCAAATGTAAAATTGTATTACGTACTCAACAATAAATTACCATATATAACTTGTATTTCACCTGTAGTCATTTGGTTGATCTGTCGTTTGGTTTAGATCAACAGAGAAAGGTAATTGACATCCTCAAGAGTACTTTCTTGATCATTCGAAGCTACAAAATGACATGTTTATCATATAAAAAAGAATTATTGCTAAATAAATTACTAAAATACTTTTGAATAAATGTACTCACCTTGCTGCCCGATAACATCTCTTTCCTGTTGTATTGTTATGCCTGATCGATTAATGACCTTTTTCTTTTGCTTTCTAGATCATATAGAGGGGAATTGAAAATTTTCATATTCCTTAGCTCTTTCATTTGAGTTTTGAGATATGACATTGTGTTTTTGATGAGTAAAATGGCGTTTACACATTTTACTTGGACTAAACCATGGTGATATTAGTCTCATAGACATGTTCTCTGAGCCAAGGATTGATTTGAATTTGGAAGATAAAGAAAAAGTTGCATGGATGTCTTTTTTAAATCTCTCAACACACTGACTCAACATGATTTTTTCATCTTCTCTAGTTGGTAAATTTTGTATCAATGAAGTTATGTAGTCAACTGAATTTTGAAAGTTATCGTTGGAAGTATTAGATGATTTCCAACCATCTGTAATAGAAATAACAATGATTAAGTTCAAAAATATTTTAAAAATTCCAATGTTTCATTATAAAATGATGGTTTTGAAAATTCTCCGTGCTTTGAGAGTCACCAATGACAACCCCAAGCACATCTTGACCTTATGAAGGTATGCAACCATCTATAATTGAAATAATGCTTAGTTAATTTTTAGAACCGTGAAATTATTTAATACGATTGTAAAGATATTAACATTACCAATGACATTATTTTCACGATAAGAACTCCCACCGACTTCACCATTTTCATCAACCAATGGAGAACATCTGTAATTTAATAAAATTAATTTAGTAAACATGATTTTTTTTCATCTTCTCTAGTTGGTAAATTTTGAAGCAATGAAGTTATGTAGTCAACTGAATTTTGAAAATTATCGTTGGAAGTATTAGATGATTTCCAACCATCTGCAATAGAAATAACAATGATTAAGTAAAATATTTAGGAAAAATTCTAATGTTTCATTATAAAATGATGGTTTTGAAAATTACCTAAACTTTGAGCTTCACTAATGACAACTCCAAGCACATCATGACCTTCTGAAGGTATGCAACCATCTATAATTGAAATAATACATAGTTAATATTTAGAACCATGAAATTATTTAATATGATTGTAAAGATATTGACATTACCAATGACATTATTTTCATGACAAGAACTCCCACCCACTTCATCATTTTCATCAACCAATGGAGTAACATCACATGTTACTTTTAATAAAATTAATCCTGTTAGTTTTGAAAAATATAATAATCATTAAAAATAATTATTAAACTTAAATCACAAATGAAACTAACCACCAATTTGATCTTGTTGGTTTATTTTGTTTCTCTTTAGAAGATCCAAAATTTTCAACACATGTTTGCACGTGTTTCCTCTTTTTGCCCACTGACAATCACAAACATGTAAATCTGATCCAAATTTCCTAACAAAGTACCATTTTGTTGGATCAGTTCGGCTTCTTACCTTATATGTACCATAAAGAAGATCACGGGGATAACAGTCTGTATTAGCTATTGTTTTTGATCTTTCTAAAGAAGTTCTGTAATATATTTCCTTTTTAAAGTTAGTTAAAAATCCAGATAACCGAAAATATCTTTTGTTTTTGTAGTATGTCTCTACCCTATGGAGAAGTGTATGAATAAGCCAATCCATTCTCCTTGTGAATTTCTTAGAACTGTCACTTAAATAACGACTCTTAATGTGAAAATGGTATTGTTGTGGGTCCACATCACACACCCCATTTTTGGCCACTTGGCCATGGGGACCCCCCATCTCTTTTGTTTTATTTCTTTTTCCCCTTTTGGGTTCCTCCTTTCTTGTTCGGGTTGTGGCTCTGGCCCAGAGCAAGGCCTTTTTGTTTAATAAGTTTTCTTTCGGTCCTTCGACCTTTCATCCTTCCAGTCTTCTTAGGATCTCTAAAAGTGCGGAATGTCGAAAGGCCGAAAGCCCGTAGTCACCCCGCGAAGAATGGCTTTCGGTCCTCCGGCCTTTCGGCCTTTCGGTCTTCTTAGGATCTCCGAAAGTCCGGAGTGTCGAAAGGCTGAAAGCCCATAGTCACCCCGTGAGGAATGTCTTTCGGCCTTTCGGCCTCCGAAGACATCGATGACGCTTGACTCATTAGGCATCAAACTTTCGGCCTCCAAAAGTCTATAACCCAATGATGATGTCATCAGCTACAACTGCCTATAAAGCGGCTGAGGGGTTAGTTTCTTTCTCATTCTGCTTCCATCTTCGAGCTCTACATTTCATTCTTCAGCACACGATTGCCCATTTTTTTTTTGTTTCGTTGCGGTTTGCTATGCTGGCCCTTAGTGTCTTCGAGGTGGTTGTGTTTGTCCTCCTCATTCCTTTTTGCCATTTTCTGCAGGTAGGGCCTTGCCCTCTTTCCCTTTTTGTTTCGGTCTTGTTGTGTTTAGTGTTTAGGGTTTTGTTCTTTGGGTTTTGTAGGTTTTTGTTGTTTGTAGTTTGGTCATTTTAGGTCTTCAGTAGGTTCCCCCTTTTCTTTAGTGTCCGGCCTAGGGTTTCTATTTTTTTTCTTTCCTCTCGAAGTTTCGCAGCCCCAGGTTTTCGGCCTCCGAAAGACAGAAAAGATCATCACCAGCTCAGCAGGCAAGAGAGCGTTAAGTGTAAAATGCAACTTTCTTGGACATTCAAACACCGAAGACCCTCCTAATGTCTCCTCTGAAATTCATGCCACCTTTGCACTCTGAAGCACTGAAGTTCATCATTGCGCCATCTTCAACTCCTTCGCCCTTTCGTACTTTCGGCCTCCAAAAACATCATTCCATTCTTCACACCTCGATACGCCAAAACCAAGTTCCCCAACTTTCCTCAGATTTTGCACTTTCGGCCTTTTGGAGGCAAGTCTTGTCTTCGGTGTTTGAATGTCTGAAAGGACGAAGTTGGCAAAATTTTGTTACAAATTGTTTTTATCACTGCTAGGGCTTGACTCTGAGGATTTTCTGTTGTTTTTTGCTTGCTTTTGAGTAGTTAATTCAATAAAGTTTACTGATTGTTGCATGTTTCCTTGCAGGAATATTGGAAAAGATTGCTGGATCACCAATGAAGTACATGTTTAAAGGGTACCACCATAGCGAGGTCACCGACACCGACATTGGAAATGTCGACTGGAATGAGTTCCTTACCAGATGTGCCAACCCTAATGGGAGGTCGTCTAACTGCACCGCTCTTGTACTGTCAAGTTTGGTTAATGCTGTAGCCCACCCAATTTCACTCTTATCCTCAAACTTGATCATGACCCTTGCACAACACTACATCCCAAAGGAGAGGGTGGTGAAGAATAAAGCCAGAGACATTGTCCTAGACATCCGGCCAGACAACATTGAGGATGTCTTCCACCTTCCAAAGGGCATTGACATATATTATGACTTTTCAGTCACCAAAGGCTTGAAATGGTTCAAAAACCACACGCTGGATGCATATGAGATCAATCAAGAATACCTAATTCAATCCCTCCCAAAGAACAAAATGGAAAAGATAGACATGGGGAGAGGATACCTAAAAGATGATATCCAAGCAACAGTCACAATGCTTAGTAGGTTGTACTAGGCTGCCCCAATCCATCCAACTTGAAAATTGGATGCTTTTGCTGATTGAGAAGATAAAAGGAAGGAGAGATAGGTTTGATTGGGCCACTATCCTAAGTAACAACTTGGATGAAGAATTGATTGTAGTGAAGCACAATCCCCAGTTCTACATGACATCATATATGGTTTACTTGTTAGCAGCTAGGGCAGAATACCCGGGGTTGGAGAAAAGGGGAGCCTTCGGTCAACCGAATGCATGACCATTCACAGTGTACCCCCAATTGGTCTGGAGAGAAAAAGTGAATGACAATAGCCCCGATTACAAGATCGTTAATGATGTTTTCATCTTTGCAATTATCCGCTCAATTGAAGGAGACTATGCAAAGAGACTATCAGAGGAGGCAACTGCAATGGTAAGGGATATGGGAGCCTTTTACATCCAATTCAAAACCTTCACATATATCAAAGTGGTTGGGTGCACCCTTGCCCCAAAGAAGCTCCCCAGATACCCTTCCGATTAGATAATTATCCTGGAGATGGCTAGGCATCTCGTTGATGCTTACGAGTATATCAAGCACAAAAAGAAGCACTGCTGGGATTTCCCACTATCCATTGGCCCTAATACCCTACAAGACGTGAAGGTGTGCAAGTCCCTTGCATTTGAGTGCGATGAATGCCCATTGTAGTCCCTTGAGCTCATCAGGACCATGTTTGACCCCATTGGTACCTACAACCACATTATGGGCAGACATTACTTTCACGAGCCTCACCTAGAGGACCACTGGATAATCTGCATGGATAATTATGAAGTCAGGATTTAGGATTATTGTATAATGTCCCTTGATTTAGCACAAGTTTCCCCAGAGATTAGCATTCTGCCCAAGATATGGGAAAAGGAGATGAAAGATGTACTTGACCCACTATAGAATAAAGATAAGGTATAAGCAAGGCCTATCTTAAATGCTAAAGTAGACAACGATGAAAATGATAACATTGAGTTCAAGGCTAGGCACATAGTTAAGGCTACCAAAGATTGGATCAAAAGGCCATTCAAAAAGGACCCCATGTTGATGAAACCACAGTTGAAACCACCAACCAAATTGGATAAGCAACGAGGAGGAAGGATAACAGTGCCTCAGCTCAAAAGGTTAGCGCCACAAAAATCAGAAAGTGTATGGGCATGAGTGCCTACTTGTATATGGCCCCAATCCAAAACATAAGCCACAGAAGACAAGGATGAATAGAATCATATCCCCACCCTTAGATGAATCACTAACAACTCAAGGACAATGTCCTACTACCAGTCAATCTCCTACCGTAGAGGCCATAGAACCCAAGGGTACCTCAAGAGTGTTAAGTTTTAGGATAGCTGCAAATGTAATAGCACTATATTTTGTATGTGTTTTCCAAATGCAATAATCTCTCTTTCATTTATATTAGGAATGAGGCTAGGAGAGACATGTCCCTTCATGGGACATGTCTATTCATTATTATTTATAAGAAAGGACATGTCTCTTCCTATTAATCATAATTTAATCAATCTTATAATGTTTCATCAATCAATTATTAATTAAGAATAATATAATAATTTAATATTAAATATTAAATTTCATATGATTAATAATAATATAACATATATAATATATTATTATTAATCAATATGTATTATATGTATATTCTAATGATCATACGACTGAAGCTACAAACATTAACACTCCCTCTTAGCTAGGGAGGATGATCAAACAGAATGTGTAATGGTCTCCTATGTCAACACTTATGACCCTCACTATAGCTATACAAA
>MU225139.1:1403982-1432338 GCA_018584345.1 Thuja plicata | reverse complement strand
TCCCTTCATGGGACATGTCTATTCATTATTATTTATAAGAAAGGACATGTCTCTTCCTATTAATCATAATTTAATCAATCTTATAATGTTTCATCAATCAATTATTAATTAAGAATAATATAATAATATAATATTAAATTTCATATGATAAATAATAATATAACATATATAATATATTATTAGTAATCAATATGTATTATATATATATTCTAATGATCATACGACTGAAGCTACAAACATTAACAAAGAGAAAGGATAAAAGTATACAAAAGGAAGAGATCCTCTGCGTCTCCACAGTTAGAAACTTTGCAAGAAGGAGAAGAGGAAGAAGGAGAAGAAGAGGATGTACCTTTAGTAAAGAGGACACAATCAAGGATGGATACCCTAAAGGAGAAGGATCTAGAAAAGGATGTCCTGACTCATGCAGTGATAGGGGCACATGAAGAACAAGGAAATCCTCAGGATTCCCTTGGCCCTGACGAATTCTTCATATCTGACATTCAAAATCTCACAGGGTTCGAAGATCAAAGGGTGGACTCATTTGATCATATTGCAAAAGTTAATGTGGAGAGGCAGGTACCATTGACCCCATAGGTTACTCTCACTCCCCCTCCAACTCAATTCACTATCCCCACAGTAAACACACCACTCCCAAAAGTATATTTCAAGCAAGGGAATGGATGCCAAGACAGTCTCATCCACCATAGAGTCTGCAACTGCAAACAAAGAAGTAGAAGTACAAGCTATTCTGGGGTTTCCAAATGTCCAAACATTATAGATAGCTCAAAGAGAGCCGCTTGGGGAACCACTTGGAGATAAGGAGACTGAGAGAGGTTCAGATGCAAAACATGGTTAGGCTCCCACTCCTCCGCTTTCATTTCCAACTCCTACTCCCACTCCTTTGCCTTCATTTCCAACTCAGGTTCCCACACCTCCGCATTTTGTTCCCATATCCTCTTTGGGCCCAACTTCCCAAATACCTCTGTTCACAGGGACAACACCATATTTCCAGAAAAAGAAAAAGCTAATAAGAGGTCTTCGGGCTGAAATACTGACAAGTCCTTCGGAAGATGTGGAGAAACCCCAAGATAAGATAGAACCTACAAGGGAAGAAAGTACTCCTCCACTTGAGCAAACTTATGAGGATCTAGATACCACTACTAGAGAGAAGCATAGAATCACGAAAGAAGAGTTGTAGGAAGAAGAGAATTCTGAGGTTTGAGAAGCATTGGAGAAGGCAAGAAAATCCGAAGAGGAGATGGAAGTCCAGGGTACAGAAGGGACAACCTCAGTCTTGAGCATTTATCCATACAAGGTAGTCATGACCTTTACTAAACCTACATGTTTTACTAAAGATGTACAACCTAGAAATAGGGTTTATACTGAAGAAGAGGACACAAATATGTCTTTTTTAGGCCAAGCCTTTCACCAAGAAGTACCCAATGTACTCGCAAGGACCATGTCCTATGTCACTCAAGACAACAAGGGCCTGTGGAAGGAACAAGTGGTAATACCCACAACCAGGGGCAGCTAGCCGGAGATAACTCCTGAGAATTATACCTTTGATGAGGTTCATTTAGGGGAACCTAAAAGAGAAGGAAGCAAGACATTGGCAGCTTTAGGGTTGAAACATGCATTAGGTTTCATGGAGAAAGATGAGGAAGGATAAAATCATTGACTGAGCAGAATGAAGCACTGAAGAGCTTCATTCTCAAGATAGTTGGTCCCATTGATCCAAGTTTCCCAAAAGCCTCATTACAGGCTTTCTTGGAGAAGAAGTCCACCCCAAAATTGCCGGTAGGAGTAACACATTCTTTTCTTCAAGCGTGTACAGACTGGAAGGTAGATTTTGAGAAATTAGGAGAAGGAATCATTAGAGCCGTTTTGAAACCATTCAGGACCATTCTCAAGGACACAACCAAGTTGGTGGATATGATGGAAGATGAGAAAGGATTGGATTTCCAATTAAACAAATGGCAGAAAGTGTTCAAGGACCAGAAGATAATAAGGAAGCAACACTTCCAAATTTTGGTTAAATTATATGAGGGTGCAGAATTGGATAATTTTGGAACATGGACTAAGAGCATAACAAAGACAATAAACGTCCATGAAAAGTGCATGATCAAAGTTTGCCAGAGACATGAGGGATTCATGATATGGGTGGAGAAAATAGAAGATTTCTTCACAGGTATATATTTGGAGTTATATGAGAATAGCGAGAACAAGTCTTTTTTTTTTCCTGCTAAAGAGCATTGTACTACAGTTCAAGGGGATTCTGGAAGGGATTAACACAAAGGAGGATCTACATCAAATCTTTCAATTCAAGGAGGATATGAAAAGAATGTATGAGCACGAAAAAGAAATCAATTTCTTTGCTTCCAAGTTGACTACCTTGAGGGAAAAGCAAGAGAAGGGCCTCAATAATGTGCAAGAGGATATTATGATGAGGTGCAAGAAATAGTACAAAGGATTCAGGACGCTTGTCCAGATATCCTCCCAGACTGACTGTCTATTTTGGGGATTTAGTCAGATTTTGTAGAAAGGAGTTTTAACACTTAGCCATTTTTCAAGGCTCATAATTTTAGCCTTTCAGCCTCCGAAAGTCTAAAATTTCAGAGAGCCCAAGAATATTTCATCCATACTTATCTTTTTTTAGCCCCTGGATTTTTCCGAGCAAAGGTCGGGGTCCAAATTTCTGGTCCATCCTAACATGAAGAAGATTTGTATGAAGAGGAAGTTTCTAATCAGATTACCTAGGGACTGGGGTTCATTTTTTCTCAACTAGAAGATGTCTATCAGTTGCCCATGCAAAGAGAAGTTAGCATGAAGAATTCAAAGAAGAACTCCAAGATTAAAATGAAGACTCCAGTTATAAACGGTGGAACTCCAGTTTAAATTTCTTTTCCTTCGGGTGAGTTTGGCCCTTATTTATAGGGAAAAATGAATGTAAACGGATTAAGGTTCCATCCAAGCTTGTTAGTAGTCAGTTTAGCAGTAGTTTTACTTCAATAAGCTTTAGTTCTAAGATTTATTCCGCTGTTTAGCACAGATGGAGCCCTAGTTTCAGGGTTTGAAGTTTTGTAAATCAAAGCATTATATATTGCATCAGAACAATGTAAAATGGTCAGATTTTTTATGCAATAAAATATATGCAATTGGTGCTTCATTCATGGTGTGATTTCTTCTGTTGTCTATGGGAAATTAATGAATTTGTGTTTGCTTGCTCATTTCTTTCAAAGAGCCAACTGCGTTTATTGTGTTGCAGATCTGTGATTAATTAGATTGGAGTTTGCTGTTGTTGATCAATCTTTCTCTAAGGAATGATTGAGAAGGATAATTATATTATTTTAAAGATAAATCTGTCTCATGTGTGTGCGCATGTTGTGACTTCACGATTTGATAGATTTTGAAAATCTTGCATCTGGATAAAGGTTTCTCCAAATGATTGCATCTATTGGGTATAGAATCGTGACATGGTCTGATTCATGTTTTGTGGGTTTTCCATCCTTCTACCATTTTATTTGCAAGGAAGGTTCAACAATGGTTTACATCTGTTAGGATCTCATTTTCAGTGAATTTTCTTAATTCTTGTTACCCAAATGTTTTGATCTTTTTTGAAAGTTTGGATAGAGTAGACTCTCATTGTAGGATTTAGCGTAGATTTTGCATCATTAGTAATTCATAAGCATTGATAAAGTGGAAATATAAAAGAAGTACTAAAGTTGTTTTGCAGCTTGAAGTCTCGAAAGTACTAGCAAAGGCCTCCTCATGAACATTCACATTTCTCTTCGACTGAGCTTGCCGAGCAGGTTGTACCATGACCACAGAGAACCTTGGGAATAACTTTGTTATTCTTTCAAGAGAGGAAGTCGGATCTCAAATTCCTTGCAATTGACTTGTGTAAAAATAATGGTCAATAGAAGCGACGCTAGAAGGAGGGCCAAGAGGCAGAAAGATGGATAACATCAGATCTTTCTCATCAGAATGATTTGAGTGAGTACGTAGATCATCTCCAAAGAGGGGCGAGTTTCTTGAACTTACCCACCGTCGCAGAGCTCGCAACGACAAAGGAAAATCAAAATATGTCTCCTCCCATTATCCTACCAGACAATAGAATCCCTTTGGCCAACAATCTTGCATCGCTGCTCCACATGTCATAGCATCCATCCATAAATATTAGAATCTGTAGCCACCACGTCTAATGACCTTCGCTAACGTACAAAGTTCTCCCCTGAACTTGGTGGGTCAACTTCACGAATTCCCCAAGAATCCTGAGAATGTTTTCACTCATTTTGTGTATGTGGAATCACAGACAATAGAAGAACACATCCATGCTTTTAAAGAGATTTTCAATCATAGATATTTCTCACCAAGATGTCGTCTATCGCATGTTCCCATACAATCTAGGGGAGTTTGCATATAACTGGTACCTAAACTTACCACGTGGGTCTATCTCTGCATAGCCAGAGTTTGAAACCAAATGCCTAAACCAATTCAAGTTATATGTAGATCCGGCCACAACACATCACCAGTTCATAAAAATGAGGAAAGACTATAGGGATCCCATTGCTATGTTCAATCATCATTTCCACAAGATGCATAAAAAAATGGAAGCTCCTTACACTATACCTGAGGCAGCCGTTACACAAGTTTACCTTAAGGCCTTGGACCCCTTCACTTCAATTTTTATGAGGAGAATCCCCCCACAGACAGAGACACGTTGGGAAAGGTGTACAACAAAGCCATAACATTTATGCAAAAAATGGATCCTCAAGAAGGGAAGTTTGACACCATTCCTACCATGGGTAACATTGCTCCTCCACATCAATTTTTAGTGATCAATCAAGCTATGACCACCCACATGCCTTTACTGAACCCAATTTGGGCACAACCATTCGTTTATCCACCACCAACCATCACTTATCTGGGCTATGAGGCCCATAAGACAACTTTCTTTGAGAAACAAACCATGCCTCCAACTGAACCTGACAATCACCTAGCCTCCGAGTTGGATGTCGTGAAGAAAACCTTGTCTCAGCTAACCAATGATCTCACTAGGATGAAGTTAAATCCATCCCAAAATCAAATTGGATACCAACGAATGCCTTCTGTTCTACATGCCTACCCTTGGAATCAAAATTAGAGTTACAACACCTATAGCAATAATAACAACTCACAGGATAAACAATTTAGTCAACAAAGGCCTAATAGACCTTGGAACACTCGACCCAAAAATGGTAGCATACCCACTGATAATGCTAACCCCCATGATAGCGCTGATGTAAACTATGTTGAGGCTCCAAACCCACACCAAGACAATGACGGGTGTGGAGGTAGCACCTATAATTAGCAACCACGAAGTCCAGAGGAACCTCCCATTCAGTTTAATGCAATGATGTTTGACTCTTATGAACCAAGAACCGGGGAAATTTATAACATCTACACACAAGAGGAGGAGTTTTTATTCCCATTCCAAAAGGAAAGAGAGCCCGAATATTCCAAGGTTCATGCATTCCAGAATGACCATTGGAGCTCTTGCAACCCGAGGAACTGAAATGAGACTTTAACCAATGGTATTCCTCTGGGCAAATAACCAACTCCACCAGACCCATGAGCTAACAACAATACTACCCCCCAAAAGGTCTGAGTTCTCCTACATCATCCCCACTAAGCGCGCTCACCAGTTATAGAAACCCAACTTGGTCAGTTGACAAATACAGTGCAGTTGAGGAACTAAAGAAAACAAAGGCACACATTTTCATTTGATATGCTGCAAGGCTACCCCTCTCAAAGGTAAGCGCTCTTGAAGTCTTTGGACCTCTCAAGATAAGGTACAAAATCCAGAAACACTAGGGCTCCCACATCTAATGTCGATACCTCAGAAGTATTTCACGCGATGTTCAAAGGCAAGATAGAAGTACCACCGTTCTTGATAAGCCTACGTATGTTTGAAAAAAAAATTCACAACTGCCTGATTGATTTAGGAGCTTCCTATAATGTCATGCCCCTGTCCATCTACCAAAAACTAGGGATGGTCCCTCAGATGAAAAACATAGTAGTAATACAATCAGACAAGATGGAGGGCAAAGTGATTGGGGTACTCAAAGATGTGCACATCCAACTGGTTTCTGATCCAAGAATACAAGAGTACATTGATGCACACATCATGGACATTCCATAGACTTATAAGATTATACTAAGTCGAGAGTGGACCAAATGCCTGAGAGGATGGTTGTCCACTGATTTCACTCAGCTATAGATACCGTGGAAGGGACTAAACAATCAGTCAAGATTGATGCTAAACCCAAGCTGAAGAAAATGATCACAAATTACAACGCCCCAAATGAAGTATCTTTCACTCAAACTGTTCTGGGCACCTATCAAATGGACAACGTCCTCATATTCCAAATCAAAGAAACTGAAGGACAAGATCATCGTCCTGTATGAGGTCTGCAAGAGATCCACATCGGTGACAACATATTCCAAAGTTTTATCAATAAGATGACGACATGCCTGAGGCATTTAGGTTGAGAGGCAGGTCCTAACATCCTATTGTTACCAGGGTATTACCGATTACATCAGGTGAGTCACTCTGAATTCACATGTGCGGGTTGCCAGGATGCACTGTCATGAGTACTGGCTCAAATCGCCCTACCAAACAAACCAGGAAGGGGCCAAGTCCCAGAAGATAAGAGCCCCATAACAACAACCTTGGAAAATGCAATGCCAAATGCTGAGATTCCATCGAACCACGTCACTCAAACTAGATGTCAGATCGAAGGATCAGACTCCGGTAGAAGGATCCCTACTCCTAGTATATGCAAAAAATGGAGCACTTCATATGACGATGCCTGTCTTCCCTACAGAAAACTACAGGAACCTCTAGGTAATGGAGAGGCTGAGGCAACAAATACTAAGGACATGCAAGGAAAGGGAAAAGAGGGAGGGATTTCTTCAGATAGTGAGGGGAGCAAAGAATCAAATCTTGGTAAGTTGGAAGCCCCACACAGGTTTCAGCCAAAGCCAACCTCAGCCAAACAATATCAAATATGGAACTTAAGCTTTGATGGGTCCAAGTGTAAATAAGGGGCCGGTGTTGGGATCAAACTAGTTAACCCGAGAGGTAAGTCCAATGCTGCTTATAGGTTACAATTTTTGTGTACTAATAATGTCGCAAAATATGAAGCGCTGGTTTGGGGACTCCTCTTGGCACATGGAAATGGAATAAAAGCCTTGATAGTGGAATATGACTCACAAATGATCGTTAAAAAAATCCACAATCAATATTACTGTAATGCCAAAAGACTATCAACTTATCGAAACAGGGCATGGGATTTGATCAAAGACTTTGAAGCATTCAATATCAAGTCCATCCTGAGAAGGAAGAATGTCATGGTTGACGCGCTAGCCATGTATGCTATTTCATTACCCGATGGAGAATTCCAAACTAAAGAAGTTCTCGGTATAGCTTATTGCAGCCCCAACTATCCCAAATAATGTTAGGGACTTCCAAGTCTTCCCAGATGACCAACACATCCTTGAGTTTATCATGCTCTTGGGTGTGTTTGAAAAAAAAAATTATAGATGAAGAAAAAGAAGAATACGAGGAACAAGCCAACCCAGAAACACCTGATGATCATGTCATCATAAACCTGAGAACTAATTTCATACTCAAAGGGATGGTGGAGTTGGAAATAATTTTTGACAATGATGGGATCGCCGCAAAGAGAAAACCAAATCTGATAACGGAAGGAAAGGAATACAAAACATACAACCTGAGCACAGAGGATGAGCTCACATAAGTCCACATAGGGAAAGTGGGCATTGAGGATGAGAAAAGAAGAATGGTTCAACTCCTCATTGAATATTGGGATGTTATAGATGGAGCTAAGAGGAATTGAAAACCTACAACACCTCGGTCATAGTCCATAATATCCCCTTGAAACCATACTCTAAACCTTTCTGACAACGTCAAAGGCTGGTGAACCCAATAATGGAGCCGTTGATATATAAAGAGGTCCAAAAAATGTTGGATTCCAAAATTATATTTTTGATCTAACATTCCACTTGGGTCGCAAAATTGGTACCCGTGAGGAAAAATACCGGCAAGGTTTAGTTGTGTGTGGATTTCTAAAACCTAAACAAGGCTTCCCAGAAGGACAACTATCCAATACCATCTCTTGACGAGGTGTTGAGAGTGGTAAATGGGTAAAAATGATGTCCTTCCTGGATTAATACTCTGGCTACAATCAGGCGATGGTACAGGAAGAGGATAGGTTGAAGACAACATTCACCACCAATTGGGAAACCTTTGCCTATTGACGAATGCTGTTTGGTTTAATTAACGCCGAAGCTACTAGGCGATGGACACTTATTTCAAAGGATTAGTGGGAAAATGAATCATTATTTATACGGATGACCTCATAGTGTTCTCCAAGAAACAAATAGATTACATAAGTGACCTAAGGAGAGTCCTTCAAAGGTGTAGGAGGTATGAGATCTCTCTCAATCCAAAGAACCGTGTGTTTGGGGTCACAAAAGGAAAACTACTCGGGCACATAATCTCTGAAGTTGGGATAGTGATAGACCCCGAACGAGTGCAATCCATTCTCAAATTAACACCACCCCATAGCCGAAAAGAATTAAATCATTTCTTTGGAAAGATAAAATTTGTTAGGAAGTTCATCAGTGGTTTTTCTAAAATAGTAAAGACGTTGAACGACATGCTAAAGGATTTCAAAATCGAATGGAATGCCTCGGTGAGAAATTCATTTGAAGAGATGAAAACCACAATTGCCACGACCCCTGTCTTTGTAGCCCAAATTACACCTTACCCTTTAAAGTGTATTCTTTTGCTTTTGAAAATTCATGCGCACGAGTCCCCACACAAAAGAAGGATGAGAAAAGTGAGAGGCCAATAGAGTTTATGAGTTGCCCCCTTAAGAACACTGAGGTAAGATACCCAAATCTAGACAAATAGTCTTTCCCCCTTGTCAAAGTAGTAAAGAAGTTCCAACACTATATTATAAGGAGCAAAGTGTTCAGAATAGTCTGAGATGCAGCGATAAAATCCTTGCTAATGAAAAATGAATAAGGTGAAAGAATGGGGAAATGGATGGCTATCCTACAAGAGTTTGACCTTGAAATTCAGCCTATGAAACTGGTAAGAGACCAAGGCCTGACAAAGTTGATGTTTGAAGTAGAAGAAGGCTTGATATGCCAGACCTACACAGATCAAGGGGTGATTTCAGATATATGGTATCATGACATAGTCTACTACTTGCTACAGAACCACTGTCTGGTAGGGTTAAATGGATCACAAAGAAGAGCCTTGAAGATTAAAAGAAACTCTTACATGCTGAAAAATGGTCAGTTATACAAATGCAACTATGATGGTTTGTACTTGAGATGTTTGGATAGGATCGAAGCGAAACAATTCCTGGGTTGATTTCCACAACAAATATGGAACATGCCACTAGTCCGCTGAAGCCACCGCTCACCAAATCCTAAGAGTAGGATAATACTAACCGACAATATTCAGAGACACCAATGAACGTGTGAGGTCATTCCATACGTGTCAGACCAACACAACTTGAGAGAGAAACCTGACAATGCCCCTGCAACTAGTATATGAGGTACGTCCTTTCACCCAATGGGGCTTATATTTTGTTGGAACAATTAACCCACCCTCTTTTGTAGGTTACAGATTCATCCTGACAGCCATAGATTATTGCACACGTTGGACAGAGGCGCAAACATTGAAAAATTGTACCACTGAAGTGGTAACCAAATTCTTAGAAGAGCACATCATAATGAGGTTTATGATGCCATTTTATCTAGCATGTGATAATGCCCCTCATTCTCATCTACTACACTCACCCAATGGGATTTTAAAACCAGGTAATCCTAAAGTTCTCGTCTAACTATTACCCACAAGGAAACAGTGTAGCAGAATCTATGAACAAAAACCTGACGACGGTAATCAAACACCTTTTGGATGACAACCCCAAAGACTGGCATACACAGTTAAAATATGCCTTGTGGACTGATCGAGCAAAGGTAAAAAATGCACTAGGGACTTCCCCATACCAATTGATCTATGACCTGCAATAAGTTTTTCCTATGAACTTAAAAATACCCATCTTAAGATTCATGGACCCGTACGTCGAAGGTGAAGATCGGGTGCAGGTCTGACTCATGAACCTCCTTAACCTAGAAGAGAAAAGGACTATAGCCCTAGAACACATATCAAAGCATCAGGTCATTGCCAAGCACTGGTTTTACAAGAGGGCCACTATAAAAACTTTCAGGATCTCTGATCTTATCCTCATGTAGGATAAGGAAAAAGAGAAGCCGAGCAACCACACCAAATTTCAAAGATTGTGGACTGGTCCTTATCAGATATCAGAAATCTTGGGAAAAAGCACTTTCAGGATCAATACCTTGGAAGAGGATTTTATCCCATTGCCATTCAATGGCCAGTTCCTCAAACATTATTTTGGTTACTGAAGGGGACTACCCTTCGTCCCGTGTATTATAGTAGTTTAGTGTCTTTCCTTCTCATTTTTTTTCTTTCCTTTTTCTGCTCCTTCTCTTCTTATTTTTTATGTTTTTGTTAGGTTTTATGGTTTTGGGTTAGTTTGTTTTGGGTCAATCCCAATTGGTCCTTGAAAAGGGGAGCATGATTATTTCTTAGTCAAAATCTCCAAGGAAATGTATAATGCAAAGATTGTTCCCAGAGGTCAAGAGTGGCGATATCCTTCATCAAAAATCAACAAGATGCTTGACACTGATCATCCTAATCATGAGATACACTAAAGGGAGCACCTAAGAACATTGGTTTCTAGGGCAGTTATCAGCTATAACCAACACAAGCACATGGACTAGGGTACCCACTGATCCCAGAACCCTTCTCTGTCGACACGAGAGAGTAAACAAAACGAGGAAGAGGGGAGAAAAGGATGGAGAAGCAGATAAATCATTCAAATGAGGGTAGCTCAAATGATGATCATGATTTTAAACCTAAGTAGAACAGTCTAAGCACTGCTAATCTTTCTCAAAGTAATATCAAGAAGACATTCAAAAGACAACATACTCAAAGTCACAATTGGCTCAGGCCGGGTACTAGTCAAAATAGACGATCTGATTCCAAAAGGAATCCTCCACATAACTCAACTCTAAATACCATTGTAAGATAGAGAAGGGTTACTCTAGAAACCTCTATTGGGGATATGGACACCTGGTCGATAGAAGAGAATGGTTAGATTGGGACTTGGGGACAACTTTGTCAGGGCTATGGATGCCTGACTAGTAGCAAAGCTCTTTCCGGGAAGCCCTTGTCAACATTGTGAAGGTTGGGGGTAGCTGAAAATCATCTAAGTCATCTCTTTCAAAGGTCAAGGAATAAACACATGAGTGTACACACACTAGAAGATACAATCGAAGACTTCAATGTTGGGAGTCAATGAAAGAATGTTTCCATTGATGGCTCTTTGTGTTTGGTTTGTTGCAAAGTTAATTTCCAAAAGTGTTTTGTTGATAAAGAAATGCCTTGGTCATTCCTCCTTTTTATTAGGGCTATTTATTGTGGGTCCACAACACACACCCCATTTTTGGCCACTTGGCGATGGGCCCCCCTTCTCTTTTGTTTTGTTTCTTTTTCCCCTTTTGGGTTCCTCCTTTCTTGTTCAGGTTCTGGCTCTAGCTTGGAGTAAGGCCTTTTTGTTTTGCGAGTTTTCTTTCGGTCCTTCAGCCTTTCGGCCTTTCGATCTCCTTAGGATCTCTGAAAGTCCAGAATGTCAAAAGCTCGCAGTAACCCCATGAGGAATGGATTTCGGTCCTTCATCCTTTTGGCCTTTTGGTCTTCTTAGGATCTCTGAAAGTATGGAATGCCGAAAGGCCAAAAGCCCATAGTCACCCCGTGAGGAATTTCTTTCGGCCTTTCAGGCTCCAAAGACATCGATCACTCATGACTCATTGGGCATCAGACTTTCAGCCTCTGAAATTTCACAACCCAATGATGACATCATCAGATCCGACTGCCTATAAAGTGACTAACTGTCCTCCTCCTCCTTCCTTTCTTCCATTTTCTGTAGGTAGGGCCTTGCCCTCTTTTCCTTTTTTTTTTGGTCTTGTTATGTTTAGTGTGTAGGGTTTTGTTCTTTGGGGTTTTTAGGATTTTGTCATTTGTAGTTTGGTCGATTTTAGGTCTTCAACAAGTTCCCCCCTTTTTTCAGTCTTGGGCCTAGGATTTCTAATTTTTTTTCTTTCCTCTCAAAGTTTTGCAGCCCCATATTTTTAGCCTCCGAAAGGCCAAAAAGATCATCATCATCTCACTAGGCAAGAGAGCGTTAAGTGTAAAATGCAGCTTTCTCGGACATTCAGAAACCAAAGGCCCTCCTAAAATTTCACACTTTCGGCCTCCAAAATTCATGCCACCTTTGCACTCTAAAACATCAATGTTCATCATTGAACCATCTTCAAATCCTTCACCCTTTTACACTTTCGGCCTCCGAAAACATCATTCCATTCTTCGCACCCCGAAACGACGAAACCAAGTTCACTTGCTTTCCTTAGATTTTGCACTTTCGACATTTTAGAGGTAGGTCTTATCTTCGGTGTCCAAATGTTTGAAAGGACGAAGTTGGACGAATTCTATTTCATAATTTTTTTATCACTTCTGGGGCACGACTCTTTGAGGATTTTATGTTGTTTATTGATTTCTTTTAAGTATTTAATTCAATAAATTTTATTGATAGTTGCATGCTTCCTTGTAGGAATGACAGAAAAGATTTCTAGATAAAAAATGAAGTACCTGTTCAAAAGGTACCACATCACTTCAAAGGTCAGGAACTACCATAGCGAGGTCATCGACACCGACATTGGAAATTTTGACTAGAATGAGTTCCTTACCAGACGTGCCAACCGCAATGGGAGGTCATCAGACTGCACCACTCTTGTACTGTCAAGTCTGGTTAATGTTGCAGCCCACCTAGTTTTGATCTTATCCTCAGACTTGATCGTGACCCTTGCACAACACTACATCCCAGAGGAGAGGGTGGTGAAGAATAAAGCCGAAGACATTATTCTAGATATCTGTCTAGACAATATTGAGGGCGTCTTCTACCTTCCAAAGGGCATTGACATATATTATGACTTTTTAGTCATCAAAGGCTTGGAATGGTTCAAAAACATAACGCTAGATGTATATGAGATTGTTAACCAAGAATACCTAATTCAATCCCTCCCGAAGAACAAACTGGAAAAGATAGACATGAGGAGAGGATACCTAAAAGATGATATCCAGCAAGCAGTCACAATGCTTAGTAGGTTGCACTGGCTGCCCCAATCCATCCAGATTGAAAATTGGATGATTTTTTTGATTGAGAAGATAAAAGGGAGGAGATCTAGGTTTGATTGTTCCACTATCCTAAGTAACAATTTGAACGAAGAATTGATTGTAGTGAAGCACCACCCCCGATTCTACATGACATCATATATAGTTCACTTGTTAGAAACTAGGGCCGAATAACCAAGGTTGGAGAAGAGGGGAGCCTTCAGTCAAACAAATGCATGACCATTCACAGTGTACTCCCAATTGGTCTAGAAAGAAAAAGTGAATGACAATAGCCCCATTTACAAGATCATTAATGATGCTTTCATCTTTTCAATTATCCTCTCAATTGAAGGAAACTATGCAAAGAGACTATCAGAGGAGACAACTGCAAAGGTAAGGGCTATGGGAGACTTTTATGTCCAATTGAAAACCTTCACATATATCAAAGTGGCTGGGTGCACCCTTTCCCCAAAGAATCTCCCCGGATACCCTTTCGATCGGATAATTATCCTGGAGATGGCTACGCAGCTTGTTGATGCTTACGAGTATATCAAGCACAAGAAGAAACACTGCTGGGATTTCCCTCTATCCATTGGTCCTAATACCCTACTAGACATGAAGGTGTGCAAGTCCATTTCATTTGAGTGGGATGAATGCCAGTTGAAGTCCCTTGAGCTCATCAGGACCATGTTTGACAATATTAGTACCTACAACCACATCATGGGCATGAATTACGTTCATGAGCCTCACCTAGAGGACCACTGGATAAACTACATGGATGATTACAAAGTCAGGATTTATGATTATTGCAAAATGTCCCTTGATTTAGCACAAATTTCCCTAGAGATCAACATTCAGCCCAAGATATGGGAAAATGAGACGAAAGATGTACTTGACCCACTATATAATAAAGATAAGGTATACATAAGGCCTATCTTAAATGCTGAAGTAAACAAGGATGAAAATGATAACATTTAGTTCAAGGATAGGCACATAGTTAAGGCTACCAAAGATTGGATCAAAAGACCATTCAAAATGGACCCCATGCCGATGAAACCACAGTTGAACCTACTAATTAAAATGGATAAGGAATGAGGAGGAAGGATAGTATTGCTTGATTTCAAAAGGGCAGTGCCACAAAAACTAGAAACAATGTATGGGCATGAGCACCTAGTTGTATATGGCCCCAATCCAAAACATAAGCCATGAAAGAGAAGGATGAATGGGAGCATATCCCCATCCTTAGATGAATCACAAGAAACTAAAGGAAAACTTCCTAACCAGTCAATATCCTATCGTAGGGGCCACTAAACCCAAGGTTACCTCAAGAGAAAGGAAAAAAGTATACAAAAGGAAGAGATCCTCTGCATCTCCACGGTTAGAAACTTTGCAAGAAGAAGTAGAAGAGGAAGAAGGAGAAGAAGAGGATGTACCTTTAGTAAAGAGGACATGATCAAGGATGACTACCCTAAAGGAGAAGGATCTAGAAAAGGATGCCCCGACTCATGTAGAAATAGGGACACATGAAGAACAAAGAAATCCTTAGGATTCCCTTGGCCCTGACAAATTCTTCATATCTGACTTTCAGAATTTCACCTGGTTCGAAGATTGATGAGCCTCTTAAATTTCCATATTTCTAAGTACTTTTTATTTTCTTTTCAATAGTTTATTTGCAAAATAGATATATAGACTTATGGTTTTACATGCATATTTTATATGTGTAAAGACATTAAGTAGGAAAGTGGATGATAGAAGAGCATGGTATATTTGCCTTAAACTGATGGATAGAAATGACAGAATGCAGTAGTTATATATGCTAATGAATGATGCTTTTTCCTATGCTATGTTTGTGGTTAGTTTCCTTCCTGTAGCCATGTTTCTTTCTAGAGTATTAATTATAACTTAACACTTCCTTCCTAATATTAATAATGAGAATATGTATGTATCGAAGGTTGTGTGTGCATTAATCATTTTGCAGGGATCATTCATGGCGTATTTAAAGATCAACATATGATGCTGAAGAAGTCAAAGCTAGCCGTTGCTGCAAGATACCATCATGTTGAAGAAGTCAAGAAAGCCCTTGAGAAAGTTAAGGCGTAGCTGCAAGATCTTTGCATAAGGAACAATTCAATATAGTTTTCTGTTAAATGCAGCGCGTGGATCTAGAGCCCACCACGTACTATATTCTAGGAGGACTTATTCTTGATGACTGCTATTTCTGTTATGAGACATTATGTATCTGTAACGATCCTTATTAATGGAGTGATCTTATATTTAGGGAGTAGTTGTAGTTTTCCTTTAAATAAGACGCATGTTGTAACTCTCAGGAGTTAGTCGAGTTAGTTGATTTTTCTAAATAGAAGCCGATATAGTTGTAAAACTGTTTTATCTATCCAAGTGTATTTTCCATGAATGAATAGAATGCACAGTTTGAGTTCAATTCTTTTATCTTGATTGTGTTTCTATTCACTCATCCAAGGGGGCCCTCCGTGGTGAGTGAATTACTTTGTTAGAGTGGAAATCATTTCCATGCTTATTAAGAAGTAAATTAGAACTCTGTTGTTCATGCAGTCACTAGTAGCAGAACTAGTAGACTGTTCCTGCAGCATAGGTGGGTAGAGTAGTTCCTATCCATGATTACTTTTTTTCCTAGAGTAAGCACATTTACTTGTGTTAGCATAGATTTCTTGAAGCTCAACGCATTTCAATTTCATAGGATTAGTCATGAGGTTTAAGAGAGTTTGAAGCATATACTTTGCAGATGCCATTCGAAGTTTACATCCCCGGTCGATAATTAAATGAGACTGAATGATCTAATTAGAAACCATTTAGGGTGTCCAATCCTGAAATAAGAAGTCAAATGCTATGGGTTTCTAAGAAAATTGTTTAGCCAATCATTTTTGGCACCGTTTTCGGGGACGGTGTTAATTCAAACTTACTTTGGTGTTCATGTTCCTAGTTTTCATAATTTAGGTATGATTTTTAAGTAATTCTTTTATGCATAGAAGAAGAGACCCTCGTGGGAGATTCCTTCCTCACAATAAATAGGTTGAACCATTTGAAATTTTTAATCCTGAACCTGAGGAACCCCGAGTTGAGAGTGAAGAAGACAAAGACCCATTTGAAAATCCATTTGCCGATGCCCAAGGAGAAATATCTTCGTCATCATCCACTAAAGGATCAGTACATTTGCATGACCTTTTTGCTGAACCTGAGTATCAAGACAACCCATTAGCTCTTGTTATCTATTAACCGTAACAGCCAGGTCCTCCTCCAAGGATGGATCAACCTACCTTTCTTTTCCCCATTCTTCCCCAGCATGGTAATCATAATCTGAAAAACATACCTGCCTCTGCGCTTCCCAAATTTTATTTCCATCTACTCTTAAGGAGGATACTTTAAGATGGTTCATGGGGTTAGGTGCCAATGCTATAGAAAATTGGGATGCAATGATAAATATTTTCCTTTCTAAATACAAAGAGTACTATAGGGGTCAAGGTTTGAAGGGAGATGACATTTTCAAAATGTCACAAAAAGAGGATGAGACCTTGGAAGACTATGTCTCAAGGTTTATGTTTAACCTGCAACGCAACACTCAACATCAGTTGAATGAGGAGTCACAAAAACATCTTTTCCTAAAAGGTGTAAATGATGGAAGTATTGAGGCCTTAGACCTTATGGCTGGCAAAGACATCACTCAAAAGAATTGGGCTAACATAAAGAATATATGCCTGAACTATTCAAGGGCTACTATGAAGAAAGGAAGAGGACTCATAGACTTGCCTCATAAGTCCAATGGTTCAAGAGTATCTAATATGGATTTGTCCAACCTTCTGTCTAATTTTAAACATGAAATCATCTATGATGTTTCCACTCAGCTGGACAACATGCAAGCAAGAAGGAAGAAGGAGGATGTAGAAGCTATGCTGGCCGAATTCTGCTCTCACTGCAGAGAGAAGAAAAGGAACTTTAAGTGCAAAACACTGGCATCTATGGACACTAATTCAATGCCCATCGAATTTAAAGCTATAGATGAGGAGAATGGAGAGGTTTTCTACGTTTCTCAAAGGTGACCATGGGCTCAAAGACAAGGTATGCCTCAAGATCCCTTGAATAATTTTGGTTATAATAATAGTAGTCAATGTCAAAACCAAAAACCTCAAAATTATGGTCCTCAAGGATAGAATTGGAATTATAATTGGTCTAAAAAACAACCACATTATAACCAAACCTATTAGAAACAACCTCCATTTAACCCATACCAACAACAATTTAACCAATATCAACAACCACAATAGAATAACCAATGACAACCACATGGTAACTGGAAAAAGCAACCTCAGTGGGGACCCAATCAGCCTAATCAACACCAAGCCATTATGCGTCCACCTCAATAGAAAGCTATTATGTCTCCACCTCTTGAAGCCAATAATAATCCTCAGAAGCCAACACAACTGCTTGCACAACCAACTCCAAATCCTAATAACAAGCATCAAGCTTATTCCCTGCAAGTGAATGATATTTACTTAAGGTCAGGAAATACGATGCCTACACCTAAGGAACCTATCATAATTGAAGTCCCTGATACTAAGGAAATACCTGCGAACCAAACCACTGCTGCTCCACCTATTCCACAATCTAACCCAGTTTTGAAAAATCCCCCTTACCCACAGAGATTGGTTCAATCAACACCCTCAAAATAAAATCCTATTACAGCTGATTTGTTGACCAACTTAAGAAAATGACTGTCCAAATACCTTTGTTAGATGCCATCAAAGAAGTTCCCATTTATAATAAGGAAATCAAGGAAGCTTGTATCAAGCAACCCGGTAGAAAGAAGAAAGATCCTGACACTGTCCATGTCCTTGGGAAACTTTCTAATCTCATTCTCAATAAAGTCTTAATGCCTAAATACTCTGATCCAGGAAGCCCAGTGGTTACCATTCATATCAATGGTATACAAATACAAAATGTCTTGATTGATTTAGGAGCATCCATCAATGTAATGACTATGGAAGTTTTGTGAGACTTAGCATCACTGGTGTAAGGGAAACACCTACAATACTCCAGTTAGCTGATAATTCCACTGTTAAGCCAGATGACATGGTAGAGGACATCATTGTAACACTTGATACCTTGGATTACCCCTCATATTTCATAATCCTGTCCCCCAAAGCCACACTAGGGGGATATCCATTAATCTTAGGAAGACCTTGGCTGGCCACAATAGATGCTTGCATTGCATGTCGCTTAGGAAAAATAACAATATCTGATGGGATACATACCAAGAAGCTAACTTTGTATTCTCCAGCCAAACCCCAAGTTGAACATGACCAAGTTATCTAGCCATATTTAGGTGATGCTACCCTTGAAGCAAATTCTGTGCAACAACTCATGGTTATTGGAAGAGATCCATTTATGGTCTCACAAGAGGAAGATGACATGCTAGTGGAAATTCTTACCAATCAGTATGGATCTAAACCATCATCTTGTCGTGACCCTAACTATTCACTCCAAACCATAATTCCCAAGCAACCTCACCTAAGCTTCCTATAGCACCTGATTACCTCCATACCTTGTTACCACATGAGATAAATTTTCCCTCATTTGAAGAAATTATCATGCTGGATAAAGTAAAAAGGGTAGAAATTTCTTTAGGCAAAGAGTTGAATGTCAATAAGAACCTCTCAACATCTCAGATGACCAGTCTTCTCCAACTTTTGAAAGAAATTCAGCAAGCCTTTGCATGGGAATATACTGATATGAAGGGGTTAGACCAAAAGCTTTGTACCCATAGGATTTACATAAGTCCTGAGTCCAGACCAATTAGACAATCCCAGAGAAGAATTAACCCTGCTATGAGAGATATAGTGAAGACTGAGTTACAAAACTTCTTAAAGCTGGCTTTATATATCCTATTTCTAACAACCAGTGGGTTTCTCCTTTAGTAATTGTTCCAAAGAAAGATGGGAAATGGAGAGTTTGTGTGGACTATAGGGAGCTTAAAAAAGCCACTAAAAAAGATCACTTTCCATTACCTTTCATTGACCAAGTACTTGACAAGCTTGCTGGCAAAAAGTATTTCTCATTTCTAGATGGCTTCAGTGGATACAACCAATTCCATATATCACTCGAAGATTAGGATAAAACTATGTTCACCTGTCCTTGGGGAACATTTTCTTATTCTGTCTTTCCATTTGGATTGTGCAATACACCTGCAACTTTTTAGTGGGCGGTAATCAGTATTTTCTCTGACATCTCTGCTGACTGTGTGGAGATATACATGGATGACTTCACTACATATGGAACTAAATTTGAGGAGGCTCATGCTAACTTGGAGAAAGTCCTCAAAAGATGTTAGGAGTATAACCTATCCCTTAACAATGAGAAGTGCTACATGATGATGGAAGAGGGAGTTTTTTTAGGACATTACCTTTCATCCTTTGGAATTCAGGTTGATTGTGCAAAAGTTGTAGTCATCACTACACTTCCAACTCCAGTAAAATAGAAGGATGTTAGGAGTTTTCTTGGCCATGTTGGTTACTACAGGAGATTCATCAAAGACTTCAGCCAGCTTGCAGCCCCATTGTACACCCTATTGAAGAAAGAAGCTGAGTTTGAATGGATAGCTGACTGTGAACTATCATTTCAACAACTAAAAGATGTTCTAACAAAGACACCTATCCTTAGAGGACCTAACTAGAAGCTTCCCTTTCATATTCACACTGATGCATCTGGCTATTCCATTGGAGCGGTCTTAGGAAAAAAGGAAGGTTCAGTTGAGCATGCTATTTATTATATTAGTAAAAACATACAAGGTGCTGAACTGAACTATACTGTCACTGAAAAGGAATTGCTAGTATTAATCTATGCACTTAATAAAATTAGACATTACATTACTGGTTATGAAGTATTTGTATACACTGATCATTCAGCAATCAAATACTTGATGAACAAGCCTGCCGTCTCTGGTAGGTTAGCAAGATGGTTACTCCTTATGCAGGAGTTTGATGTGACAATCATTAATAAACCAGGTAAAGCTAATGTGGTGGCTAACTTCTTATCTAGATTACAAGTTCCAGATGATCCTACAATAATTGATGACAACTTCCTTGATGAGCACCTGTTCTTTGTTGATACTTACAATCCATGGTATGCTGACCATCACCAACTACCTTGCTATAGGAAGGACACCACCTCATTTCTCTCCTAGAGAACGTAGACTTCTAGTTGAGAAAGGCTTCAATTTTTCATGGATCTCAAGATTTATGTTTTACACAAGTCTTGATCAGGTCACCAAAAGATGCATTCACGAAGATGAGACTTATGACATCCTTAGGGATTGTCATGATGAGCCGTGTTGTGGCCATTTTGTAGGAAAGAGGACATCATACAAAATCTTGACAATAGGATATTATTGGCCTACCCTACATAAGGATGCAACTAAGCATACAAGGAATTGTGATCCATGCTAGCGCATTGGACACCCAACCAAGTCAGATGAAATTCCCTTGTAGCCTCAGGTGGTGGTGACACCATTTGATAAATGGGGAATCAATTTCGTTGGACCTATCGAGCCATCTTCTCATGATAAGTCATATATCTTAGTGTGCACTAACTATGAAACAAAATGGGTAGAAGCTAAAGCAATGCGGCATGCTAGAGATCATAAGGTAGAAGAATTTATATATGAATATATCTTTACTAGGTTTGGAGTACCTCATGAGATAGTAACAGATCAAGGTGCACAGTTGACTTCTAATCTTATTATTGAGTTGATGCATGAATACACAGTGAGGCATGGTAAATCTTCACCATATCATCCTCAAGCCAATGGCTAGAAAGAGATAAAAAATAGGAAGATTGAAGAAAGCCTAACCAAAACAATTTCTATTCACAAGAAGGACTGGGCTACCCACCTTCCTGAAGCCATTTGGGCTTATAGAGCAACTTGAGAAAAAAAAAAACTGGTTTTACTCCTTTTGAACTAGTTTATGAAAAATCTACATCTATGCCTATCGAGTTTCAACACAAGACTCTCAGGATGACATTGGAGTTAGACATTGACCTTACTAGGGCATAGGAGGATAGGCTATTGCAGCTGAATGGACTGGATGAGTATTGGAAGTCTTCACTTCACAATACCAAATTGATTCAGAAGCAGTAGAAGAAGTGGCATGACAAATTCATCAAGGAAAATAAAATTTTTGTTGGTGATTGGGGCCCTTCTATATGAGTCACGCTACTAGCATACCCGAGGTAAATTTTAGATCCGGTGGCTAGGAACTTATGAGATAGTTTCCATTTTTGACGATGGAGCAGTTCAACTGTCTATTATTGATCCTGTGCGATTCAAATTGCTAGTCAATGGTCATCGCCTCAAGCTCTATCACAAGCCCGTGAGTCGCAAAGACTTCCTGCAACAGTTCCAACAACATGATGATAGCAACATTCCTACAACTGAAGCATCTGGGTCTTCCACCTAGGTTTCCACTAATCCTTGATTTCTATCAGCGATTCTATAATAAACGTTTCACTTCTTGTGAACTAATTTATCCGTAATAAAATTCACACCATCTCCTCTCTCTACCATTTTTTCTGCACCATCACATCACTCCATCAATGCATGTCACATTTCAGAGCACTCTTCCTGCACCGCTTAACAGGTTCGTGACACATACCTTTGTTCATATATTATTTTATTCATTTTTTATTAGGATTAAGTGTTCTTTTAATTTTTTTTACTCTTGCACGCCATGGCCTGGTGGGACCCATGCCTCAAAATTAGTTAGGGGGAGGGATTATTTATATTTTTCAATTTAAACATTAGCATGTAAAGGATGAAATTTATTTCTTGTCTTTTCGAGATGACTGCCGTCATGTGTTAAAAAAATTGTCATCTTGTGATTGCGTCATCATGATTGCAAGTAATTAAAAGATTTTAAAAGCTGAAGTTTAATTAATGATGATATGTTCACGACGTGTTTAGGATGGCAGGCCTTAACATGCACAAAGTTATTATGAAATATCATTCATGAAAACACTTTTAATTTCCTGGAAGTAAATGATATTTTGTACTCTGTTGTTCTCGTCTGCAACACTTTGAGTCTGTAGCATTTTCCATTTTTAGCTTCTGTAGAGCTTCTGCAAAAAATTTTTGTCTATAGAAATGGGAGGTGATCTTTAGAGGCATGAGCCATGGGATCATAGAGTCTTACTTGGAGATCCATCCAGCTATGAAATGTTTCGAAGGAAAGGGTGGATGGATTACTATCTTAGCCTCAATGGTTTTTACGAAGAAATTGCTTTGTAGTTTCTAAAAATTCTACATAATGGGTTCGCAGTGGTGAAAGGGTTGAGAATTGAGTTCACAGAGGACATTATGGCAGAAGTGACAAGGTTGCCACAGGAAGGTGAGAAATGGTCTAAAGACATTGATTTGCGCTTAGCTAGGGCACAGTTCACCTTGCATGGTGATCCATAGTTATACATTGATAAAAAGCAAGGCACTTCAAGGATATCATTGCCCATGGATTACATTCAGCCAACTATGTTTATCGTACAATACTTTACCTGTGAAGGCCGCTACAAATATCTTCACGGGCTACATTTCAAAATCTTTAGCGCCCTCCATCATGACAATAGACCGGTAAACTTACCTAGCTTTTTGTTATCATTGTGAAAAAACAAGCTTCTTTAGTTTAATCAGGAAAAGACCAGTCTGTTTCCCATCATTGCTTAATTAAATTAATTGTGGAAAGAGAATTAAATAAGCAATTGATAGGAAATTGGGATGAATTCTTAAAAATGGATGAAATAGAACCTAGAATGGTCGGCCCTAGAGGTCAGGATGTTGGAAGAAGGGTGAACATAGCAATGGGGATTCGCAAAGTAATTCAAAGAACAAAAGCCGTTCCTGAAGCCTCTTCCTCTAATTCTAACCCACCTAGGAAGAGAGCTTGTGACATTAGTACTCCTATTTCCAGTAGGAAGAAAGGTAAAATCAAGGAAGACAATGTTATTCCTGACACCCCACATTCTGTGAAAAATAGGTCTGCTTCCAGGAAAGACAAAGGTAAAACCCTAGAAATAGAGGAAGTAATTCCAGAGAAGCAACCCAACAATGAGAATGTTACTGACAAAGCTGATGAAACCTTGCCCTCATTTTAGGAATAAACACTAGAAGAACCTCCTGTAACAACTACGGAGGAGGTGTCCACCAACAAGAGGAAACACAAGAATCCTCCATGCTCTTTCCAAACCCCTGCTAGAAAAAGTGCAAGGCTTTCCGCAAACATTAGCAGGGATGATAAGTCTCTGGTTCAAATTGTGAATGTAGAATCCTCCGAGTCTATAGAGAAGTTCTCTTCTGAGGCAATGGTTCAGAAAAGTGCAGATAGTGATACCGTTTCCCATAATACAAACTTTGAAGCAACATTTAACCCTAATATTGACTATATCCTCACTGATAGTTATGGAGATTCTGAAGAGGCAGATGAGTTTGTTGATAACTCTATTGGGCAAGATATTGCTGACGATTTAGAAAACTTACCTTCTGATGAATTCACTGAAATTAATGAGGATTTTATTGAAAAGGTGTTAGAATAAATAAATAAGGATGGGTTGGACACACTGGATAATGCAATAGAAAATCTTGTTGTGTGGAAAGGCGAGTCCTCCACATAGGAAAATGTAATTAAAACCCCTCAGCTTGCACCATGATGGATTGATATTCTTAATCAGGAACCCATGCCACCACTAGACCTATCTACACCCCTAACTGTAGGGTTGAGCTTGTATTAGTATTTTATATGGGAAAGGGCACAATGGAAGTTAGAAAAAGAAAAATTAAAATAGATCATTGATGAGAAAGCTCATCAATTGGAGCAGAAAATAGACCAAATTGCAGTGTTGGAAAGAAGGGTTAAGCAGATTACTGAATTAATTCCTGAGGTTATGGCATGCAGATCACTATCACTGATCTATGCTCTATTTCTTAAGAAGCAATTCATTAATTTCAAATTAACAAGGATTATGGAAGGACTGAATGCTTATGTTTCAACACCTCATGAGTTATATGATGAATTTTAATTAGCTCCCATGTCTTTAATTTTTTTTTTGTGTGAATTGAATTTTCATAATCTTTCTGTAACAGATGACAAGGACTGGAATTCACTACTATATGTGGGGGATGTCCAATTAAGATAAATAATGTCTTGGATGCAAATTGAGATAAGCAGGGAACATCAGGCTTTACCTTACATGAATAGTGAAATAGAGACACCTTTTCTTATGAGGCCTGGAGTTCAACATTCCAGACAAAATTTTCTTGATTGGCTTTCAGTCACTGTGAATCCAAGTGGAGCCAACAAAGGTTATCCAGTTAGAGAGAAATCATATAAAGACTTGTATCAACATTCATCACATGATATTGAGGCTACAATAACTATTTGTAGGCATAGATGGGTAAGAATGTCCCATGAATTGAAGGTTAGAGAACCCCATTCTCTTCAGAACTTGACTCTTGCCACTATAAGAGCTCCATGGTACATAATGTTGGGCAAGACACTACTTAATTATTGGTTTCTGTTAAGATTCCAACCACCTATTCTCATGAAGCCCTTGCTAGCAGTGAATGAAAATGCAAAGGATGATGACATGACCAAAGAAGTCCAAAGATGGGAAAGACTTAGGGAGAATCATGGGTGCTTCAACTACATTGTTGATGAGTCAGGGGAGAAGATTTCCAGCAACCTGAGGCTAAGAGCCAGGATCCACAACTTTATGATTGCTGGAGACCAGCAATAGGATAGTAGGGGGGAATGATGAGCCTCTTAAATGACCATCTTTCTAAGTGATTTTTATTTTATTTTCAACAGTTTATTTTAAAAACAGATACATAGACTTATGGTTTTACATGCATATTTTATATGTGTAAATACATTAAGTAGGAAAGTGGATGATAGAAGAGCATGGTATATTTGCTTGAAACTGATGGATAGAAATGATAGAATGCAGTAGTTATATATGCTAATGAATTATCCTTTTTCCTATGCTATGTTTGTGGGCAATTTCCTTCCTGTATCCATGTGCCTTGCAAGAGTATTAATTAGAAATTAACACTTCCTTCCTAATATTAATGATGAGAATATGTATGTATCAAAGGTTGTGTGTGCATTAATCATTTTGCAGGGATCATTCATGGCGTATTTGAAGATCAACATATGATGCTGAATAAGTCAAAGCATTGCTGTAAGATGCCATCATGTTGAAGAAGTCAAGAAAGCGCTTGAGAAAGTTAAGGTATTTCTGCAAGATCTTCGCATAAGGAACAAGCCAATACAATTTTCTGTTAAATGCAACACGCGGATCTAGAGCCCACCACGTACTATATTCTGGGAGGAATTATTCTTGATGACTTATGTTTCTATTATGAGACATTATGTATCTATAATGATCCTCATTAATGGAGTGATCTTAGATTTAGGGAGTAATTATAGTTTTCCTTTAAATAAGATAACTGTTGTAACTCTCGGGAGTTAGTCGAGTTAGTTGATTTTTTTAAATAGAAGCTGATATAGTTGTAATGCTATTTTATCTATCCAAGTGTATTTTCCATGAATGAATAGAATGCACAGTTTGAGTTAAATTATTTTATCTTGATTATGTTTCTATTCACTCATCCAAGGGGGCCCACTTGGTGAGTGAATTACTTTCTTAGAGTAGAAATCATTTCCATTATTATTAAGAAGTAAAGTAGAACTCTGTTGTTCCTACAACCACTAGTAGTAGAACTAGTAGACTGTTCCTACAACATAGGCAGGTAAAATAGTTCCTATCCGTGATTACTTGTTTTCCTAGAGTAAGCGCATTTACTTGTGTTAGCATAGATTTCCTGAAGCTCAAAGCATTTCAATTTCATAGGATTAATTAGTCACAAGGATCAAGAGAGTTTGAAGCATATAATTTATAGATGCCATTCCAAGTTTATGTCCCTGGTTGATAATTAAATGAGACTGAATGATCTAATTAGCAACCATTTAGGGTGTCCAATCCTGAAATAAGCAGTCTAATGCTATAGGTTTCTAAGACAATTGTTTTTCCAAGTAAATATAAAAGGGTGGAATCATTTGATCATACTGTGGAAGTTAATGTGGAGAGGTAGGTACCATTGACCCCACAAGTTACTCTCACTCCCCATCCAACCTAGTTCACTATCTTCACAGTAAACAAAACACTCCCAGAAGTGGATTCAAGCAAGGGAAAGGATGCCAAGACACTCTTATCCACCACAGGTCTGCAACAGTAGACAAATAAGTAGAAGTACAAGCTATTACAGAGTTTCCAAATGTCCAAACATCATAGAAAGATCAAAGAGAGCCACTTGGGGAAACACTTGGAGATGAGGAAACTAAGAGAGGTTCGAATGCAAAACATTGTTAGGCTCCCACTCCTTCGCTTTCATTTCCAGCTCCTACTCCCACTCATCCACCTTCATTTCCAACTCAGGTTCCCACACCTCCACCTTTTTTTCCCATATCCTAATGCAGGAGCATCTTGGGTCATTGGCAATCCCGCTAAACCAAAAAGATGTTTATTTTGTTCTTTAGTTTGTTTGGAGGCTTCTTGGGAAGTACTCTATTACTCGGGCTCTATTGCTTGGTAATGCTTGTTTCAGGTTGGTCTTTGTTTCTTGGGTTCTATCGCTCAGGCATGCTTGTGATTTTATTTTGCTTGGTCATGCTTGTTATTGAGTTCATTTCTTTTGTTGCTTGAGTTTTGTTTCCTATTTCTCAGGGTGTTCTTTTCCCGAGTCACTCTGTTCCTCAGTCAACCTTTGCCCAAGATGTTGATTTAGGAGTTAGATCTGGTGACCGACTTATTCAGTTAATTTTTGTGACTTAATTGATTTGGGGTATCTCATTGGGATATGTGTGGACCTAAATTTGGGTCTCTCTTATGGATTTGAGCACCGACCTATCTGTTGGAATCTTGTATATATTTGTTTTTATGTTCTTAGTTTTAGCAGAGGAATTTCAGAGGAGGATTTGATATCAGATTGTAATAGAAGAAAAAGTATTGAAGATTCTAGAAGGAAGGTCTGTGACCTTGCATTTATGAAGACTATTCTATAATTCATTGATTATATATGGCCAAAATTGGGAAGGCCTTACAACCTGACATGTAATGAGTTTTGATAAATTAATGAAAAGGATCTTTCTGCTGTTTCTTCTCTCACTATGTTGTTGTTGCTTCCTCATTGTGTCTGAAAGTTGGCTTGGTAGTTGGGAGATCCCTAGGCCCCATCTCCATCCCCTCCTTCCATCATATCCTCTTTGGGACCAAATTCCCAAATACCTTTTTTCACAGGGACAACACAATCTTTCTAAACAAAGAAAAAGCCAGTAACAGGTCTTTGCACTGAAATAATGACAAGTCCTTTAGAAGATGTGTATAAATCCATAGATAAGACATGACCTATAAGGGAATAAAGTACTCCTCCACCTAAGAAAACATACGAGGAGCCATATACCACTACTGGAGAGAAGCATAGAATCATAGAAGAAGAGAATTTAGAGGTTCCAGAAGCATTGGAGAAGGAAACAAAAGCTGAAGAGGAGATGAAAGTCCATGGTACAAAATGGACAAAATCAGTCTTGAACATTGCTCCATATTAGCCAATCACAACCTTTACTAAACCTACATGGTTTACTAAAGAGGTAAAACCTAGAAAGAGGGTTTATACTAAAGAAGAGGACACAAATATGTCATTTTGAGGCCAAGCCTTTCACTAAGAAGTACCCAATGTACCTATAAGGTGTTAGAGTAATCTTTAGTAATTACTCCTTAGTGCTTAAGTTTCTCTTAGGCAGTTTAGTTAGACTTAGAAAAGTTTCCTTTTCTGAGCTAGTTGCCCTTTTAGGGTTTCGACATCCTTTATAAGGATTGTCTTCTTTGTATTCTTTACGGAGATTGTATTATTTTCATCATTGTGTTAATAGAAGATAATTTCTTTCACA
>MU225139.1:1310820-1401976 GCA_018584345.1 Thuja plicata | reverse complement strand
TTTCTGCAGTAGTTTAGCAGTTTTGCTTCTCCCTAAGTTACACTTAAGGGGGGGTGTTAGAGTAATCTTTAGTAATTACTCCTTAGTGCTTAAGTTTCTCTTAGGCAGTTTAGTTAGACTTAGGAAATTTTCCTTTTCTGAGCTAGTTGCCCTTTTAGGGTTTCGACATCCTTTATAAGGATTGTCTTCTTTGTATTCTTTACGGAGATTGTATTATTTTCATCATTGTGTTAATAGAAGATAATTTCTTTCACAATGGGTTTGCAGTCTCTCTCATTTTGGCCGCCATAGCTGTCTGATCACTTCTATCCTCTTTCTGTCTTCTTCTTCTTTGTAATGGTCTTGCATGCAGGTGATCTTGGTTGATTGACATTTATCATGGTTGATTGACATTTATCAATATCAACATAAGGACCATGTCCTATCTCACTCAAGACAAAAGGGGCCAGTGGAAGGCACAAGTGGAAATACCCACAACCAGTGGCAGCCAAACGGAGATAAATCCAAAGGATTATACATTTGATGAGGTTGATTTAGGGGAACCTACAAGAGAAGGAAGCAAAAAATTGACAGCTTTAGGGCTAAAACATGCATTATGTTTCATGGACAAAGATAAGGAAAGGATAAAATCATTGACTAAGCATAATGAAACAATGAAGAGCTTCATTCTCAAGATAGTGGGTCCCATTAAGCCAAGTTTAACTTTAGCCTCATTACAAGCTTTCTTGGAGAAGAAGTCCACCCCGAAATTTCTGATAGGAGTAACACATTCTTTTGTTCAAGCGTGTACAGACTGGAAGGTAGATTTTGAGCAATTAGGAGAAGGAATCGTTAGAGCCATTTTGAAACCTTTCAGGACCATTCTTATGGAGGCAACCAAGTTGGTGGATATGATGGAAGATGAGAAAGGATTGGATTTCCAATTAAATAGATGGCAGAAAGTGTTCAAGTACCTGAAGATAATAAGGAAGCAACACTTCCAATTTTTGGTTAAATTATATGAGGGTGCAGACATGGATAATTTTGGAACATGGAATAAGAGCATAACAAAGACAATAAAGGTCTATGAAAAGTGCATGAAAAAATTCTTCCGGAGACATGAGGGAGTCATGATATGGGTGGAGAAAGTAGAATATTTCTTCATAGGTATAAATTTGAAGTTATATGAGGATAGAGAGAAAAAAGTCTTGTCTCCAGTTAAGAGAATTGTATTGCAGTTCAAGGGGATTATGGTAGGGGTTAACACAAAGAAGGATCTCCATGAACTCTTTAGATTGAAGGAGGATATGCAAAGAATGTATGAGCACAAAGAAGAAATCAAATTCTTTGCTGCCGAGTTGACTACCTTTAGGGAAAAGCAAGAGCAATGATTCAGTAATGTGAAAGAGGTATATTATAATGAGGTGAAAGAAATAATACAGAGGCTTTAGGATGCTCATCCAAATATCCTCCCAAACTGATTGTGTATTTTGGGGACTTGGTCAGATTTTACAGAAAGAAGTTTTGATACTTAGCCATTCTTTGAGGCTCAAAATTTTGGCCTTTCAGCCTTTGAAAGTCCAAAATTTGGTAGAGCCCAAGAAGAGTTCATCCATACTTAGTTTTTTTAGCCTTTGGATTTTTCAGAGCAAAGGTCGAGCTCCAGATTTTTGGTCCATCCTGAGGTGAAGAATATTTGTAAGAAGAGGAAGTTTCTGATCAGATTACCTAGGGACTGGGGTTCATTTTGGTTCAAATACAAGATGTCTATCAATTTCCCATAAAAAGAGAAGTTAGGGTGAAGAATTCAAACAAGAAATCCAAGATTAAAATGAAGAGTCCAGTTAGAAATGATGGAACTCCAGTTCATATTTCTTTTCCTTTGGGCAAGTTTGGCCTTGATTTATGGGGAAAACTGAATGTAAACCGATCAAGGATCCATGCAAGCTTGTTATAAGTTAGTTTAGCAACAGTATTACTAAAATAAGCTTTAGTTCTAAGATTTATTTTTCTGTTTAGCATAGATGGAGCCCTAGTTTTGGGGTTCAAAGTTTTGTAAATTAAAGCATTATATATTGCATCAGGACAATGTAAAATGGTCAGATCTTTTATGCAATAAAATATATGCAATTGGTACTTCATTCACAGCGTGATTTATTCTGCTGTCCATGGGAAATTAATGAATTTTTGTTTTCTTGTTCATTTATTTCAAAGAGCCAACCACATTTATTGTGTTGTAGATATGTGATTAATTAGATTGGATTTTTATTTTGTTGATCAATCTTGTTGTGATGAATGATTGGGAAGGATAATTCTGTTATTTTAAATATAAATCTCTCTCGTGTGTGCGCGCATGTCGTGGCTTCATGATTTGATAGATTTTGAAAATATTGCATTTGGAAAAAGGTTTCTCCAAATGATTGCATCTATTTGGTATAGAATTGTGACATGTTCTGATTCATATTTTGTGGGTTTCCTTATTTCTACCATTTGATTATCAAGGAAGGTTCAACAATGGTTTACATCTGTTAGGATCTCATTTTCATTGAATTTAATTAATACTTGTTATCCAAACCTTTTGATCTTTTTTGAAAGTCTGGATAGAGTAGATGCTCATTGTAGGATTTAGCGTAGATTTTGCATCATTATAAATTCATATGCATTGATAAATTGGAAATATAAAAGAAGTACTAAAGTTGTTTTGCAATTTGAAGTTTCGAAAGTAATAGCAAAGGCCACCTCGTGAACATATGCTTTGATTCCTAGCTCACTGATTATGGAGATTGAGACACCTCTGCAAGTTCAAGGGTTGCTAACAAATTTTAAAGACATCATATCAGATAATGTACCTGATGGCTTGTCTCCTGTTAGAAGCATCAGTCATTACATGAAATTGATACCAGGAGCAAATTTTCCTAACAAAGAACCACACAGATTGGCACCTACAAAGAATGAAGAGTTGAATAGATAGGTTCATGAATTTTTGAAGAAGGGTTTGATCATAGAAAGCTTGAGTCCTTGTGCAATACTTGTAGTGCTCACACCTAAGAAGAGTGGAGAATGGAGAATGTGTATTGATTCAAGAGATATACACAAGATCACAGTGAAATACCGATTTCCATTTCCTAGGGTGGATGATATCATGGATTGTTTAAGTGGAGAAAGATATTTTACCAAGATTTATTTGAAGAGTGGTTATCATTAGATTGGAATTAGAGAAGATGATGATTAAAATACTTCTTTCAAGGAAAATAGGGTTTGTATGAGTGCTTGGTTCTGCCCTTTGGTTTGACTAATGCTCCTAGTACTTTTATGAGGTGTATGAATGAAGTTTTGAATAAATTATTGAGTAAGTTTTTGATTTTTTATCTTGATGATATTCTAGTATTTGGTAAGAGTAAAGAAGATCATTTGATACGTATAAGACAAGTTTTGCAGAGATTGACAGAAGAAAATATTTGAATTCACCTTAACAAGTGTTCCTTCATGAAAGAGGAACTAGTGTATTTGGGATTTGTGATTTCAGCTGATGGATTAAAGATGAACCTTGAGAAAGTGAAAGCAGTAGTGGAATGGACTACACTTGAGAATGTGGTTAAGTTAGATCTTTTAATGGGTTAGAAAGTATTTATAGAAATTTCATATGGAATTTCAGTTCTATTTGTAATGCGATGACAAAGACAATGAGAGGTGATAATAAGGGCTTCAAATGGACACATGGAGCTAATAAAAGTTTTGATACATTGAAGCAGATGGTCACAAAATTACCTGTGTTCGCCTTACCTAATTTTAGTAAAGTATTTCAAGTTTACTGTGATGCAAGTGGAAGTGTAATTGGAGCACTATTGAGTCAAGAAGGTAAACCTTTTGGTTTTTACAGTGAGAAATTGAATGATGCTAAGAAGAAATATTTAGTGTATGATCAAGATTTTTTATGCTATTTCTCAAGCCTTGAAGAAATGGGGACATTACTTTATGCCTAAGGAATTTGTGTTATATACATATCATAAAGCTTTACAATACTTGGGTAGTCAGAATAAGCTAAATTAGAGACATATGAAATGGGTTGAATACTTGCAAAACTTTACTTTTGTGTTGAAGCATAGTAGTGGTTTGTCAAATAGGGTTGCAAATTCTTTGAGAAAAGGAAGGAATTTTTTGATAGAGATGAGAGTGGAAGTTCTTGGCTTTGATGAATTGAAGAATATGTATAAGATTGATATTGATTTTGCAAAACCTTGGAAATCATGTAAAGAACCTGATATTGATCAACATAGTAAGTGGATTGCCTATTTCATTCAGGAAGGTATGTTGTTTAAAGGCACTCAGTTATGTATACCAAGAGGATCAATGGGGATTAATCTTGTCAAGGAGAAACACAGTGGTGGACTTGCAAGACATTTTGGTATTGATAAGACCTTGAGTTTTCTTAAGGAGAGATATTTTTGGCCTCAAATATATAAGGATGTTCAGAAATTTGTGAAGAGTTACAAAGTTTTTCAAGTAGCTAAGGGAGTAAGTTAGAATACTAGATTTTATACACCATTACATGTTCCTAATAGACCTTGGGAAGATATTAGCATGGATTTTGTCCTTGGATTTCCTAAGACTCAAAGAGGTAATGATTCTATATTTTTTGTGGTGGATATATTTTTTAAAAGGTCACATTTCATTCCTTGTATGAAGACATCAGATGTTGTTCATGTAGCTGACTTATTTTTCAAAGAGATTGTGAGATTGCATGGGTTACCTAAGAGTATTGTTTCTGACCTAGATAGTAAGTTTGTGGGTTATTTATGGAAGTCACTTTGGAAGAAGATAGGTACTAATTTGAATTTTAGTTCTACATTTCATCCTTAGACAGATGGACAGACTGAAGTTGTGAACATAATCTTGGGTAATTTGTTAAGATGTTTAGTTGGTGATAAGCTAGGAAATTGGGTTTTCATTTTAGCACAAGCAGAGTTTGCATATAATAATTCTGTAAATAGGAGTACAAGGAAAAAACCATTTGAAGCTGTCATAGGAATGCATGCTAAGGGAGTATCAGACTTGAATGATATTGGTGTAGGAGAAAAGAGAATTTATAAAGCAGAGGGTTATGATGAATACATGAAGACTTTTCATGATGAAGTGAAACTTAATTTGGAACATAGTAATTAGAAATACAAGGATACATATGATAATTCTAGGAGAAATAAATGATTTCAGGTTGGTAATGAAGTCATGATTCATTTGAATAAAGACAAATTTCTTGTTGGTACTTATAATAAGTTGAAGATGAAGAATTTTGGACCTTGTAAGATACTAAAGAAATTTGGTAGTAGTAATTCTTATGAGGTTTATTTACCACTTGACATGGACATATATCCTATATTCAATGTTTCTGATTTGTATGAGTATCATGAGTCAGATGATGAATTAGAAATGAAGCAAGAGTATCATATGAAGCAGGCATAGGTTTGAAGAGGTATTGGATAAGAGAGTTGGAAAAAGTACAAGAGATAAGGATTACATGGAGTATTTAGTGAAGTGGAAGGATATACCAGTTGAAGATTCTACATGGATTTATCAGTCTGAGATGGATCTGATGGATTCTTCTTAAGTAGAACATCAGTTCTAATTTAGAGAATCATTTTTATTTACCCTAGGTGTATGATGTAGGAGAATCTTGGGTTTATTAGATTTCTTGCATTCTGTTTTGTTTCACTAGCAGTTTTCTTTTCTAGTTGGAAGAGTTTAGTTGTGGTCACGATCCTGTTCGAGTTAGTGGTTGTGCTGAAAGTTTCCTATTCTGGAACATTGATGGATCATTCTCCTATGATCACATCTCCTTATTTTTATCTATCTTCAAGATTTATTTCTCTTTCTAGTCATGGGTAACCTGTTCCTAAGTAGCGAGGACCTCTCTTGATATTTGTGTTGTGCTCGAGATTATTGGATTACTAGCTGTTGTGATCTTAGCTCGTGGTTCTTTATTTCTTGGGGAATTTTTCCCTATGATCTGTCTTGTTTATTTACCATTTGTGGATAATTGATATGTTTTGGTCAGGACCTATATTTGTAATATGTTTCTTTCTTGGGAATGTAACTTTTGGCCGGCCTATTGTGTAATTCTCTATATATTGAGTCAGTAGATCATGTAGAAGAAAGTAGGGAAGTAGGAAATAAAGCTAGGTATGATCTATTATAAGATTATCATGAAAATTTAGAACATATTTTTTGATTGTAAGTGACCCTAATCGGGAGGGCCTTACATCTTGACATGTACTTGGTTATTTGATGAATATATTTGTGGATTTTGCATTCTCTCTAGATATTTTTTTGTTTGTTATTAGCTATGAGGTTGGGCATTTCCATTGGGAGATTTTCCCACCTTGGAACTGCTTCATATCTAAACCAAAATGTCCTCCCATACAACCACTATGATTTTATTTTATAATGTTGTCCCTCATAGATAATTTGGGGATGCACAGCTACCCTCCTTTGAAGAGAAGGCCTTCCTGGATTAGAAAATCAGAGAATTCCAAATGATACCTGCCATCAAAATTAGAACATACCTTATAGATGTCTTTGAAATATTCATCCTCAACATACATACCTTTTAGGGCATCAATACCAACACTTTATAACTAAACCTCTGATATGGTCAAATATCTTCTACTAAGAGCATCTACAACTTTAATTGAGACACCATTTTTGTGCTTAGTAGTGAATGTGTAGGCTTGTAGGGACTCTACCCACTTCACGTGCCTATGAATTAGTTTGTCTTGACTGTTTAAGTTTCCTAGGGCTTGGTTATCAGTGTAAACAAATATCTCCTTGGGGAGCGGATAGTGCCTCCATTTCTTTATTACTTTCACTAATGCATACATCTCCAAATAATATGAGGAAAAATTTCTTTTAGCATCATTTAATTTTTCACTAAAGAAAGAAATTGGCTTTCCTTCTTGGCTAAGCATTTTTATTACGACTATAGGATTGGCATCACATTCAATTTGATTTTTTTTGTTGAAATCAGGTAATGTTAGAACATGTTGTTGGGATACTTTCCTTTTAAGAATCTCAAATGCTTCATCTGCTTCTTGGTTCCACTGAAATCCTTGAGCACTTCATTCATTAGTCTCATGAATGTGCTAGGAGCATTAGATAACCCAAAAGGAATTACTTTCCATTCATACAAGCCTTAATTGGTTTTAAAGGAAGTTTTCCACTCATCACCCATCCTTATCCTAATTTGGTGATAACTACTTTTAAGATCAATTTTTGAAAAGTATTTATCCCCTCCCAAACAATCAAGTAGATCCTCTATTCTAGGCATGAGAAATCTATACCTGATTGTGATTTTGTTGATGGCTCTGGAATTTGTGCACAACCTCCATGTTCCTTCTTTCTTGGGTTCCAAGGTAGCAGGGACTACACAAGGGGTGATACTTTTCCCTATCATACCTACATCAAGTAGCTCTTGTAATTTTTTTCCCACTTCTTCATTCTGTTGTGGAGTCAATTTGTATATAGGCTTGTTTGGTAGTATGAAAATCAACACAGTGACTAATTTCCCTCATAAGTGGTAGTTTTTTTGGTATTCCTTCTGAAACTATGTCTTTGTATCTTTCAAGTATTTCCTTCATTTCATTATTGAAAGTCATCTTCTTCTTCTCTAATCTCTCATTAGTAGCAAGCTCTTCACTTTTTTCATTTTAGTCATTTTAACTAGTTGTAACATTAGTTGACATTGAAACCCAATTTTTTTATTATAAAACATTGTCTAAACAATCTACTTGCAAGTGTCCTAATCTGTCTCCATGAAACCAAACCACAAAGATTTTCTATCACATCACTTTTAATTTGAAAATGTTCATTCATTTCATTATCATTCAAAGGATTTCTTTCTTAATTGGCGTTTCTATGTCTACATCCACATTATTGATTTTGATTGGTGTTTGATTTTCAATTTTAATTGGCGTTTGATTTTCAATTTCAATTTCTTTATCATTACAAATATTTAGTGTTTGATGTGAAATTTCTATTTTTCCATTTAGAAGGAAGAAAATCTAAATCATTCAAAGAGTATCCCGCTTCTAGAAAATAAAAAATTTCTTTATAAGAATAAATGCTTGGCTATGAAGACATACCTATATCCAAAATTGGATTAGAAGACACCTGAATTTGCCTCTATTTTATTTTCTTCTTTGACCTCTCCATCTATCACGGTGTCCTCAATGTTCTCCTCTTGTGAAATGATTATTGAACTCGATGGTCCAAGATTATTCAGTTATCAAATTCTTTCTCTTCTTTCTCGTTGTCATTTTGTCTCTTTCCTATTTTCTCTAGCCTCCTTAGCTGTCAGAACCTTAGTTTGCCTCTTTCTACGCTTCTTTGATCCCATGTTTGTACCAAATTTTTAAGTCAAGTGAATTTTCACATGTCAAATCCATAAAATGACAACAATATGGAATTTTTTATCAAAACATTCCTTCTGATGTTGTGATTAGCCGTATAATGATTGAATATTCATTCAATCATTGGAGTTTATCTTTTGGGACTATTTTTTGCATTCAAAAATTCTATTAGAAATGGGAACCCATTTTTAAATGAAATAGGCACCTGTTTCATAAAAATGTGTGCTCGTTTCTTTCTCAATGACAAAAATGAAACAAGCACCCATTTTTTGAATTTTAAATAATGGTTTCGCGTTTATTAAAAGTTAGTGTGGGAAATGTCCCTCCGCTTTAGTTTTCAGTTTGGGACAGGCTTGGTGGGAGCAAGCCTATGCTTGGGCCTACAAAATAATGGCAAAGACACATGAATTCTATATTGTTTCCTTGCCATAATTTTTTGAAGGCCTTCTCGATCAAAGTTTTCTATGAAACAAAAACCCATTAAAGTTCTTATTGTACATATTTTAGAAATGTAAATTTCATAGTGATATGATTAATTTTACTAATTTTTCATTATTTATTAATAAAAAGTGGTACCTAAACTTAAAATAGTGAGGTTCACTTAAATTTTAACTAGTTTTTTTTATTTTTTATGTTTTTTGGAAAATAAATTATATGACATCTATTGGTTTGTGGTGACTGATCAGGCAAGTACTGTACACTTTTCTACAATTTTTGGTTAAATCGTCAATTGTTTTTTGGGTTGACTCATCAACCATTTCCCAAGGTTGAGTTTTCAAGCATTTCCCTATATTGACCCATCAAACAAGTTTTAGGGTTAGTATTTTCTATAAGAAAAATGATGTTAGAGTTATGGCTTGTTAGAGTGAAGAAGTACTATAGCATTTTGCAGTGGTGTTGAGTTGCAAGAGATCGCTGGATGTAATTAGTTGAAATTACTAAATAATAATATTGGACTCTCTGTTTGGTGGACGTAGCCCAAGATAGGGTGAAGCACATTAAATAAAATGTCTTCTTGTTTTACTTATGTGTTCTTTATTCCTTTGTATTATTGGTTATATTTGCCTGTAACTGTTTGATTTTTGTCTTCCATTCGTAACAAGTGGTATCAAAGTGGGTTGTTTTCAGTTATCCTCTGTAGGAAGGTCTCACAGTTGAGTTGGAGTAATGGAAGATGAGGATAAGTTGAAGGTTGAGAATATAAAAAATATAGTGCTAGAAAATATATTGAATCTCAGAAACCTTTAGTAATAGAAAATATAGTGCTTAGAGTCTACTTTTCAAATATGAATTTATTTCAATACCCACATGGTAGAAATAGTTTTTTAGTAGGCATGTTTAAAAATCACTTTTTTAAAATGCTTGTTTTAGGACCATACCACACACATGTATGACCACCATATTTTGACCTAAATAAATGATTTTTAAAAAAATCCTTCTGGGGAAAGATACCTAACACACCAAATATTGATGAGCATTTTTTTTGTTTATTCAATATTTTTTTTATTGATTTTTAATTGAATGTAAAGTATATTTTTAAAACCTCTAGTGTACGACCACCATAAATTGATGAAAACTTCACATTTTTTCAAAATTATTTTATTTAATTCAAGGAAATTCTGTGTATATTGATGTTTAAATAGGAATAGAAGATATAAATCTAACAGTTACATGCAAATATAACTAATAATGCAAAGGAATAAAGAACACATAAGTAGAACAAGAAGACACAAACTTAACGTGGTTCACCCTATTTTGGGCTATGTCCACCAAACAAAGAGTCCAATATTATTATTCAGTAATTTCAACTGAATACAACCAACGATCCCTTGCAGCTCAATACCACTGCAAAATGCTACAATACTTCTTCACTCTAACAAGCCATAACCCTAACACCATTTTTATTTTAGAAAAATCCTAACCCTAAAAATTTCTTGATGGGTCAACCTAGGCAAATTCTTGATGAGTTAACCTAGGGAAATGGGTGATGAGTCAAACCAAAAAATTCTTGACGAGTTAACCAACAAAATTGGGTCATTCCCCTGAACCCCTTGTACAAAAGTGTATAGTACTTTCTTGATCAATCACCACAAACCAACATTCTCCCACTTGGATATTGATTAGGCTCCACACTAAACAATCCATCACTTGGAGACTAATATTTTAGCAATATCGCTACCCCTGTAGCTCCCACTGGAAAGAAACACCTTGGAATTTGTTGTTCTATTTTATTTTTTATGTCATGAAGACCAATCAAAGTTGAAGAGGAGTTCAACTTCTCTCTTGGCACTACCTTTGTAAACATATCCGCTAGATTTTCATCTGCATGTATGTTTTCCAGTCTTAACCGTCCATCATTTAGTATTGACCAAATGAAGTGATACCTCAACTATATATATATATATATGAACATGAAGCTTAATGCAGAGTGCCATGATGTTAAATACAGAGTGTTACAAATGCATAATATGGGTGCATTTATGCATGGTATGATGTTCCATGTATGTGCCAATGTGCATGGAACATTATATCATGTGTAGCTGTATTCATAGAAAAATGATATGAATTATTTGGTGATGGAATGAATTTATGTCATGGATTATCATGCATGTATGAGTATGATGATGTATCGAAGTGGATGAATATGCAAAAAATGACGGTGATCTACTAGTTTATTCAAATGAATCTAACCATTGTGCAAGGTGCAGGGAAAATATGTACAGACAAAGTATGTTTACTTCTCCTTGCCCTTATTTACATATTTTATTGTTGATTAAAATTATAGGATATCACAGTCTCCCCTCCTTCAAAAATGCTTGTCCACAAGCATTTACTTTTTCACTCTTATGGGTTTCTTTTATAATTGATGTAGATTGTAGATGTTGCATCACTCTTAGTGATTACCTCAATCCTTGAATAAATTTAGTTTCTTTATATTTTTAAACTTCTTGAGTTTGTAAGGATGTGGAACCTATTTTTAGGTGGTGTGCTTGGATCTAATATGTTTTCCGTTTCTTTGAGTTTGCAAAGGATGTGCTTATTTTTCCCTTTCTTGAAGGAAATTATTTGTTCGTTGACATCTTTCTTAAATAATCCTATATTTTTCATCCATGGTAGTCCTAATATGAGATCAATATTTCCTAACTCCAAGATGGGGAATTGAGATGAATAAGTGTAATCTCCAAGTTGAATTTGAGGGGGAGAGTTATGGTATTACAAAACATGATTGCTCCTTTGGCAATTTTAATCTTAATGATGTTGCATACGAGTTTTGGTATTTTATAATTTTGGATCCAATCCTGATTGATAAATATTTGAGTAGAACCACTATCCAAAAGTAAAATTATGCTTCTTCCACCAATTTGTCCCTAAATTTGAAAGGTTTCTGATGAGGATCCTAGGTTGTCTAGGGCGCCTTATTATTTTGGTTCCTCGAGAGGTTTGTCTTCGGAGTCAATGTCACTAGTCAAATTTTATTCATCTTCACCGGGTCTTACCTCAATGTAATGAATCTGTCCTTTCCCTTTGTATTGGTGTCCTCAAACCCATGATTCTTTGCAGGTAAAAAATAGTTTCTACCTTCTGAGTTCTTGACAATTCTCAAAGCCTAGTCTAGGTCCGGGGTATGTATCTTTGTTGAAAGAAGTGGAATTTTCCTTAGTAACTAGGAGCTCTTTATGGAGTGGTTTTCCCTTAGTCGACCCAAAATCCATATCCATTTCTTTATTGATATCTTCTGGTAGGGAAAGAGGGTTTAATTCCTTGACTAGACCTCTTAAGGGATCATGCAATCCATCCATGAAGAGTACAATCAACCTTCTCTTAGAGATATTTGTGAATAGGACTGATATTCTTTACAATTTAGTGATATAGTCTTCTATATTCCCTCGGTGTTTGACTTGAGTCAGTTCTTTAAAATGTATTTTGGGATCCTTATGATCAAAACTTTCAATAAGCCTCTCAGTAAATTCAAGGTAGGAAGTGATCCTAGAATGCTCCATTGTTATGATTCCATGGTGCTACCATTCATGTGCCACACCATCTAAATTTATGGTTGCATACTTTATAGCCTCCTCTTCTGTGATAGTATTTAGCTAGAAATAAGTTCTGAGTTTTTGTACCCATGCTCTTGTGGACATCTTTGTGGTCCCATCAAAATATGGTATACTTAGCTCCCCCACCTTCCTCTTTATTTCTAAAAATTCTTCATTGCTTATGTTAGAATTTTTAAGGTTTTTTTCTTGCTGAACCATCAACAAATGCTTGTTTAACTCTATGAATCCCAATGTTTGAATATATTGACTCAAGCAAGAGAAAAATCTAATTGATGAGGGTTTATGATAATATCTGGGGAAACTATTATCACCTCCTTCTTTTTAGGTTCCACAACACTCAGGCAGGTATTACATATATATGATTTCTGTCTCACAGTATTAGTAAATGTGGATACTGATTTACTATTTGTTTATTGTATCACCTTATAAATTACTCTACATGAAATTGAAAACAACTTAACACAAAGTTTAACCATGAAAACTATTGAAATGATAACAACAAATAGTAGTGCTTTAAGGACATTCATCCTTCTTCCTTTTATAGTTCTCTGAACTTAGGAGGGGCAACCTATTTTAATCCTCTCTCAAAAGGATTAGTAAAATGAATTGTATATCTTGATACAATTACTTGAATTTATATGTATATGAATGTAAATGTAAGAGATTTTTATATTTTGAATTACTTGGATGATGATAAACCACTTGACAGATTCTAGACCAATGCCTATCCTTGGGCTACAGAGTCAAAAGCTGCAAAATCCACAGGAAAGGTAAATAAAGATACTATAGATTGCCTTACAACCTATATGAAACTTAAGTAAAGTACCTTACAAATTACCCTGTCACTTCCATACTAATGTATCAAATCCTCAAATATTGTTATGCTCCCTGAAACTACTCACAAAACTTAGTTCTTCCCTTGAAAGAAACTTGCAAGCAATTAGATAGCTACCTTGTAACCAATATTCTTAAAATGCCTTACAGATTAAACATAAAAGAGCACACACAATAAGTAAAGAGACAACAATAAATATAGGAGAGAATTTGTATTTTATTTTATTTATTCCTATTTCATACATATAGAGACCAAAAGCTCAAAGACTCAGACAAAGTTCTGTAGTCTGGCTTACAATTATATTTCACCTCTTTAAAATGTTTACAATATGATCTATATATAGGTTCAAACCATCTTGGAATCCTTAAGACAAGGATGCAACAAGATTCAGATGGTTTGAGAAACCTAACCCTAAATGTAGATAAAACAAAAGACAAGATTAGTCCAAGCGGTGGAAGGACAAAAATAGAGGATGAAATATGATCTGGTCCTTTGTCTTTATGTGAACTTTGGCGCCTTTGTCTATTTATGTTCAGGATAGAATCTGATGTTTGCAATGAGACCAAGTGACCACCATTATAGGCTAACCTACACTTGTCTTTTGTGATTACCAACCTTCCTGTGCTCATAGAGCAGGCGCCATGTGTCCATCTACTCTTCATCAATAATATCAATATCTACTGCAACAACCTTCTTCTTTTTAGGTTTGTTCATTGAATCCCATGCTGCTACATCATCCTCGGTAGGCCAGTTAAAGCTTTGAATGTTTTGCAATTGTGCTTTCTGTCCATCCCACCTGGCATCTGTTATACTCTTGACATCTGCTAAAAATTTATTAATGTCAGTTTTAGCCTTAATGGCTTCATCTAGAATTTTATTGTATCTATCCATGTGTAATTCTGCATTAGTAATAAATGCCTCTTTATTAGGCAACTTGCTGTCAAACTCTCCCCTCCAGGTTGCCAAGGCCTTGATCTGATTGTCTTCTCCCTTGATTGGAGGAATGGATCTATTGAAATCTGCCCCGAATAGGCTCAACCTTGCCTCAATCTGATTTAGCTTACCTTTGAAGAAAGGTAAAGTTACATTTATCTTCTCTATTTCTTCACCAACCTCAATAAATATCTTTGGAAAATCACTTCTATGTGGTTGTAGAGAAGCTAACCTTTTAAATAATTGTGTTCTACTAGACCAAGTTGCAAAATAAGGATTTAAAATAGCAATAAAATTAATCACCTCAGCATGTAGAGTAGGCAGTTTTTTATATGCATTTAAAATCAAATTAGTTTTACCCTGCGCTGAAATACACTCATTAATGCATCTAAAAAAATCTTATTGTGCTCACTGATCATCTCCTCTGTTTCTGCATTGTCCCCTATTGAGTCTGTCTAGACCTCTACATCTGTACTTTCTTTAGGTGTGGCAGGGATAACTTCTAGCTTTTCCATCAACTTCTGAGTTAAATCCTTAACTGTATTCTCCATAGCATGTATCTTGATGTAGCACATCTCCCTATCTTTGGCTATGACACTAGCCTCATTTATCAAAGTATCACATTTCTGGGATGGATGTTTTGTTTTTTCTTCATTTAGTTGTGCCCAATAGGTTAAGATCTGAGAAATTTCTAGGTCATTTGTGTTATGTAATGACCATACCATTTGATTACCTACCATGCTCTCTTGAATGTTCAATAGAGCTGGTTTCTGATCTTTAGGAGCTAAGATCCACATTGCCACTGCTTGGGACTTTGGATTATATCCAAATCTCTTGATCATTTCACCAACTTCCTCTTCATATGTCAGCTTCAAATCTGGCTACCTTCTGATCTGGTCTATTATAAAGGTTGAAGCTAGATCCCAACCCTCAGCAAGTAACATACCACTTTCTTTTACTAATTTCCTGTCCTCCTCAGGAGTTATATCCTCAGATTTAGGATCATAGTTTTGTATGGCTAGGAGGGCATCATTAGTGACTGGTTCTCCTCCTTCCAATCTCAACTATTCACTTACCATCTTCTGCTTATTCCACCTAAGGAAATCTTTAAACTCCCAAGTTTTGATGAAATTTTCATCATCAAGGAACTTTTGCTGGTGAATCACCCTCTCATCAATACCAGTTAAAAGAGGTAACTCAATATCCTCTTCAACTCCCTGCTGCAATTTGTTTCCCTTTCTTATTTATTTCCTTAACTGGTGATCATAAGGTCTATTACCAAGAATAAGGGCACTCACCCTATCTTTCTTCTTTTCTTTTCTCATATAAGTTAAGGCATGTGAAGATTCACCAATATCAACCTTTTTCCTTTTAAATGCAAGTTCATCAATAGTCTCATGCTCTGGGACCTCTGTTGGGTCAACAACATATTCCTGCCCTTCTGCTGCAATCTTTAATGGCACTGCTTGGTAATCTGGGTAAGCTCTAGGAGAAGGACAACCTTGGTCACTATCATCATCATACTCAGACTCTGAATTGTCCATGTGGCCCTTTTCTGGTACCACTAATGCTTCTTCTAGCTGATTGCACAAAAGTGTGTGGTTCTCAAGCATTGCATCTATCCTTTTGAAATAAGGAAAACTAGGGTAAAACCCTCCAAAGATCATCCCCTTTCTCTCTACCTACCTCTCCAAGTCCATAAGTTCTTGGCTCTTGTCTGCTCTTCTCATTACTTCTTCTTCCAAAATATTTCTAATAGCATCCTCCTCCATACCCTCTTCATGTACATAGTTATATGGTATGGTAGAAGTTAAAATCTTCTTGGCTCCTACAATGAATCCTTCAATATCATTGTACCTGCACAAGGCTACACTCATCTTATAGTGACTCATCCAATTATTTATTAGATCTATGGCCTTCTTGCCAATTGTAAACTGATACACTTTGTATAGTCTAGGGGTAAATGTCCCCTTTCTATGTGGTGCCAAGTGTTCTTTATCTATCAACATTAGCTGCCAGATGAATTCCATTACAACTATCCTAGTTGGAACATGATATGGGAGAATATGAGGAGGATGTGAACATCCATATACTCTTATCATAGTAAAATTTTTTCCCAGGTAGAAATCACCCCAATTATGATCACCCAACCATTTATCAACATACTCACATGGTCTCAAAAGCTGCAATACTTTTGCAGGCAACCTAGTCTTATTTACTCCTAGGCTTTGCATTATTAGGTACACAATCCAATTCTTGAAACCACAAAAGTCACAATCTTTAGCAGTGTAATTCCACACTCTGATCCATAATTGAATGAGTTTGGGCTGATTGTAGTGGAACCTTTGAGGGTTCAAATTCTGTATATCCATTATAGGGTAATTGGAATAAAGCAATAAATGCATCAAAATAGAATAGTGCATAAATTTGGGCTCTTTCTCCTTTTTCCTGATAGCAACAAAACCCTCGTGCATCCTATCAATGATATATTGGATATAGTGATAACTAGTGCTTGTGTACACATCCTTTATGTCTAAGGTAATCATCAAAATACCCGCATTTATCCTTTTTGAACCTCCATCCCTCCCTAGCACTCTACACAATGCATAGGAAATGTATTTCATGTAGTGGTTTAAGTCTTTGTAAAAATAAGGTGCCAAACCTGGTAACCAGGCAATATGATTCCTTGTCTCCTTAGGCATGTGTCTCTTTATCATATTCCTAATGCCTCTATATTTCCTTTCATACCCATCTTCTTGTTTCTTGAGGTTAATTTCAGTTGATGTTTGGTAATAGAGGTTAAATGCTTGCATAAATGAATTTCTACTTAAAGCAAGTAACACAGTCCCATCATTTTTCTTAATTGTTTTGCTAAGCTCATCATAGTTGTTTTCTAGGGCTAAAATGAAATCAGTATCTACAAACACATCAACAACTAACAATCTAGCCAATCCACATGTCCAATGTTTTGAAATAGGCACAACTTCATCACAGTTTTTATAGAAGTAATTGAACAGAGAATAACCTGATGTTCCTGGTGTCTTCGCATCTATGATGTTGACCAACTCATAAATCAGGATATCAGAAATTGACTTCTTATTTTGTGTAGAACCTGATAATAACTTTAGGAAATCATCTTAATAATTCCTTATTCCCTTGGTATCATCGTCTATATCATCATTCCTTCCACGTGAGGAAGCCACACTCTGTGCTTGACTCATCTTGTTCTGTTTTGTTCTGCTCTCAATTCTTGGTACCGATATTGAAACAAATCTATCACAGAAAACCCTTACTCTGAACTAAAATGCACTAAAAATAATTCAAGAGCACTAAAAGTCACACTAATTACCTTAAATTTTGTAGCAAACTTTTCTCAAATCACTCTTCACACAGGCAATTATTCTCCCTTTTTCTCAGACACAGAAAACTTGGCAAATTCTCCGCTTTGAAATTTTGAATGCAAGGTAAGTGAAAATAAAGCAATGATATCATCTATTTATGGTAAAAATGATCAAGCTACGCAGCTCATTATTGAAAAATCCATCATTTCTACCTTCAATTTTACACACTGTGCCATTAATATTGATTTCTAGCCATAGCCTCTGATCATGACAGGCAATCTGATTCGAATGAATGACAAATTCATGAAAATTCTTATTAAATTCGGTCAAAGGTTACAAAATGACGTGATTGGATCTTTTCAACAACTTTTCCACCTTTTTATATATAATTTTTCTGCATTCCTATTGGTTGGTGACTTTTCAACCATAACATGTCAGCATCAACTTTAAATTTTCTTCACTGTATTCTTCATTTTCCTTATCTGGCGACCTAACGACTATGCTTTATCTCCATGTCGCTTAACATTTCTTTTAACTATGATTTATTTTGGAGACCTAGCGACAACATGTGTTCCTTTTCTTTAGTTTAACCTTAGTCAACTTTCGGCGATCACACGACTGAAGAAATCCAAGTCACTGAAAGAAATTCCTAACTCTGAGTTTATCACACAACACGCTGTCCACCATAAATTTCTTTTTAATTGGACGCTTATCTCTAAGTCTCTGAATCATATTAATGCTTTATGAGACTTCACGACTTAATCCTATGCCACTTAATTGCTAGATGTTTATAACTTAACCATTTTATACTGGAGACTTAGCGACCAAGCGTATGATACCTTTAATTTAGTCTGGAGACTTGGAAACTATAGTTTAATGTAACATTTATTTCCTTCTATCTCTAAGTCGCTCAATGAAATCACTTTTAACCCTTTTATCTGGAGACTTCCTGAAAACCATTGATCTCTCATCTGTCATCATCCAATGGCTCCGCTAAGTCTCTGAGTCTTTCATAAAAACCCTAATTCACTTGGAGACTTGGTGACAACAGTGAAATATTCCCTTTAGTCTCTTATTTTCCAGATAACACATTTTACTTTCTGAGACTACGCGACTGCATACTTTAGTCACTTAGGTTTTGGAACATGTGTCTCCTTATTACTGCTTGTCTCCTAATCGCTGAAAGAATGTTGACTTGTCAAAATTGATCAGCGACTACGTGACTATGCGACAACCGCTTATCTTGTTTTCTTCATGCAGTTGTCTCCAAGTCTCTTAATCCTTTATCTTAACTCACTTTCTATTCCAAGACTTGGCAACTATGTAATATTTTAGACTCACCACTTAACTCTGATTTGATCTGGAGAAACCGCGACCAAAGGAATCAAAGTCACCAAACATTTTACTAACTGCAGGGTTCATTACAAGAATTTCTGACCACTATTAGATCCTTCACCAAATGAATGATTGTTGCTTAATCTCTTAACCATTTTGGCATATTATTTTTCACTTGGAGATAATGTGACAAAGGCATTCCGTTGAGTCTCAAAAAATAATGGAATATTCTTATAACATTTAGAGACTTGGCGACCTGTCTGAAAGGCGCATGATTTATTTCATAACTTAAGTTTGAAAAGGTAACTTTAAAACATAACCCTAACTTGGAAATTAGGGCTTTTCAATTTTTTTGAACCTTATAAAGACTTAAGGGATTAGGGTTTTACCTATTTCAAATAAGGGATGACCTAAAACACATGATTTTTTGACATTTCATTGGTTCTAAGGCCTAAAAATCATCATTTGCATGGAAATACTCTGGCAAGAACAAGCAGATTTTGACATTTAATGGCTCTTACAGAATTGGAACTTTAAAAATTTTACTGGCCAAACTACAACCAGAAATACAACCAACAGTGGCTCTATCTGTGGATGGCTAAACGCAAGTTTATGGCAAAGAATTATAGAATCTCTGGTTGCAAACCTCTTATTCGGCGAAGACTAAACTACTGCTTAAAGGGAAACACACAACAAAAGGGAAAACCTACCTATATACAATATGATACAAACTTAATGTGCATAAAATTTTATCTTTTAGCTGAAGAAAGGCTTCAGAAATTGCCCATGCACTGGAAATTCATACTAAGAATCTTTCCCAAAACTTTGTGAAACAATAAAAGGACCAAGCCATAAAGATTCAAAATTTTTATGCTTACCTTTGTCTTCTGATCTTACATTCCATTGGAGCACTAGGCCACCAGGCTGGAACTTTTTGCAACTTGCTCTTTTATCAAACAGATACTTCATTTTTTGTTGTGGCTTTATATTTTCTTTCTGTCCTTCTCTTTTGATCTCATCAAGTTCAGTCAGCTGCAATATTCTATCTTTCATTAGATCTGAGACTTCTATCTCCTCTTCTTGTATGAACTTGTATATAGGTAATAGATTATTTACAGGCATTCTATCCTGTAGACCATATACTAACTCAAATGGTGACCTACCAGTAGCCTTTTTGACTATTATTCTGTCAGCCTAGAGGACTAATCTCAACTTTGTATGCCAGGCTCTCTTATTCTTTTCTAAGGTCTTCTTTAAAATTTTTAGAATACTTTTGTTACTGGATTCTGCCTGGCCGTTTTCCTGTGGATGATATGGGGATGAATAAGATATTATAATCCCATATTCATTGCAAAATTATTTGATCTCATTAGATCTGAATAACATGGCATTATCCATGACTAGTTTGGCTGGGACACCAAATCTGGTTAAAATATTCTCTATTAGAAACTCAGTAACTATCTTACTTGTTTCTTTTTTAGTGGGGATAGATTCTATCCACTTATTAAAATAATCCATAGCCACTAATATCCAACTGTGTCCTCCACTAGACTTTTCTAAAAATTCTCCAATAAAGTCAATACCCCACATGGAAAAAGGTGCCTCAGTACTTATAGGATTTAACAATAGGGCACTTGAAAATGTGAGCTTGTTTGAGAATCTTTGACAAGGCTCACACCTGCAGACAAATGCATGGGTATCTCTAAAAATACTGGGCCAATAATACCCCACCCTTAAAATCTTATGAGTAGTAGTTTTTGCAAAAAAATTCCCACCACATATCCCAACATGCATTTCATTTAATATTTTGTGAGCTTGATCCTTATCTAAACATAACATAAGCACACCATTCTTATCCTTCCAAAATAGGTCTCCTTGAATCAAGGTGTACTTCTGAGCTTGCAGTTTCAGACTTCTCTTTTGATTTTCTAACATATTTTTAGGACACTTGGTATTCTTCAAAAAATACACAATATCAATATAAAATGGTTGTCTTTCTATACTTGTGACTGTCTAATCTCATGTCTCTATATCATTTACTTGTACCAAATCCAAGTTATCTTCTATCATGAGTTTGGCCAAACCCTGACCTCTTATTAGCTTTGTAATGTGGATTTCAAGATTAAATTCTTGTATTCTATTTATCCACTTGCACCTCTTACCAGTGACTTCTGACTGAGTAAGGATATCTTTTACTGCTGAGTGTGGAACATATGCTTGCACCTTTGCACAGACCAAATATGGTCTAAAATATTTCACAACCTTTACTAGAGCATATGCCTGTTTCTCCATCATCTCATAATTTAGCCCTGCTGATTGGAGAGATTTACTGTAAAAAGCTATTGGATTCTCAAATCCTTCTTCATCTTTTTGTAGCAAAACAACATATTGTATGATAAGATGCAAATGAAAAAAAAGAAAAGGGCTTACTATAATTAGGTGATTTCAGAACATGAGCCTTTTGCACTGCCTTTTTTATTTTCTCAAATGCCATTTGAGCTTCTTCATTCCAATTAAATTTTACATCTTTTTTCAGCAACTTTATAATAGGTTTAACAATTTCTGCAAAGTTTGCTATAAATCTTTTGACAAAATTTATCTTTCCTAGGAAAGATTGAACACCCTTTAAATTTTTTGGAGCAATGACCTTTTGGATTGCTTCTATTCTTTCTGGGTCTATTCTTACTCCATCTTTAGACACTATGTGTCCCAACAACTTTCCCTCTTGTACTACAAAGTGACATTTCTTAGGATTCAATGATGCACCACACTCCAAAGCTTTACTAAATTTTTTTCCTAGGTGTTCACAATGATCCTCATCCTTCTTAGAGTATGCAGTTAGATCATCTTGATAAACAACCATGAATAAATCAATAAATTCTTTAAAAGCAACATCCATGGCCCTCTGAAAATTTTCTCCTGCATTTATCAATCCAAATGGCATTTTGATATTTACATATGTTCCCCAAGGAGTGGTAAATGTAGTCTTGTACTGCTTTGATTCTTTTACTAAGACTTGGTTGTAGCATGAGAAACCATCCATCATTGATAGCAGCTCACAACCAGTTACTTTATGTAACATTGCCTCCATATTAGGTAAGGAATAATTATCCTTTAGTGAGGCAATATTCAGATTTCTGAAATCCACACATAACTTGAGGTCACCATTCTTTTTTCCAACTGGCACTAAATTTGAGACCCATGTTGAGTGTCTAATAGGATGGATAATCCCAACATCTTTTAACTTCATCAATTCTTGCTGCATCTTAGGAGCCAGCAAAGGGTTAATAGGTCTCTATTTTTGCCTAAATGGTTTCACTTCTAATTTTAGTGGAATCTCATGTTGGAAAAGGTCTTCCCTATAAGATTTTAGGTCTTCATTTGACCATGCAAAAAAATGCTTATACTTTCTTAATAATTTAATCAAATTTGTTATGATATGGGAATCTAAACCTTTTCCAATGTAAATAACTCGAGGACTGGTTACTGATCCTAAATTAATTTCTTCTAATTCCTCAACCTTAGCATTGATTATCTTTGTTGAATGATCATTCTGACTACTGAACAATGCTTCAAGTTCAACCAAACCCTTAGGAATCTGATTGGAACTCAATTGGACAACCTCATTTCCCAAAACATAGTCTTTACCATTATTATTTTCCAACAAAGTATTGCAATCTATGTACTGATTCTCATAATGGTCTAGACACTGAATGAATCTCAAAATGTCTTCGTCATCCTGAAAAACTTGCCAATTGTATATATTATCTGGGACAACTGGTCTTGTCTTAAATTCAAGTATTGATACCCCATGTAAGGTCTGATCATCAGTTTTCAGAGAAACATTCACTAAGAAATCTGCCATTATATTCTTAGACCTTTCTATCCAACTTATATCAAAGGCATCAAACATTTCAATCTGATCCCAACTAGCATATTTATACATCTTTAATCTATCATTTTTCACTGTATATTTGGATCTTATTTGGGCTACTACTAATTCAGAATCACCATAAACCTTTAAACATTTTATTCCATGTTTAATGGCAATTTCTAGCCCTAAATATAAAGCCTCATACCGACTGTATTATAAGTACACTAAAAGGATAGCATAAAAGAATATTTGAAGGTTGTAGCTAATGGAGACACAAGTAGTACACCAAATCCTAATCCTTCTTTTGAGCAAGCTCCATCAAAATACATTTTCCACAATCTATCACCTTGTACAGTCAACTCTTTAACTAGAGGATCAATATTTTCATTCTGATGATAATGATCATTCCTCTGTACTCTAAAATTCTCCATGTCCACATCAATACAGTAATTAATGTTAGTGTCTTCATGCCATTCAATCATGTGAGGAGTTCTACCTTCTCTTGACACTTTAACATTGTTTCTATTAATATTAAAAGTAGCATATGACAAATCATTTTGTATACTACCTCCCATTGAAGCACTCCACTTTCTAGATATTAGCATCCCATAATGTGGTGGTATATCAACAACAAGAACATTCATAATTAAAATCACATCAGGACACACTGCTAATTTATAGGGCATGGCTTCAATAGTACCAATAACAGGGACTTCCCTATAATCCATTGCTTGACATCTCCCATGAGGAGTCTCCACTTGTAATCCCATAGACCTCATAATCTCTATTGGCATGACAATGTTTGATCCTCCAGAATCAATCATACAGTTTTTAAGCATCCTTCCATTTATTACCAATTTTAGAAAAAATTGGTCTACAACCTTAGGAGAAGTAGTTGTGTTGAGGAAATTTGAGGAATCTCAGAAATCATCACTTCAACTTCCTTCCCTTTGTTATTTGTTCTCTCATCAATACTTTCTGGAGTTTGAACTTTCACTGTAGGCACACTGTTCAATAATGATAGAACCTTTTTCTATGTTTCTTTATCCTCATCATTTCTAAAAATGGGACCTTTACAGTCATTTGAGACAAATAGTGGCCCATGTCTACTGGAGTATACTTTACATCTGAGGATTTTGGTTTTTCAACAATAATATTATTTTCCTCAATTTGTATGTTCAGAGTTGGTTCTTCTTTTTTGGATTTTTGTTTTCTACCTTAAGAGTAGAAGTACTTATTTCTTGTATCTTTGCTTTCCCTTCTTGTACAACAATAGGATCTATGGATGTAGCTATAACCGTGACCTTAGGTTTATTTACATTTTCCCTAGGTCCATATTTCTTTTGTATATATTTAGTGTCTATTTTATTTTCTCTTATAAAGACACCAGATGGTTGACTACCAATACCACCAACTACTCTGTTTCTTAGGTGATAATTGCTTATGGCTTTGTTCACTAAATTTGCAGTAATTCTTTCTTTTTCTTCATCTGAAGCCTTTCTGACCAATGGAATATCTTGATTATTTTGTGCATAACATCTTATGTGGTCATCAATTTCTTCTACTTCACTATCTGATAAAACTTATTGATGATTGAATTCTACATTTCCTTGTGAACTATATGAATCATGATTTTAATTTTCATTATCTGAATCTATATCATGACATGAATAGGCATTTGTCATATTATAATCACATTGTTCACTTTCATCATTCCCTTGTTCTTCATTTGCTTTCAAATCTAATGAAACAATGCAAAAATCAGGGTTATGTGGGGCTTCACAAGCCTCACACCAGAAGTCATCATTACACAAATGGACAACATTTTTATGCAAAGGGTCTGGAGTTCTATTCTTAGTTTTTTCCTTTCTAGGTTGAGCAATAGGCTTCCCATCCTTGAACTGGGTTCCATAAGGATGATTTTGCATTCTATTCTAAGGATTGTAAGTATTATTGTAGGAAGGCCTAATATTTTGAGGATCACTATACTCTTTGTATTCTGGTTCCTTTAGGTTGCTCCTACTAAACCTTGAATAATCTCTCTTATTTAGTTTACCAAACACCCTTCTGTTCATTTCAATATTTACTACTATCTTGTAGGCATCAGTGAGAGTTCTAGGATTTTTATCCCTAAGAGCATAACCCATTTTAGAATCAAATGCATTTAAATAGGTTTCTAAACATACCTCTTCATCCAACCGTATCTTCTGAAACAACTTATGCATAGCCCTTTGAAATCTGGTATTGAACTCAATGACCTCTTCATTATAGTCCTTTTTGATGTTATTGAACTTGTTCAGTAAGAACCCTTTGTTTGTCTTATCACCATATTGGTCCTTAAACAACTCAATTAATTCATCCATGGAAGAAACAGAGCCATTAGAAAGACCTCTAAACCATTCTCTAGCATCCTCCACTAGAGACTGACAAAAAGCTTCATCAACACATCTTCACGAGTGATATTCAAATCATCAACAAAGTTAATGAACTTTCTTGAATGTATTTCACAAGAGATAACATTATTACCTGCAAACTTTGGGAGCTTTTCTTAGATATCACCTACATCTTTTGGAAATGCATTTGGGTATCCAGGTTTACCAATAAAATTAAATTTCTTATATCTCTCAGGATGCAATGGTTTCCTTTGGAAGTTATCAGGATCTTTGAATGTAGTAGCCTTTGCTTTAGAAGATGTCATGGTCTCATTTCCAACATAAGAATATTTGGAAGACATCAAAAAGTCTATTTTCTTTTTCATCTCTATTGTTGCAGCTTCTACCTTAGCTTTTTCTAGCATTTTTGCAGTGGTTTCCTTTTCCATTCTTAATCTTTCAAGGTCCATATCCAACTTGGACACTTTCTCTATTAAAGGCCTCTAAACCTTTGGCTTTTCAACTTTGCTTTCAGTGACTTTTTTTTTACCTTTATCCCTAACATTTTGTGAACTAGAAGCATTATGAGTAGTGGGTATTTCATGGCTCTTTTGAAACCTCTCTATATTTCTTGTAGTTTAATGTCTTGAAGATCTTCTTCTAACTTTATCAATATCCTTATGATCATGCTTTTTCTTTCTCAGTTCTCTTTCCCTTTTCATTTGCTGAATAATGGAAAGATTTTTCATGATGAGTCTTTCTTCCTCAACAAGTTTATTAGAAGGAACTTCCTCAGAATCTGAACTGATTGTAGTTGTTTCTTCTCTTTCACTAGAAGTGGAGGTGGTTACAAGTGTTTCTAATCCCTTCTCTGCAACTTCTTCATATTCTGAAGTATTTCCATCACGATTAGACTGATTTCTATCTTCCTCCCTCCTAGTATTACTTTCTTTTCCCCTTGAAGGAGTTTCATCAATATTGACTTGACTTATTTTCTTCCTCCAAGACATGTCCATTCTTGAGGATGATGGGATTCCACCATCTAATGCAATTTCTGGATTATTTCTCATTCTAGACCTAGTATTCATTCTGAAAGATATTTACCTAACTTGTTACTGATCATAGAGATTTGAATTTAGAGTTGTCACCCAAACTTGGGAGTAATGAATACTATTAGAATGACTCTAGGAAAATTTTAACTGTAAATATAGTGTCTTCTAAAACCTCAGAGATTCTTAATGCTTTTACTAAGATCTTACTATCTCTATTCCCCAACAGAGTCACCAATTTGGTAGGATTTTTTCTTGCTGAACCTTCAAAAAATTCTTGTTTAACTCTATGACTCCCAATGTTTGAATATACTGACTCAAGAAAGAGAAAACTCTAATTGATGAGGGTTTATGATAATATCTGGGGAAACTATTATTACCTCCTTCTTTTTAGGTTCTACAACACCCAGGCAGGTATTACCTATATATGATTGCTGTCTCACAATATTAGTAAATGTGGATACTGATTTACTGTTTGTTTATTTTATCACCTTATAAATTACTTTGCATGAAACTAAAAACAACTTAACATAGAGTTTAACAATGAAAACTATTGAAATGATAACATCAAATAGTAGTGCTTTAAGGACATTCATCCTTCTTCCTTTTATAGTTCTCTGAACTTAGGAGGGGCAACCTATTTTAATCCTCTCTCAAAAGGATTAGTAAAATGAATTGTATATCTTGATACAATTACTTGAATTTATATGTATATGACTGTAAATGTAAGAGATTTGTATATTTTGAATTACATGGATGATGATAAATCACTTGACAGATTCTAGACCAGTGCCTATCCTTGGGCTACAGTGTCAAAAGATGCAAAATCCATAGGAAAGGTAAATAAAGATACTATAGATTGCCTTACAACCTATATGCAACTTAAGTAAAGTGCCTTACAAATTACCCTGTCACTTCCATACTAATGTATCAAATCCCTAGATATTTTTATGCTCCCTGAAACCACTCACAAAACTTAGTTCTTCCCTTGAAAGAAACTTGCAAGCAATTAGATAGCTACCTTGTAACCAATATGCTTAAAATGACTTACAAATTAAACATAAAAAAGCATACACAATAAGAAAAGAGAAAACAATAAACATAGGAGAGAAGTTGCACTTTATTTTATTTATATTCCTGTTTCATACATATAGAGACCAAAAGCTCAAAGACTCATACAAAGTTCTGTAGTCTAGCTTACAATTATATTTCACCTCTTTAAAATGTTTACAATATTATCTATATATAAGTTCAAAACATCTTGGAATCCTTAAGACAAGGATGCAACAAGCTTCAGATGGTTTGAGAAACCTAACCTTAAATACAAATAAAACAAAAGACAAGATTAGTCCAAGCGGTGGAAGGACAAAAATAGAGGATGAAATCTGATCTGCTCCTTTGTCTTTATGTGAACTTTGGCACCTTTGTCTATTTATGTTTAGGATAGCATCTGATGTTTGCAATGAGACCAAGTGACCGCCTTTACAGGCTAACCTACACTTGTCTTTTGTGATTACCAACCTTCATGTTCTCACAGAGTAGTCGCCATGTGTCCATCTACTCTTCATCAATAATATCAATCTCTACTGCAACAACCTTCTTCGTTTAGGTTTTCTCATTGAATCCCATGCTGCTACATCATCCTTGGCAGGCCAGTTAAAACTTTGAATGTTTTGCAATTGTGCTTTCTGTCTATCCCACGTGGCATCTGTTATACTCTTGACATCTGCTAAAAATTTATTAATGTCAGTTTTAGCCTTAATGGCTTCATCTAGAATTTCATTGTATCTGTCCATGTCTAATTATGCATCAGTAATAAATGCCTCTTTATTAGGCAACTTTCTATCAAAATCTCCCCTCCAGGCCACCAAGGCCTTGATCTAATTGTCTTCTCCCTTGATTGGAGGAATGAATCTATTGAAATCTGCTCCAAATAGGCTCAACCTTGCCTCAATTTGATTTATCTTACCTTTGAAGAAATGTAAATTTACATTTATCTTCTCTATTTTTTCACCAACCTCAATAACTATCTCTGGAAAATCACTTCTATGTGGTATTAGAGAAGCTAACCTTTCAAATAATTGTGTTCTACTAGACCAAGTTGCAAAATAAGGATTTAAAATAGCAATAAAATTAATCACCTCAGCATGTAGAGTAGGCAGTTTATTATATGCATTTAAAATCAAATCAGTTTTATCCTTTAGGATAACAATCCTATGCTGAAATACCCTCATTAATGCATCTAAAACAATCTTATTGTGCTCACTGATCATCTCCTCTATTTTTGCATTGTCCCCTGTTGACTTTGTCTGGACCTCTGCATCTGTACTTTCTTTAGGTGTGGCAGGGATAACTTCTAGATTTTCCATCAATTGTTGAGTTAAATCCTTAACTGTATTCTCCAGAGCATGTATCTTGATGCAGCACATCTCCCTATCTTTGGCTATGGTACCAGCCTCATTTATCAAAGTATCACATTTCTATGATAGATGTTTTGTTTTGTCTTCATTTATTTGTGCCCAATAGGTTAAGATCTGAGAAATTTCTAGGTCATTTGTGTTATGTACTGACCATACCATTTGATTACCTACCATTCTCTCTCGAATGTTCAATAGAGCTGGTTTATGATCTTTAGGAGGTAAGATCCACATTGCCACTGCTTGGGACTTTGGATTATATCCAAATCTCTTTATCATTTCACCAACTTGCTCTTCAGATGTCAGCTTCAAATATGGCTGCCTTCTGATCTGGTCTATTATAAAGGTTGAAGCTAGATCCCAATCCTCAACAAGTAACATACCACTTTCTTTTACTAATTTACTGGCCTCCACAGGAGTTATATCCTCAGATTTAGGATCATAGTTCTGTATGGCTAGGAGGGCATCATTAGTGATTGGTTCTCCTCCTTCCAATCTCAGCTGTTCACTTACCATCTTCTACTTATTCCACCTGAGGCAATCTTTAAACTCCCGAGTTTCGATGAAATTGTCATCATCAAGGAACTTTTGCTGGTTAATCACCCTCTCATCAATACCAGTTAAAAGAGGTAACTCAATATCCTCTTCAACTTCCTGCTGAAATTTCTTTCCCTTTCTTATTTCTTTCCTTAACTGGTGATCATAAGGTTTGTTACCAAGAATATGGGCACTCAACCTATCTTTCTTCTTTTATTTTCTCATATAAATTAAGGCATGTGAAGATTCACCAATATCAACCTTTTGCCTTTTAAATGCAGGTTCATTAGTAGTCTCATGCTCTGGGACCTCTGTTAGGTCAAAAATATATTCTTGCCCTTCTACCTTCAATTTTACACACTGTGCCATTAATATTGATTTCTAGCCATAGCCTCTGATCATGACAGGCAATCTGATTCGAATGAATGAAAAATTCATGAAAATTCTTATTAAATACGACCAAAGGTTACAAAATGACGTGATTGGCTCTTTTTAGCAACTTCTCCACCTTTTCACAACTGTTCTACATTCCTATTGGTTGGTGACTTTTCAACCGTAACATGTTAGCATCAGCTTTAACTTTTCTTCACTGTATTCTTCATTTTCCTTATCTGGCGACCTAGCGAATATGCTTTATCTCCATGTCGCCTAACATTTCTTTTAACTATGATTTGTTTTGGAGAACTGGCGACAACCTGTGTTCCTTTTCTTTAGTTTAACCTTAGTCAACTTCTGGCGATCACGCGATTGAAGAAATCTAAGTTGCTAAAAGAAATTCCTAACTCTGAGTTTATCATGTGACACTTCGTCCACCGTAGTTTTATTTTTAATCAGAAGCTTATCGCTAAGTCTCTGAATCATATTAATTCTTTATGAGAGTTCATGACTTAAGCCTATGTTGATTAATCGCTAGATGTTTATAACTTAACTATTTAATACTGGAGACTTAGCGACCAAGCATATGATACCTTTAATTTATCAATTCAATTCAGTCTGGAGACTCAACGACTATAGTGTAATGTAATATTTATTTCCTTCTATCTCTAAGTCGCTCAATGAAATCACCTTTAACCCTTTTATGTAGAGACTTCCTAACAACCATTGATCTCTCATCTGTCATCATCCAATGGCTCTGCTAAGTCTCTGATTCTTTCATAAAAACCCTAATTCACTTGGAGTCCTGGCAACAACAGTGAAATATTCCCTTTAGTCTCTTATTCGCCAAATAAAACATTTCACTTTTTGAGACTACGCGACTGCATACTTTAGTCACTTAGGTTTTGAAACACGTGTCTCCTTATTACTTCTTGTCTCCTAATCACTGAAAGAATGTTGACTTGTCAAAATTGATCAGCAACTACGCGACAATCGCTTATCTTCTTTTCTTCCTACGGTTGTCTCCAAGTTTCTTAATCCTTTATCTTAACTCAATTTCTATTCTGAGACTTGGTGACTATGTAATCTTTTAGACTCACCTCTTAACTCTAATTTGATTTTGAGACACCACGACCAAAGGAAATCAAAGTCACCAAACATTTTACTAACTGCAGGGTTCATTACGAGACTTTCTGACCACCGTTAGATCCTTCACCAGATGAACGGTTGTCGCTTAATCTCTTAACCATTTTGGCATATTATTTTTCACTTGGAGATAATGCGACAAAGGCATTCCACTGAGTCTCAAAACATAATGGAATATTCTTATAACATTCAGAGACTTGGCGACCTGTCTGAAAGGCACATGATTTATTTCATAACTTAAGTTTGAAAAGGTAACTTTAAAACATAACCCTGACTTGGAAATTAGGGCTTTTTCATTTTTTTGAGCCTTAGAAAGACTTAAGGGATTAGGGTTTTACCTATTTTGAACAAGGGATGACCTAAAACACATGATTTTTTGACATTTCACTGGTTCTAAGGCCTAAAAATCATCATTTGCATGGAAGTAATTTGGCAAGAATAGGTAGATTTTGACATTTAATGGCTCTTACAGACATGGAACTTTAAAAATTTTTACTGGCCAAACCACAACTAGAAATACAACCAACAAGAATAACTGAGAGGGGGTGAATTTGTGGCCTCAAAAATTAATCCAATAATTTTACCAAAACTTATATCACATATATAAGCCTCTAGTTATCTTGAGTCCTACAAGATGTATTCCTTGTGTACATCTAGCATATATATACTACTCGGAATATATTCTTTATCCTTTTTCTTAAGCTTTACTGAATAGCAGTTTATCTTATTCGAGCCTTTACCGAATATCAATAAATAACTTAGTGTTTACCGATCAATCTTGTTTTAGTAATGTGTAAAGAAAAACATCAAAGCAATGAGCCATATACACATTTGAAACATGGATTTTTAACGTGGAAACCCTGTTAAGAGAAAAACCACTTGGGACCGGTAACCCAAAATTTTCACTCTTCTAAAGTACGCTCGATGAAGAGCCAACCCTGTTAAAGGTTACAAACACACTGTTAAGTGTGACCTTGTTAGAGGATTTAAAGATAACAATTTATCACTTGACCTGGCATTCACTATGTTGTCAACATGAAAACCTTTTGATACTCCTTGGGATGTATCTCAATAAATAAAGGATGACTAAATCCCACTCGGTTAAGAGATTTTCTAAATCAATGGTTGAACTGAAATAGTATATGATGTGTTCATAAATACAACTTAATCTTGAAGATGTTCAGATCTATTGTAAGTCCATAATACCTCTTCTGATAAATTTTCTCTTCAATTCCTTTGCTCCACTTCTTCCTTCTTAGTGAATGTTGTTGCTTATCTGTTGCTCGGTGTCTACAAAATTCTTAGCTCTGTTCTTCAGCTTGTATCACCAGGTCTACATGAAGACTTCTATATTCACCATAATTCTCTTCATCATTCCTCTTCTTCATAATGAATTACTTGTCTCTTTATATAGACATGATTTCACCATTCTTCTATCCTTCTTGTTTTCGTTTTTGATCACTTCTTGATCCATAAAGCTCTCCATGCTTGCTTTAGTTTTATTCCGTAAAGCTCTCCTTGTTTTCTGGAATAAAACATGATTTAAATCTCCTTGTTATCTTTAGCTTTTAACTGATCGATAGAAATAAAGTAAATAATTAGTTAACTCTAAATATAGCTCCTACCAGCTAAGTGTTTTGTCATTTCCTAACTTCAGTTCCCGTCGGTCAACACTTCAGTTGTGCTCGGTGACTATTGCAGATAGCTCGGGCATCAACTTCAGTTGTGTTTTGTGACAATGACAGTTAGCTCGGTAATTCTTTCTTGGGTATCACTTTGTTAGGTAACACTATTTGTCAGTTAACACTGTTAACTTCTGTGCTCAAGGTTCACTATCCATTGGGGTTTACTGTCACTCGGTGTACATGATTACTGACGACAAAAAAATTGTCTCTTCAAATCTTTACATGTTGTGATAATATGTATATGAGTAATCATACCATATTAAATTGACATCAATGCCAATACAATACATTAACTGATTTAATGTCTTGCATTTACTTTTTGCAACTCAGTGATCATCAAATTTGTCATTTTCAAACATTCAATCAGTTATAGTTCATCAATCTCTCCCTTTGGCATTGATGGAAACATACTACTAATACAATCTGAAATATATCAGTTGTAGTTCATCAATCTCTTCCAAACTATTTTTTCTATAACCAATACAAATGTCTAACTCTCGGTAAGCTCTTCTAGGTTAGATTTGATTCTTGTAGAGTAATTTTCTTCATTCTTTATTCCCTTCACTAGATAGATATGCACTGTTAACTTTTCTCCACTTCTCTCCCTTAGATGGATGGTTTTTTTCTTTGAATCTTTCTCTGGCTCTTTTCTCTCCCTTTGTAGAAACTTCTTTTTCTGATATTTTCTCTCCCTTTGACTGTTCTTCTTCTTGATAGATATTTCTCTTCTCTCCATTTGGATGATCTTGATAGATATTTCATATGGATATATTCTCCCCCTTTGACAATAATGCCAAACTTATAATATCTCTCTTTTTAATATATTCCTTGAATTTCCTTCCTATCAACAATACAATAACTTTGGTGTTCTGTCCAGACAAGTACCTTTATGTGCACTGATTTATCTTTGTAGTCCATTTTAGCTTGCCTAAATATAATTGATCTTCTGATAATGTGTAGGCTGATGCAGCCTCTAAGTCAGCTTAGTGACCAGTAGACAAGGGTAAGACCCCTAGTCTCTTCCTCAGGTACTCAAATGTATTTTTAGGCAATGGCTTTGTGAATATGTGTGCTAAATGTTATTTAGATTGCACATATTCTAGTATTACTTCTTTCTCTTACACTTTTTCCCTTAAGTAATGATACTTGATAGCAATATGCTTTGTCTTAGCATGCATGACAGGGTTCTTTGAAATATTGATAGCACTTGTGTTATCACAATAGATAATCATTGGTTCAAGAATTTTCATATTCATACCTTCCAGGAATTGCTTGATCCATGCAATGTTAGATCAATTTGCAGCAGTAGCCACATATTTTGCTTCTGCAGTGGACTGTGAGGTGCATCCTTTCTTTTTACTTATCCATGTGACAAGTCTATCACCCATAAAGAATGCTCCTCCTGTTGTGCTCTTTTTGTCATCTATGTTTCCAGCCCAATCATCATCTGTATAGACTTGAAATCAAATTTTAATTCTTTATTATACCACAGACCATAGTCCTCGGTATTCTTTAGATATCTCAGAATTATTTTGACAGTAGTCATGTGTGATTCCTTGGGATTAGCAGAGAATATTTCAACTATACCAATGGCATATGCGATATCTGGTCTAGTATGTACAATATAAATTAGTTTTCCAATCATATATATGTATAAGGTCTGATTTACCTCGGTTGAGTTGTCTTCCTTTGTCAGCTTCCATCCGGTTGCCATAGGTGTTCCAACTGGTTTGGAATCTTCCATCTTGAATATGTTCAACACTTCTTTGATCTATTTGGATTGTGTGATGTGGATGCCTGCATCCTGTTGAAGAATCTGTAGACCAAGTAAAAATTTGATCTCCCCAAACATTGACATCTCAAATTCTTTTCTCATTTCATCAACAAATGAATTGCATAACGTATCATTACCTCTAAATATGATATCATCAACAAATATTTCAACAATCAAGGTCTTATCATCAGTATCTCCTTTCAAATATAGATTATTGTTATCACTTGTTCTTACAAATCCAATACTAATGAGATAAGAGTGAAGTCTTTCATACCATGCTCTTAGTGCTTGTTTCAATCCATACAAGGCTTTTTGTAGCCTATAAACTATGTTCCTTTTGTTAGGATCAACAAACCCTTCAGGTTGTTCAATGTATACCTCTTCTTCTAGTATTCCATTTAGGAATGCAGATTTGACATCCATTTGGTATACCTTGAATCCTTTAAATGCAACATAAGCAAGTAGAATTCTTACTCCTAGTCTAGCAATGGGTGCAAAGTTTTCTCCATAGTCAATAAATTTTTCTTGTGCATACCCTTTGCATACTAATATTGCTTTGTTCCTTGTTACTTCTCCATTCTCATTTAGTTTGTTTATAAATATCCATTTGGTACCAATGAAATTTTTGTCACTCGGTCGAGGTACTAATGTCCATGTCTTTTTTTTCTCAATCTGTTCAATCTCTTCTTTCATAGCACTAACCCATTCCTGATTCTCAAGTGCAGTATTAATAAATTTAGGCTCAAAATCACAAATTAAACATCTAGTGTTCAATGACTTACTTCTTGTTCTCATTCCAACCTTTTTGTCTCCTATGATCTGGTTCTGTGGATGGTGTCTTCTAACATACTTAGCAAGTACATGTTTAGATATCTATACTTAATTATGATCATCATCTTGACCTTCATTTTGTTCTTCATTGCTTAGTACATCATTTTGAGCAATTTCCAGATTTTCGATGTTTGCAGCCTGATGCTCGGGTGCATTGTTCTGTCACTCAGTAGCTATACATTATTTCTCGGGAAGAGTGTCTAGTTCTTCACTGTAGATAAATATGTTGTAGTCTTCTGGTTCCTTTATGCTTTCCTCATCATTATTCTTAGCAAATTCATCCACTTTTACATTTGCACTTTCAATGATTTTGTTAGAGGACATGTTAAGACATTTATAAGCCTTGCTTTTGGTAGAATAACCTAGGAATATTCCTTCATCACCTTTGGATTCAAGATTTCTATTTCTATCATCTTTCAATATATAAAATTGACTTCCAAAAATTCTAAAGTAACTTACATTAGGTGTGCATCCATACCATAGCTCATAAGGTGTCTTATTGGTGTCTTTCTTCAATTGAACTCGGTTTAATGTATAGATAGTAGTACTGACAACTTCTCTCCAGAATGTTTGTGTGATGCCTTTCTCAATCATCAGTGTTCTAGCACAATCAAAAATTGATTTGTTTCTCCTCTCAAAAATCCCATTTTTCTATGGTGTTCTCGGTGCAAAAACCTATCTTTTAATTCCATGCTCATTACAAAAGTTAGTGAATTCATCAGAAATAAATTCTCCTCCTCTATCCAACCTTAAGCATTTTAGTTCCTTTCCACTTTATTTTTCAACTATATCTTTATACCATTTAAACATCTTAAATGCTTATGATTTTTCTTTTAAGAACATAACAGTCATCATTCTGGAATAATCATCAACAAAGAGAAAGAAGTATCTATCACCATAATAGCTCTTTGTTCTCATGGGTCCACATAAGTCAGCATGGAATAATTCTAGAATAGCATTAGACATGTAGATTTTTCTCTTGAAACTAGACTTTGTCATTTTACCTTTTTGACAATTCTTACACATGACATGGTCAAGTTTTGACATGCTCGGTAAGCCTCTTACTTTCCTTTTATTGCTTATCCTAACCATGTTGTCAAAATTCAAATGAAATAACCTTTTTTGGAACAACCATATGTCTTCATTTATAGCCAATAAACACGTGGTCTCAATTTTATCAAGATAGAATATGTTACCTTTTGTTTGTCCACCAGTACCGATCAACCTTCCTGTTTCATTGTAGATCTTTGCCTTTTTGTTCTCAAATACAACTCGGTGTCCTGTGTTATTCAACTGTGAAACACTCAATAGATTATAGCCTCAAAAATTAATCTAATAATTCAACCAAAACTTATACCACATATATAAACCTCTAGTTATCTTCAGTCCTACAAGATGTACATCCTTTTTAAATAGGGTTTGCTATCAAAAAGTCTTTCACTCCACCGCTGAAATGTTTCATTTACCTGTATGCATAGAAGAAGAAGAGACTCTCTAGGAAGGTAATTACCCAACTACCCCAATAGCCATTTAGGAGATATCTTTGTACCAGATGAAGATGAAGAGGAGGGTTAATTCATGGATGCAATTGTCAACCTTGCTGTATTAGAATCATAATCATCATCCTCAGAAGGTGATCCACTAAACTTTCACCTTCTAGAAGGTGAAATTGAGTTTAATCCATTTGCAAAAGCCTTAGCCAATCTTAGAGTCCAAAACCTAGACAATCAAGAAGAAAATTGGTGCAGGAGCACCTAAGGTTAGAAGCATTTTTAGGATAGAAAGCTTGTTGGTTTGTAAGCTATTTTGTTCCACCATTTTTTTAATGACTGAGGTCAATCGGTGAACAAAAACCATAGTTGATAAATAGTTGTTTCCTAGCTTAAGTGTGTGTTGAGGTAGTTTCTAAAACCTTTGGAAATGTAATAAGGATCTAGCAACCAAAGATTGATGATATTTGGATCAGTGATACTGGTGATCGGGAATGTTCGTCGAGAATGTCTCTCGGGAATGTTCATCAGGAATTTCTCTCGGGAATGCTCATCGGTAAAGTCTGTCAATGATGTCGGCCGGTGTCTATGTTTTTTTTTGGGTTTGTGATCTGACACCCGGAGTTGAAGTTTCTGTGTTCACCAACGATGTTTTTTTTGCTTGGAAAAGTCAACTCTGGCACTTGGTAATGTCGGTTAATGACCCTGGAAATGCAGGATGTGACGTTTGTGACCAGTTGGGTCAACTGCAACAACTCTCTACATGTCATTTTTTCTTGGAATGAATAGGGACACCTATTCTAGTAATGGAAGGGTCATTTATGGCTCGATTAGGCCTCCTATGTAAGGTGGTTGAAGTTGTCAAAGAGCACAAGATATTTTGAAGATATTTCGAGGGTTTGGTATATAGCTAAAGCTTTTGTAAGTAAGTAAGAGAGGAGAGAAGAATAGAGGGATTGTAAGATTGTAAGAATACTGTACATGTAATAGATCTTAGAGAGAACTTGTGTTTTCCTTCTGTAATCTATTATGTGTTCTATGTTTGATCTATTGAGTAAAGAGGTTAAACCCGTCGGTTTAGCCCAAAGAGTAAATCTCTCCTAATGGATTCCTTAATATGAATTAGTAGCTTTATGGTGTAAACCAGGTCTAGGGTGCTTGAGGTGAAGATCTTAGTGACTTCCTCAAGAAAGGGTAGGAATCTACCCTATAAGGTCTGTGCAAGAGACCTTATAGTAGAGTCAAGATGACTCTCGGTAAAAACTAGACCTAGGTAATACATCAGATTGGTATTAGAGCAAGTTAGAGAATTGGGATTGTGTTTTTTGGGTGTGATTGTAAATTCATACAACATGGTGTCCAATGCAGAACTGGCAAGAGATGTCAGAGAATAGAGAGAGGAGAATAGAATCCCGAAGGAACAGTTAGCCAAAATGCCATGCAAGTTAGAAGAAGTGCACCTTTGAACTACAGTAGTTAGTGAACTGATGAGAGAAGCTAATAAGAAGGGTAAACAAGTGGCTGAGGAGGACATGATCCAAAAGCTAGACACTGTGCTTCAAGAAGATCCATTCTTGAAAGCATTAAAGGCAATGAGTGGTAAGTACTCAAAAGGTGTGCCCTTATTTAGTGGCAAAATGGATCCAAAATTAATCATGGAATGGATAGAAGGTCTTGAAAATCACTTTGATTGTGATAGTGTGACTGAAGCTCAGAAAGTTAGAATAGCCAAGATAAGATTGAGAGGTACTGCTCTCACTTGGTGGAAATTTGTCCAAGCTGAAAGGGAAAAAGAAGGAAAGAACCCCATAATTAGTTGGAAAAGTATGGTGGCAAAGATGAAGGAAACTTACCTTCCTGATGATTATGGAGTGCAATTGCATAAGAAAAGGAAAAATGTGAGGCAGAAAGACTTAGAAGTCAGTGCCTATACAAAATAATTCCACAAGCTATGCTTGAGATCCCATGTGATGGAAGAAGAAAGGTTAAAGGTGACAAGATATCAGAACGGCCTCAAATGGAGTATTCAAGAAGAAACCAGTCTCTTAAGCCCCAAGACTGTCCACCAATGCTACCAATTAGCTCTCAAAGTGGAAGAGAAGTTCAAAAAGAAACAAGACTCAAACAGTAGAGGCAAAGGAAGAGACAACAAAGGTCATAGAGGAGGATATGGAGGAAGAAACCCTGAAGCAAAAAATCAGAGTGAGAATAAACTCACAGAAAACCAAGGAGAACCCAGTAACACTAGAGGTGGTTACAGCCAAGGAAGAGGTTCAAATAACAGTTCAAGAGGAAGAAATGGTGGCCAAGGAAGAGGATCTTATTTCTCTTTGATGAAATGATACAACTGTCAACAATTTGGGCATCCTGCATATCGGTGTCCTACAAAGAGCTCTACTTCATAAGGAGCAGATAAAAGAGATAATTATGTGCAAGAAGAGTCTTCTAGCAGCAAGACTGCAGAAGTCCCCGTAGGATCAAAGATGGGAGATCATTTGATGGTTCGGAGAACACTCCTCAAAGAACCAATCAAATAAGAGCCAAGCCAAAGGAGATCTTTGTTTCAAGTCAACTGCAAGGTACTCGGTAAGTTCTATAAAGTTATCATAGATTCAGGTTCTACTGATAATATAGTTTCATTAGAAGCTATTGAGAAGTTAAAATTGGCAAGGATACCTCACACTAATCCTTATAGTGTTACTTCATTGAATAAAGATCAACATGTAATAGTCAATGAGCAAGCTTGGGTAGAATTTTCCATAGGGAGGTATAAGGATAGAGTTTTGTGTGATATCCTACCCATGGATGCGTGTCATCTGATCTTAGGTAGACCTTGGTAGTATGACCAAAGTGCAGTGCATGATGGAGTTCAGAATTACTATTCCTCAAGAAGGATGGAATAAATTTCAGGGTACAATCAATCTTGGAAGAAGAGAAAGAAAAGAAAAAAGGTCCCAACCTACTGTTGGTCGGTGAGAAGGAATTCTTAAAGACATTGGAAGAAGATGGAGTAGGATTTTATTTGGTTTTAAAACCAAAAGGTGAAAAGGGAAATGAGAGGGAGGAGTTTCCTTTAGAGATCCAAAGGTTGTTAACCCAATACCAGGCTATAGTTAGTGATGATCACCCAACTATCCTACCACCTGAGAGATGTATTAGTCATGAGATTGACTTTATCCCATGAGCCTCACTTCCAAACAAAGTTGCTTATAAAATGACTCCACAGTAGAATGCAGAAATTTCTAACCAGATCCAAGAAATAATTGACGAAGGGTTGATTAGAGAAAGCATAAGTCCTTGTGCTGTTCCTATAGTACTAGCCCCAAAGAAAGATGGTGCTTGGAGGTTGTGTACCGATTCTAGGGCCATAAATAGGATAAATATCCCATATAGGTTCCCTATACCAAGGATAGAAGATTCGATGGATTGTCTTGGTGGAGCTAGATACTACTCCAAGATAGATCTTAAGAGTGGATATCATCAGATCAAAATTAAAGGGGGAGATGAGTGGAATATTACTTTTAAGACCACTGAAGGACTATATGAATGGCTAGTTATGCCTTTCGGGCTGTCAAATGCCCCAAGAACATTTATGAGATTGATGAATGAGGTTTTGAAGGACTTCATTGGTAAATGGGTTGTAGTGTACTTAGATGACATCCTGGTGTTCTAAAAAACAAAAGAGGATCATCTTAGACATCTAAAATTGGTAATGCAAAGGTTGCATGAAGAAAAGTTGATGATCAACTTCGAAAAGAGTGAGTTCATGAAGCAAGAGTTGGTGTATCTAGGTTTTTTTTATCTCAAAAGGTAACTTGAAGATGGATTTCAGCAAGGTGGAAAAAATCTTGAATTGTCCTACACCAAATTCAGCAATTGAAGTTAGAAGCTTCCATGGTTTAGCACAATTTTATCTGAAGTTCATTAAACAGTTCAGTGAAATCAGTGCACCTATTTTTGATACCATCAAAGGAGGTATGAAAGCCAAGTTAAAATTGAATGAGCAGGCTGATGAAGGATTTGAGCAGCTAACGAAGAGAATAATGACTCAACCGATATTGACACTTCCTAGTTTTGACAAATTGTTTACTGTGGAGTGTGATGCTAGTAACATTGCTATTGGTGTCATCTTGAGTCAAGGAGGAAAGCCAGTAGCTTTTCATAGTGAGAAACTCAGTGATGCAAAGAAGAAGTATTCCTCATATGATTTGGAATTGTATGCATTAGTGAAATAATTAAGGAAATGGAGACATTATCTCCTTCCTAAAGAATTTGTAGTCTTTACTGACAATCAGGCTTTGAGTTTTCTAAGTTCACAGGATAAACTAAGCCATAAGCATATGAAATGGGTGGAATACATCCAAGCCTACACCTTCACTATAAATCATAAGAAGGGAGTGCAGAAAAAGGTAGGAGATGCATTGAGTAGAAGGTTACTCACAGTGCAAGAAGTTCAGCTAAGAAGCATTGGCATTGAAAGCTTTAAAGATCTGTATCTAGCAGATGGAGACTTTTCAGCAACATATAAGGTATGTCAAGAGTGTCAAAATCATTTTCATAGTGAGTATTCAGAGTGTACTCTTCAAGAAGGTATTCTATTTAAGGGAGGACAACTTTGTGTACCAAGAGGTTCCATGAGAGAGAACCTAGTACAAGAGAAGCATAATGGTTCCTTAAGTGGACATTTTGGGTTGAATAAGACTCTAGAGTTGGTCAAGAGGTACTACTATTGGCCAAGAATGAATTGGGAAGTCCAAAGGTATGTGGAGACTTGTATAGTCTATCAGAAGGCAAAAGGGACTTCATCTAATGTAGGATTGTATCAACCCCTTCCTATCCCAAATAGACCATGGGAATGCCTTAGTATGGATTTTGTAGTTGGATTACCAAAGACCAAGAAAGGAATGGACAACATCTTTGTGATTGTTGATAGGTTCAACAAGATGGATCACTTTGTGCCATGCAAGACCATGCATGATGCATGTTACATAGAAAATATGTTCTTTAGAGAAGCAATAAGGATACATGGATTACCCTTAGGTATTGTATCCGACCGAGACTCCAAATTTATGAGTCATTTTTGGAAAACTTTGTGGTAGAAGCTTAGTACAAATATTTCTTTTAGCTCGACATATCATCCACAGACCGATGGTCAGACTGAAGTGGTGAACTAAAGCCTAGGAAATATTTTGAGATGCCTCACCAAGGAGTATGGACAATCATGGGATTAGTTACTTGCTAAAGCAGAATTTGCATACAATGATACAGTCAACAGATCCACTGGAAAGAGCCCTTTTGAAATAGTGTATGGGATTCATCCCAGGGGTATATGAGAATTAAGGGATCTTGGAAGAAATATAGGAAGGAGTGGGTATCCTGAAGATTTTTCCCAATCCATGAAGGATGTCAATGAATCAGTTAAAACAATATTAACAGAGAGTACAACTCACACCAAACAAAAGGTGGATGCCATGAGAAAAGATATTCAATTTATAGTTGGAGATATGGTCATGGTGCACCTTAACAAAGCAAGGTTGCAGAAAGGAGTTCCGACTAAACTTTAGATGAGGAAGATAGGCCCTTGTGCAATATTAGAAAAGTATGGGTCTAATGCTTATAAAATTGATCTTCTTGTAGACATATGATTATCTCCTATTTTCAATGTAGCATATTTGGTATCCTATAAAGCACCAATTCTAGAAGGAGATTCTGATCTCATAGGAGGTACTAAGGATCTCAGAGAAGTTAAAATTCCTATTACACTAAAATTGAAGGCATACCAAATTTTGAATTCAAGAGTTTCCAACCAGACTAGAAGGCAGACCTACATGGAATATCTAGTTAAATGGAAGGGATAGACTGCTTCAGAAGCTACATGGGTATAGGAAACTAATTTCACAAAGTTAGGCATCAATCTTGACTTACTCCAATCACCTGGAGGTTGATTTATTTTTGTTTGGGGAGTATGGTGCAAGAGCACCTAAGGTTAGAAGAATTTTTAGGATAGAAAGCTTGTCAGTTTTTAAGGTGTTTTGTTCCACCATTTTTGCAATGACTGAGGTTAATCGGTGAACACACACCATAGTTGCTAAATATTTTTTTCCTAGCTTAAGTGTGTGTTGAGGTAGTTTCTAAAACCTCTAGAAATGTAATAAGGCTCTAGCAACAGAAGATTGATGATCTTTGGATCAGTGATACTGGTGCTCGGGAATGTTCATCAGGAATGTATCTCGGGAATGTCTCTCAGGAATGTTCATTGGGAATGTCTCTCGGGAATGCTCGTCAGTAATGTCCACTGGTAATGTCCGTCGGTGATTTTGGCCAGTGTCTATGTTTGTTTTTGGGTTTGTGATCTGATGCTCGGGGTTGAAGTTTCTGTTTTCACCGACGATTTTTTTGTTGTTTGGAAAAGTCAACTCTGGCACTTGGTAATGTCGGTTAACGACCCTGGAAATGCGGGATGTGAAATTTGTGACCAACTGGGTCAACTACAGTGGCTCTTTATGTGTTGTTTTTGCTTGGAATGAATAGGGATACCTATTCCAGTAATGGAAGGGTCATTTATGGCTTGATCAGGCTGCCTGTGTAAGGTGGTTGAAGTTGTCAAAGAGCATGAGATATTTTGAAGATGTTTTGAGGGTTTGGTATATAGATGAAGATTTTGTAAGTAAGTAAGAGAGGAGAGAAGAATAGAGGGATTGTAATATTGTAAGAATAATACACATGTAATAGATCTTAGAGAGTACTTGTGTTTTCCTTGTGTAATTTTTTATGTGTTCTATGTTTGATCTATTGAGAAAAGAGGTTAAACACGTCGGTTTAGCCTGGAGAGTAAATCTCTCCTAATGGATTCCTTAATATGAATTATTAGCTTTACGGTGTAAACCAGGTCTAGGGTGCTTGAGGTGAAGATCTTAGTGACTTCCTCAAGCAAGGGTAAGAATCTACCCTATAAGGTCTGTGCAAGAGACCTTAGAGTAGAGTCAAGCTGACTCTTGGTAACAACTAGACCTAGGTAATACATAAAAAATACACTACCTCTAGTCATTTACCAGCTGCAAGGTCTCCCTCAGTGTCCACCTAGGATGGTGAACCACCCTACCTTTCCATTTCCCATTACTGATCATCATGATAACAACAACCTCAAGAATATTCCCTCATCAGCTCTTCCCAAATTTTATGGCCTAGTGATCGAAGATCTAGATACCTTTCTCTTTAAGTTTGACATCCTCTGTCGTAGTTGTGAATACACCATGGATTCCCATAAGCTCAAATTGTTTCCTACAACTCTTAAAGAGTCTTCTTTAAGATGGTTTATGGGCTTAGTTCAGGATGTTTTTCATAATTGGGATGAAATGAAGGTAACGTTCCTAGTGAAATACAAAGAATACTGTAGGGGAAATGATATAAGAGGTGATGACATCTTCAAGATGACCTAGAAGGAGGATGAAAGCCTAGAGGATTATGTGTTGATATTGTTGTTTAGCCTGCAGAAAAATACTCATCATCAACTTAATGAGGAGTCCCAAAAACTTCTCTTTCTATGGGGTATAAATGAAGGATGCACTGAGGCCTTAGATCTTATGGCCGGAGGAGATATCGCCCAATCCACATGTGGTGATATCAAGAAATTCTACCTCAATTACTCAAGAGCTGCGACAGAAGGGAAGAGAATACAGAGCCACAACAGAAAAAACTATTGGTGCTAGAGACTCAAGGGAAGAGATCACACATTTTCTATCTGACTTTAAGTAGGAAATTATCAATAACATGGCCACCCAATTGGACACAATGCAGGGAAAAAAGAAACATGAGGAGGCCAAAGCTATGCTAGCAGAGTTTTGTCCACATTGTAGAAAAAAGAAGAGAGATTGTCATTGCAAGTTGGTTGCCAAAATGGAGACTAAATAGCTACCCATTGATTACAAGACATTTGAAGGGGTGATGAGAAAGTATTCTTCGTTTCACAATGAAGGCCACGGGCTCAAAGACAAGGTATGCCTCAGGACCCACTTACTTTTATTGGTCCATTTTATAGTAATCAATGACAACAACCTATGAATAATCCTCCTTGGAATAATCCTCAACCTCAGTGTAAACATTACCAAAGTTCTCAATGGAAACAACCCCAAGGGAATTGGAAACAAAACCCTAAGTGGCATAGAGGTCAGCAATGGCCAAACTAGCAGCAGGGACTCCTGCAACCACCATAATAGCCACAATAATAGGCCTTTTGCCACCTCCTAAAGCCACTACAACACATCCTAAGCCTACTCAAATCCCTACACAACCTCAACCAAATCCTAATAATAGGCCACCAACACCTCAAAAAAATGTCTATTCAGTTGATCCAAACCAGTACCCTGCATACACAATCAATGACAATTATTTATGGTTTGGCACCACTCTGCCCACACCTCATATTATAACTGAAGTAACTCCAGATGATCCCCTATCTCAAACTACACCAGATTCCACTCTAGTAGGTCTAACAGTATTACCAGCACCAGTGCAACTAGCTCAACCTCCCTTTCCACAAAGGTTACAGGTTGATAATCCTAAACATAAAGAAGCTGTAGCCTCTAACATTTTAGATCAATTAAAGAACATTAATGTTCAGATTCTATTGTTTTAGGCAATCAAGGATGTCCCCACCTATGGGAAGGCTATAAAGGAAGCCTAATTTAAAAATCCTAGTCATAAGAAGAAGGACCCCAAATAGTACATGTCCTAGGTAAACTTGTTGATATCATGCTCAGCAAGATAGTGGTCCCCAAGTATTCTGATCCAAGTAGCCCAGTTGTTGAAGTAACCATTAATTGGAAAACCATAAAAAATGCTTTAATTAACCTAGGAGCTACCATAAATGTTATGAAAAAATATATAATGCAGAAAATTCACATCACTACCCTCCAGGAAACACCCACTATCTTGCATCTTGCAGACAGTTCCACAGTCAAATCCGATGGGGTAGTGGAGGATATAGTTGTTGACCTTGAAAACTGGTCTTACCCTATCGACTATTTAATCCTCTCACCTAAAGACACATTAGGAGGCTATCCTATAATTATTGGTTGACCCTGGATGGCTATTTCTGATGCCTTTATCAGATGCCACTCTGGTGGTATGACCATTTCTAATGGTTAGCATACTAATACATTAACTTTATATCCGCCAACACAACCACAAATGGATTTTGCCTCACCAATATGGCCTGACATTGGAGAGGAGGATGAAGTAGTCAATTCAGTAGCCCAACTCATGATGTTAGAAAGGGATCCTTTCCTGCAGCTATAGGAGGAGGACACCGTAATCACCAACATTCTGTAAAACTAGTATGGTCATGATTCAGAATTGATTAACTGTTTTAACCCCCATAACTCCTCCATGCAAGCTTTGTACCCTGATTGTGTCTTACCTCCCTCTCCTGCAGCTGAGTACCTCTACCACCAACTGCTTCCCCATGAGGTCCAAGTGCCTCCATTAATGGATGCATCTATGGTAGAACTCACAAAGCAGTTGGAAGTTTCCCCTGACCGTTTCTTACATATTAATAACCAACTTATAGACCAGCAGCATACATATTTGACCACCCTGTTGAAAATCTATGCCATGGCCTTAGCCTAGGATAATTATGACATGAAAGGTTTGGAACCCAAACTATGTACCCACCAGATCTTCCTAAAAGAAGACAAACACCTTGTTAGACAATTCCCGAGGCGTATAAACCCTGCATTAAGAGAAATCGTAAAAATAGAGCTACAAAAATTACTGAATGCCGGTTTTATCTACCCAATCTCTGACAGCCAGTGGGTCTCACCTTTAGTTATTGTTCCAAAGAAAGGAGGAAAGTGGTGAGTATGTGTCAACTATAGGGAACTTAATGCCACCAAGAAGGACCATTTTCCTTTGCTATCTATAGACCAAGTCCTAGATTCCCTCGCAGGAAAGCGTTATTTTTATTTTGTGGATGTATATAGTGGCTAAAAAAAGATCAAGATCCTTCCTGAAGATCAGGGGAAAATAACATTCACTTGCCCTTGGTGAATGTTTTCTTACTATGTACTTCATTTTGATGCTCCAGCTACATTCTAGCGAGAAGTTATCAACATGTTTGCTGATATCTCCCATGATTGCATGGAAATATACATGGACGACTTCACAACTTATGGAGAAACCTATGAGGAAGCATTGGTCAATTTGGGTAGAGTTATTACCATGTGTAAGTAGCATAATTTGTTCCTCAACAATGAGAAATGCTTCATAATGATGCAGGAAGGTGTGGTGTTAGGTCACTACATCTCTGCCAAGGGAATACAAGTGGATCCAATGAAAAATGAAGTCATCATGAACCTCCCTACTCCCACCAAAAAAAAGGATGTTTGTATCTTTTTGGGACATGATGGTTACTACCGACAGTTCATTAAGGATTTCAGAAAATTAGCTGGGCCCATGTTCTCCCTGATCACAAAGGATTCAGAATTTATATGGACATTATCTTGTGAAGAATCCTTCCTGCAGCTAAAGAATGTACTTACACAGGCACCAATTATCAAAGGACCTAATTGGGCATTACCATTCCACATCCACACAGATGCCTCTAACCATGCTATAGGTGCTATTCTTGGATAGAAAGGTGGACCAGTAGAGCATGCCATCTACTTTATAAGTAAGAATCTATAGGGTGCAGAGTTGAACTACACAGTAACTAAAAAAGAACTCCTGGCTGTAATTTATGCACTAAATAAGTTTCACCACTACATAACCAGTTACCCAATATTTGTGCATCCTGATCATGCAACCATCAAGCATTTGGTGAACAAGCCTGATATTTCAGGTAGGCTTTCTAGATGGCTCCTGTTGCTACAAGATTTTGACATCACGATAGTGGATAAACTGGGAAAAATCAATGTAGTGGCTGACTTCCTCTCCAGATTAATGAATGATGATGACCCACATCTCATAGATGATAGATTTCTAGATGACCACCTATTTTATATCTCCACTCATACCCCCTGGTATGCTGACATCACCAATTATTTGGTTACTCAAAAGGTACCCCCACATTTTTCTTCCAAGGAAAAGAGGCTATTAATTGAAAATACTTTCAATTTTTCTTGGCTGGCTGACGTCTCTTCTACACTAGACCTGATCAAATCCTAAGAAGGTGTATTCATGAGGATGAGACCTATGATATCATCCATGCCTGCTAAGATGAACCTTATGGTGGCCATTTTGCGGCCAAACGTATAGCCATGAAGATACTCAATATTGGATATTACTGGCCCACTCTCTATAAAGATGCAACCAATTACACCCGCAAGTGTGATAGATGTCAGCGTATGGGCCGACTCACCAAATCAGATGAAATGCCTCTATTTCCTCAGGTAATAGTCACTCCATTTGATAAATGGGGAATAGATTTTGTGGGACCAATTCATCCCCCATCAAATGACAACTCCTACATTTTGGTTTGTACTGACTGTTACAAAATGGGTGGAAGTATGGGATATGAAGCATGCAAGGGATAACAGAGTTGCATAGTTTTTATATGAGGAAATATTTACTAGGTATGGTGTTCCATGGGAACTAGTGACAGATCAGGGAGCTCAGTTCATTTCTAATATGATCACTACACTTATGGAGGAATACAACATTCTCCACAGGAAGTCTAATCCATATCATCCCTAGGAAAATGGTTAGTCGGAGATCACCAATAGGGAAATTGAGGCCATCCTCACCAAGACAGTTCAATTGCATAAAACAAACTGGAGTAGCTGATTATAAGAAGCTGTGTGGGCCTACCGCACCACATAGAAAACCCCTACTGGATTTACACCTTTCGAGTTGATGTATGGAAAGACTGCTGTAATGCCCATAGAATTTGAGCATAAAAATTTACACACAACATTATAGCTCAACTTAAATCTTCTTGTAGCTCAGCAAGAGAGGATCCTGCAGATTAACTATTTGGATGAGATCCGCAAGGCAACTTTACAAAACACTGAATTGATTCAGTTTCAACGAAAGAAATGGCATGATTCACACATTAGAAATAAATGGTTTGTCCTGGTGACTGGGCACTTCTATATGACTCCCAGTTTCAAGAGAATCAAGGTAAGCTTACAACTCATTGGCTTGATCCTTATGAGGTTGAGAAAGTATTTTCTAATGGTGCAGTCTAATTGTCTATAATTGACCCTGTCCGCTTCAAGTTGTTGGTCAATAGTCATAGACTTCGTCTGTGCCATAAACCCACCATTAAAGAAGAGTTCCTACGGAAATTTGAAGACACTCCTATAGCCAATGGACCTCCTCCAACTAAAGACACTCCTGTAGCCAATGGACCTCCTACAACTGAAGACACTCCTACAACCAATGGACCTCCTCCAGCTGAAGACATTACTGTAGCTGATGGACCTCCTCCAGTTAACGAACCTCCTGTAGCCAATTGGGGCAAATTTTTGCTCTGGTCATCTCTTTAATTTCACTGCAGAATAGTCATAATAAAATTTTTGTTTCCCACAAAAATATCTCTTTCCACAATAAAGTCACTATCACATCACATCCCATCAATATTTTCTCCCATTTTTACTTACGCGTCCCATCATTATAATGCCACTCATTACTTTTCACTTTGCACATGTCATACAATCTTTCCAGATTTGGGCATTTATTCATGATTACTCTCCATGTATACCTTCATTTATTGTTTACAACATTATTTTATTTTCATTAGACATTATTATACATTCCATTGTAATTAATCTTAGTGCTTCATCTGAGTGCTATTGTACTTCCTAACCACACATGTGAGGACACCTATCATAATTTTTGTAGGGGGTAGTTTGTTAACTCATTAACTCATGTTTTTCTATAATAACCCTTGTGTAAGCAGTACTGTGCAGTCATTTTGGAATTAATTGATGTGACAACCCCAAATAATGCAAAATTCTCTGCTAAGTTTTTAATTTTTCAACCCCAACTCATATTTCCAGATCTAGTTTTTCAAACTTATCCTCTACTATAATCCCCAGAACCCTACACCAAGCATTTATCTAACATTATTCAGTCTTAAGCCTAGGAAGAATACAGGGCGATACAAGAGGACATAATTGGTATTGAGGATACAGAGAGAAGAGTTTTGAAAAAGACATGTTCAGTTGCAGAGGAAGTTTCAAGTGAGTTCAAGTTTTTGGGTTACAAAGTTTTCAGTAACAATGGGAGGGCCACCAATATGCCATGAGCCAGAGGATCACTCATATTTATTGCAGGATCAAGAAAGTGTCCAAGTCTTTAACTGTGTGGGCTGGCTTACTTATTTTGTCAGGCTCTATGGTTATGACAAAGCTATAATAGTGGAATTCTTGTGCACTTACAACAATGGAGTTGCTTATGTAAAGGGATTAAGGGTGGAATCTTGAAAAGCATGGATTGTAGAGGTTTCATGACTTCTTGCTATAGGTGAATTTTTTCCGCATGAACATGATGCATGAGTGGCCAAGGTGAAATTCTCCTTGCCCACAGATGCTACATTGGCAACCAGTAAGAGAACATCTCTTTCGAAAGATTACTCCTGACTGGCTGTCCATGTGATAAGTTACATTACTTGTGAAGGGAAATTTTCCTACTTTCATGCTATGAATTTTAAACTGTTGAGTCATTTATGGCATGGACGCCTTGCCAATGTACCCGATTTCCTGTAATCTTGGTTACAATTGAGCTCATAAGAAGTGAGAAAGGGGAAATTGAATGCAACTACTCACCATGGGTTGATAAAACTTATGGTAGAGAGGTCTTTATGGGCTAATTCTCCTATGACATGGGATGAATTTATCACCACACCCCATGTACAGTTACAAGGTGAAGGGTCACAACCTGGATTACAAGAAACACAAGAAAATGCTCCCGAGGAAGATGCACCTGATGAGGACGAAACCATTATTCCGGTGACCATGCATGAAATTCCATCTTCTTCAAAGGCTAAAATGAAGAAAAACACTTTGGGTAAACCAAACCCTAGCCCAAGGAGCAATCAAACTGAGGTTTATTTAGATTTTTAGACTCCACAAACTAAACAAAGTGACCAGAGGAAAGAAAAGGGCAAGGCAAAGATAGCTGTGGATGTGTTGGCTAAATATTTTGCAAGTCACTAAGACCACAACTTGCAAAACATGTGTTTTAGGCAGTAGTATGTGAGATTTCTCTCTCCTCTTAGCAATAGGGGAGGCTCCCTTCTTATTGCAGGTGGCTTCAAGTAGAACTAAACTATAACACATACAGTTCACCTTGCAGCAGTAATACCGGTGACTCAATGATTGACATAAGAACAACCAAATGAGGCAGCAGTTGATTTATCTAAAGATGAAGTGACACAATGAGCTCAAAGTCTCCTTTCCTCACCTTGAATAAGTACTCTAATCTATTTTCCAATACTGAAGCTCAAAGTCTTTAGTCCTTGGAGTGTATCGGCCACTAGTTTCTATAGTAATCCCGATTTCCTGAAGCACAAAGTCTTCAGAAAACTTGGATTAAAACGTTCAAATGATATATGCAAGATAACTATTAATTTGAGAAAGGATTAACTAATGAGACATAAGAACACATTCATTAATTTTCAAAACCAACAACACAAAGTTTGCCAATTCTTGTTCCTTTATTCAAATGCTCAGCTTTGCACAATGAAACTCAAAGTTTTTAGAATACAGAGAATTGCCTATAACTTTCTTGCCCACAACAAAAGATGAAAATTTTACAATGAACTCTCTCCTTTATACAGGAAAATTGAAGAGAGAAAAGTGGAGAGAAAATGGGAAACCCTTAACCACTTTGACTTATTCAAAACTTAACCCTAACTAATTTTGACTTATTCAAAATGTTACAAGGCCTAAAGCACTTGCAACGTGATTACACATCTTTGGTATATAGGAACATGTTTTCCTGTATTTAAAATCATCACACGTACTACATGTAATATGTCAAAATATTCTACAAAACAACAAAAAAAGTGCCTAAACACTTAGAAAATAGCATCAGAGGGTATTTACATTAGCCTCAAACTTGCAAAGAGACTCATGTATCATAACTGGATCAGGCACACCTGTATGCTGGGCAACCACTGTAACCTGGCGCAAAACATGAGATTTAGTGTAACCAGTCACTTGGCTTTGAAGCTGGTTCAAGGACATCTTACATTCCATGAACCAATCAAGAACAGTGGGGCTAAAATATTCTGCATCTAAATGAAGACGAATCATTTCAGAAAACCTTGTCATTACAATTTATTCTTTGATTAGCTCACCATCTTCAGTAGTAACTTCACAAGACCATTTATTAAACTCCTTTATTATCCAACCTTCTTGTTCATTCCATGAGTTTAGTACTGCTTGCAAATCTGTGACTAGTTTATTCAAGACTTTCTCCTTATTGACCATTATGTCAAGAGACTCAAAATAAGCATCCACAGAAGAGATAACTTTAGACTAACACAACTTATTGAGATCACATTCTTGCATGGTTCTCCAAACATTCAAATCTTCATTCAGGACCTTCGGCTGCTAATGAAAAGATGAGATAAGTTCCCTTATCTCATTGATGGTTAATTGCACATGCCTTAAGAACTTTGTGTGAATATTTGATCACTTGCATGCTTCGTGTCCCCACTTGCATACACCAGTCATTAACTGCCTTTGCCTTCTTATGACAATCCTCATAACCCTCAGGGCATGACACCGAGATAGGAGCAACATTCTGAGAACTGTTCATCATATCTATGACCTCGAGGAGGCTTGTATTCTCTGCTTTCAACTTTTTCCTCTTCTCCCATAGCTTATCATTCCTTTGTGTAAGTTGGGAAACAACATCCTGAGCATCTTGTTGACATCCCAAATGTGTCTTCTTGCCCAATTCCATCCTTGTGATATTATAATCTGAAGGCTGCCCATCTCCCAAAGGTTCGACAATTTCAGCATACTTGGCTTTATCCTCCACAAAAATTCTTGACACTATTTTGGCCTTCTTGTTCTTTGGAGCTTTGGGCTTGGAAACCTATCTGAAATCAAAGTCTTCCAGTGGAATCTCTTCTTTCTTCCTCTTCTGAGTTATGGCACTAAGCCAAGGAGGTAAAGAAAAAGAAGAAGAAGTTGTTGCCGATGATGTGATGGCTAGAGTAGTAACTGAATTGTCTTGAGCAACTATTGCTATAAGAGTAGGAGCCTCTGTTAAAATTGCCATGGGAGGAGGACTGCTATGAGTGACTTTTGACATAAACTACTCCAATTGCACATGAATAGTGTCAAGGGCCGCCATAGAAGAAACAACCATAGAAGGAATAGTCATAGAGTATGCTTCAAATACACTCTCAAAACTATGATATGAATCCTCAGAAATGACAATGGGGCCTATCGATGAGATAGGCAAGGTGGGTGTCACCAAAATGGAATCCATAGGAGGGGCCTTCTCTATAGTGAATTCATCTACCGCTATACCCAAAGGTGAATTGGGAGACTCATCTGATGCCAGTGCTGAATCAAGAACCATTGTAGCAACCGAACTGTCTATAGGAAGAAGTAAATCAGGTGATGATACCTTAGGTGAATCAGGCATCTCATCATCACTGGATACTACTTGAACTTTTTCAGGTTCAATGATTTTCACCTCAAGAAGCCTTCCAGTATCCTTGCCTCCCTTGATGGTAAGCTTCGGAAGAATAGGCATGACAGGAACAATAAGATCCATAGCTGAAGAAGAAGAACCATCTTTAGCCTTACCTTTAATCTGAGATCTTTTACCAACTGGGCCACCATGATCAAAGTATTTTCCTGACTTTATCTTGATGCTTTTCAATCCCCTCCTTTTTAACCATATGTTAGTATTTGCAAGAATGGATTGAAAGTGATCCCATATAGAAATGATCTCTTTTCCTAACCAAGAAGGAGACAAAATAGGTAAGTCTTCAACATGGTTATGAGTGTAGTCAGGATCAAGGAAATCACCATCATCTTCAACCCCCTGAGGAATGTCTGCAAGATTGAAGTCAATAATTTGCTTGATTGACAAGCGACAATAATCCATCCTTCATATATCTACTTCGGTGCAAAGATCAATCCATACATCTTCCAGTCTGTATACATGTACAAATTGCCTCCTCATTTTGTCATTGAGTCCTCACTAGTCAAAATGGCTTCTTTCCATGAATCTCTTCAAAGTGATCCTTTGGAGTTCATACTCAATATTCTTGGCCTTCGAGACTGTATCTATGGAGTACCCTCCAATCTTTAGTGGATTTCATGAAGAAATCCCCACACCTAGCCTATGCAATGTATTTTGATGTGCTTGGACAGCCATGATCTGCCTAGCCAACTCCATAAGAATTATCTTATCAGTTGGGTACCTCGGGAGAGTATGTGGTTCACCCTTGAAATACCCAACTCTCATGTAAGTATAATTTGGAAATTGTAGAAAAAGGCAGCCATAATCATTTACCTTAACCCATGCCTCATCTGACACATGCTTGTTAGGAAGGCTCTTGTCAAATAAGCACATAAAATACCCATAAAAAGCATCTTGTACCCTGCGGTAGTGAGAGCGGCTGGCCTTCAACACAAGCTGAGGGAAGCACTCCAAACAGGAACCAATGATCTATCCCCTTTAGTGGATAATCAGGAGAAAGAGCCATGAGAAGAAACAATATACACAAGGTATGAATTCATGTAAAAAGAGCAAGTATTAACAACTTGTGAAAGCTGCTCACATAACATATCACTTATCATCTCTCCCCAAAATATTCTTTTCTTGGATTGAACAATGAGAGAGATGTATTTGTACATCCAGGGCTCAAAGATGTTTGATGTCTTTAACCCTACAAGGCAGATGAATAAAGTGATAAGATCACTAATTTCCTCTTTGAATTCACTACGGCAGATTCCCTTCGGCCATCTTGCAATACTTGGCCTCTTATTTAGCAGCCAATTGTCATTAATGAATCTTGCCCATGAGGGAGTATCTTCATTCCATCTATCAAGAGCCTTTTTTCTGGTAATGTCAACAGTGATAGGATTCAATGGCACCCAGAAAATTCTATCAATAGTCTCTAGATCAAGACTAATGATAGTCTTACCATCTTGATCTTAGATGGTCCTAGAAGATGAGTCAAAATTCCTCGTGCATGCAAGCACAAACTCTGGCTCAAGGGTAGCCAATGGAAAGGTAGTGACCAAGTGAATGCTACTTTGTTTGATAGACACCATATCTTCTGTAACTGTGACATCAACCCTTTGAAGAAATTCCTCAAAGTTCATGTGGGAGATATCAGTATCTTTAACTTCTTCACAATAAGAAACAACCTGTGAAGACGGGGTAGAATTATGATATGAATCATAGCGGTATTTCATCTTTTTCTTCCCTTTTTTCAAAGCAAGTGTGATCCCTTCAGACATAGCAACTCTATGAGACCGAGCAGCTATAACATAAAAACTCCACAAAGTAAGAACATCTTCTTGAGAGGGATCCATCTTCAGAAACAAGAAGGGCGTATGGAGATGACTGGTTGTCTTTGAGAAAAAGGATTAGTTTCAGCTTCAAGAATGAGTCTCTTGTAGGTAATCACACATGAGGACGGATGAGAGTAACGAAGGTTAAGAAGGCAAATGAATGGATGGGTGTCACTTTTTATAATGATGTCTTGGATTAACCACCATTATAAGTTTTACATCATATGGCAGCGATAGGGACAACAACTTATGCAAGTGGACCTTTAGAAAAATAGCACATGTATGTACTTGCATTGGATTTGTTTTATCCTTTTCACCATAGAACGAGGTTTTTAATCCCGACTGCAGATGGAAGTAAGATGAAATTCTTGCATATGCATCTTGAGAATAGAAGATAGAAGTAGAAGAAACATAGATTTAATTACATGTAAATCAGAAATGAAAACTTTACATGCACATTAAATATCCTAGGAAGAGAAAACAAAGGAAAGACTTAGGAAAAATTACCTCAAACCTCAAGAAGAAATCTCTCAAAATCTTGAGCCAAATCTGAAACAAATCCAATAGATTTTCGGATTTAAGAAGATTGGATATGAAGAGTATATATAGATCACCTTCCTAGTCTTTTTCCTTCAATTTTGGATGGTCAACATGCATATACAACCAAGTGTGAAAGAAAGAGAGATAAAATGCCAAGAAATAGCAGCCATTTTGACCATTTCCTTGTATATGCAATGAGGAAGAAAAATGGCGTCTAGGGCAAAAATCTCAACCAAAACCCTAAAATAAATCCATAGAAAAACAAGAAAACTCACCAAAATCAACTTGCAAGCTGAGAGAATGATGAATAATGATCAAATCTCCTCCCTATGAAGATTATCGCTGAGAAAAGGCAGACTGTTTAAGGCTATTTTCATATGTTTTCTCCTTCAAAATACATATGCAAAGACCTCCCAAATCGACGCCCTTGGAGGAAGACGCCAAAACGCATTACAAATGCAATGAAACACATGCAATGTTGATAAAAAATGACGCCATGTGAGGAGGATTAAAACCGTTGTTTGCAAGCTTCACTTACATTGCATTCCAAAACGCATATGCAAAGAGGAGTGAGAAAATACGTTATGGGAAGCAAAGGCTTTTCAAAATGTTTTAATCAACACATTTGATATGTGTTTCCTCCAAAAAATGACGCCATGTTTAAGACTTTAAAATTGCAGTTTTAAACAAGCATTTACATATACGTTTTGGCTTTCCAAACATCACATGTAATGGCCTAAAAAAAAATGACGTCATGGGGATGAAAATGCTATTTGGAGACTTTACAAACACAACACCACTTAACGCATATGTTATGGGAAGGGAAATCGACGCCATGTAAAGGTTTTAACAACACATTCAATAACATGTGTTTCCTTTTAAAAATGACGCCCAGGAAACTTTAAAAATGTTGTTTTTTAAAGTGTTTTACATATACGTTTTGAATGTCAAATGGCATATGTAAAGGGAAGTAAAAATGACGCCATGGGAAAGAGGAAAACACTTTGCACTTTAAACATATGTAATCCTCCTTCAAAATGACGCCTAGGAGGGACTTTAAATACGCTGTTTGGAAAGTGTATTTACATTACATAAAAACATATGTAATGGTTTACAAATTCGACGTCTTAAAGTGAAAACACACTTTATAAACATATTCACATGTATTTTGAAGAAGAATTAAATACGTTGTTTGAAAGCTTCAACTGCACATAAGATAACTTAGAATAGATATGCAGTTGAAGGCCAAAAACAATGTATTTAATATAGAGAAAGACAAAGGAGTGAAGTTTTTTATATTTTGCATATGGATATCATGCAATGAGAATTAAAAAACCACACTTCTTTGTAATTAAGCTTTGAATTTTAATTAATTTAATATATAACTATAGAATTAAAATGAAATCAAACTATTTTTAGCTAATTTCATTAAAATATTAAAAACTATAGTCAAATCAACTCGGAATGAGTTGAAATTTGAAAATGGACTATAAAATCCACTTAACATATTAAATATAATTCAAACTCGCATAATTGACTTTGAAAACCCCACCTTTTAAGGACTTTCAAAGAATATGTAGTCAGCCTGAAAAACCCCACCTTTTACATCATAACTGGAGTTGTACTACTCCGTTTGATGTCTAAGTTAGCTCGAAACGAGCGTATTTCAAAGGGCTATCGACTCAAGGGAAAAACAGAGACTAAATGCCAGCAAAAGAAGAAGAAAAAAATAATAAAAAGGCTTTAAGAATGCAAGAAATGTGTGTGATAAAGAACTCTTCAGGGATGACGAATTATCTCTATTATCACTCTATTCAGGATGCTCAAATCAAAGAGGATACCACTACGTCATGACAAGAAAATTCCATAGAGTTGCCTCAAATTTGTGATCTCAAATTGGAGGACAACAGGATGCTGAGGAGGAAACTCCTATTTTATTAGAAAACCTTGTTTCTCTTGCAGCCATGCCGATGAAGAAACAACAGACATCACAAAAGCACTCGGCTGCGTCTATGGAAACTCCTCCACGATGAAGTAGTCATTTGAGCACACCACAGGCAGACAAAATGGACTCACCTACGATGACTGGGTCATCTCCTAAAGATCCAATTAGGGAATCTTTAAAAGAACAATCACAAGAAAGAAGCCCATGTACAAAATGTCTGGACATCATGGAAATAGATCATGTAGCTGAGAAAAGGGACACATAAATAGTGAATTTGGAAACAACATGCATGGAGGCACAATACGCTAAAACTACAGATATGCCTTCCTCTCAGTAGGAAGTTGATCAAGGGAAAAAGGCCCTAGTTCCAACCCCTAAATAATTACCCATTGATGGGTCAAACACAGTCACAACAACAGAACAAGTCACTACAGCTACTCCAGTTCAAAAGAGTCTTGTAACACTACACTCCCTTTCCATTGACTATTTTAATCAAATGCAATATGCAAAGTCAATGTGGGGGCTGGAAAAGGATAGGTTAAAAAGAGAATTAGGCAGGAAACAACAAGAGGTTCACTTGCTACAGAGAAAATTAGATTCGGTTACACATTTAATTCCACAATTGATAGAATGTAGACCACCTCCTAGGGTCTATGCTTTGTGTTTGAAAGAACAATTTATCATGTATAAATTGATGAGGGTCCTTTGGGATCTACACACAAGAATATATTTTCCACAAGAGTTTGTGGCTGCATATGATCAGTCCCCAGACTGTGTTCAAATTTTTTTGTGTGAACTTTACCTGCATAATTATGTTGTTCCCTCTAATACTGATTGGAATCCTTTTCTATTTGTTGGAGATGTCCACCTATCCACTTTAATTTCTTGGTCCAATAATGAGATCAACTATGGGGAACAATTAAGAAAATATAGGGGAGTTGAACAAACTATCACACTGCCCTTACGACCATAAAGTGGTAACCCTCATAGGATGTATTGTGATTGGATGGAAATAGTATATGGGATGAAAGACTCTACCCACCGGAAAATGATATTGAATAATAGGGAAGAGGTATTTGCATCATTTGAGCATCTCTCCTTATCAGATGGGAATAGGGAAATAGAAGGGTTGAGTCAGAGATGGGAAATATTAACATTGGTATTAAAGAAGGATGAACCTCACAGCCTTATCAACTTAATAGCTATTGTATAAAGAGTTCAATGGTACCTACGCCCGGGCAGGCAACCTCGTCTTGAAAGGTGGCTTCCACTTTTCTTCCAACCTCCTCTTCTCATGTGGCCAATATATAGTTGTATTGACAATGAGGTAGATGAACAACTGTAAATGAGCAGGTAAATTAAAATGGAGTGCACCAATGGTTATTATTGGCACGTGGGAACCTCTATGACTCGTGAGACACAAGAAGGGGATCTTCAAGTACTTGCGAAGATTAGGAATGTTTCAGTGCCTGAGGACATGCATTGATCTTCGTAGGGGGCATAAATGATAGGGCATATTAATGCCATACTTTAGAAGCCCTAGGACATGCTTTTTCTAGGATGTTTTTCATGTTTTCATCATGCTTATTATGCTTTTCTAGATACTTTTACTTCTATTTTTTGTTATGTGTCATGCTACCATAGAACCTATTTTCTGATTGGAAATATTTAAACATGCTACGCTTGGATGAAGATACTATATTACTTATTTTGGAATTATAGTTATGTCTTTTTGGAATGAATTTTTTTCTAAAATGATGAATGTGTATCTTGATGTCTATTATCATAAATGTCTCTAACATCTAGAGTGCAGTGCACCGAATTAGCAACTATTACCTTGACTAGGTAAACCGTGCCCATGTTCTAGACGCTCGAACTGGTCTTATAGCAGGTGCATATGGGGAAACCTCAGGCATAATGCATATGGATTCAAGATGATCAAGGTGGTAGAAAACAAGCAAAGACCTAGACATCATAATAAGTTCTCTCAGGAAATCTAGGGAAGAGTGGGAAGTTGGATTTGTTGTCAAAAGCATTTCCTTCCTCTTTCATGGATCGATTCAATCTGCAGTTCTATAGTTTCATTTCATGTTTAGTAGGGTTGTAATAAAATATTTTCCTATCTTTATGGTGTGACTAGATAGTAGTTAGATGTTTTTCTTTAAATAAAGCCCCGCTCCTGCGTGAGAAGGATGGTGTTATCAGTTATAATTTACCTTCTATTTTCTTTACAGTTGAATTTGTAATATGTTTTTGATCAATAGCGAATGAAGTTTTAAATCTATAGTTCAGTATAATTGAGTTTGGATACTCACTCAAAAGGGCCCACTTGGTGAGGAATCTGTGTTAGCTTGATAGGATCATTTGCATATAGCTTAAGTTTCCTACACTTGGTTTTATAATTCTGGTGTTAACACAGTTCCTGCAGCCAAAAGCCACAGGATAGTCTAGTACTTCCTGCAGCCAAAGAGGCAGAGCTGTCGAACCATTATGATTATGTTTTCCAGTATTTTCAAGTTATAGTGTTCCTTCAAGAGATTTCACTTCTGCATTTCCTTTCCAGCATTCCCTACAACTTTAAAGTAGTTTCCTTTCAAAGCAATTTGTTTTCCTGCAGCCATACTGTGGTCTGAGTAAAAATCCTTGGTGCATATACTTTGCTCACCCATTTCAAGTAATACGTCCCTGGGTTGATAAATTAAATGGGTTTCTATAAAGGAGGATAGCTACTCGATCAGATGTCCAATCCCTACATTATGGTACTTTCCTAGTAATTGATACCTTAAATAGAACCGATCACCTTGTGTGAATCTAACATATATATACTACTTGGAATATATTGTTTATCCTTTTTCTTAAGCTTTACCGAATAACAGTTTATCTTATTCTAGCCTTTACCAAATATGAGTAAATAACTTAGTGTTTACCGATCAATCCTATTTTAGTAATGTGTAAAGAAAAAAATCAAAGAAATGAACCATATACACATTTGACACATGGATTTTTCAATGCGGAAACCCTGTTAAGGGAAAAACCACTTGGGATCGGTAACCCAAAATTTTCACTTTTCTGAAGTGAGATCGGTGAAGAGCCAACCATGTTAAAGGTTACAAACACACTGTTAAGTGTGCCCTTGTTAGAGGATTTAAAACTGATAGTTTATCACTTGACCTAGCATTCACTATGCTATCAACATGAATTTTTTTTGATACTCCTTGGGATGTATCTCAATATATAAAGGATGATTAAATCCCAATCAGTTAAGAGATTTTCTAAATCAATGGTTAAAATGAAACAATATATGATCTGTTCATAAATACAACTTAATCTTGTAGATGTTCAGATCTATTGTAAGTCCATAATACCTCTTCTAATCAATGTTCTCTTCAATTCCTCTGCTCCACTTCTTTCTACTCCGTGAATGTTGTTGCTTCTTTGTTGCTTAGTGTCTGCAAAATTCTTAGCTTTGTTCTTCAGCTTGTATGATCAGGTTGCATAAAGACTTCTATCTTCACTAGAATTCTCTTCAACATTCCTCTTCTTCATAATGAATTACTTGTCTCTTTATATAGACATTATTTCACCGTTCTTCTGTCCTTCTTGTTTTCTTTGTTGATCACTTCTTGATCTGTAAAGCTTGCCATGCTTGGTTTAGTTTTATTCCATAAATCTCTCCTTATTTTCAGGAATAAAACATGCTTTAAATCTCCTTCTTATCTTTAGCTTTTAAGTGATTGATAGAAATAAAGTAAATAATCAGTTAAATCTAAATATAGCTCCTACCAGCTAAGTGTTTTGTTGTTTCCTAACTTTAGTTCCCGTCGGTCAACACTTTAGTTGTGCTCGGTGACTACTATAGATAGCTCGGGCATCAACTTCAATTCTATTTGATGACAACTGCAGTTATCTCGGTAATTCTTGCTCGGGTAACACTGTCCGTTTGTTAACACTATGAACTTCTGTGCTCAGGGGTCACTGTCTATCGGGGTTTACTGTCACTCAGTGTACATTATTAGCGATGAAAAAAACTTTGTCTCTTTAGATCTTTACATGTTGTGACAATATGTATATGAATAATCATACCATATCAAGTTGACATCAATGACAATACAATACATTAACTGATTTAATGTCTTTCATTTACTTTCTACAACTCGGTGATCATCAACTTTGTCATTTTCAAACACTCAATTAGTTATAGTTCATCAGCTTCCTCTTGGAGGCATATATTTCATCCTTAATTTGAGATACTCCTAAAGGACATCTCATTTTTCATGTCACCCACCTCCCAATCTTGTTTGATTTGGTCTTGAATTTGGGAAAAAATTTGTTCTCAGGGGTGTGGATTAGAATAGACCAATTTAAAACATCAATCAGTTTGTTCTACGATTCCCTTTGTTCATGTATGAATTGGTATATTTTTTTTCCAATGTTTACTCATGGGGTGTTCACTAGCCTAGGAAAAATCGTATCACCTGCATTCATATTGAGGAACATTATATCCCAAAAATCCAATGTAATATATTGGGTATATAACAGGGATATCAATGTTAGAATAACTGAGGGGGTGGGGGGGGGGGGTGAANGGGGTTGAATCAGTGGCCTCAAAACTTAATCCAATAAACTAACTAAAACTTTATATCTCAAATATAAAACCTCTAGTTATCTTTAGTCCTACAAGATGAATGCCTTTGAACAATCTTATCAAATAACTACTTCTCAGAGTTCATTGTTATCCTCATTCTTAAGCTTTACCAAATAACAGTCTTAGTCTTTACCAAAATATAGTAAATGACTTAGTGTTTATCGATCAATCCTATTTTAGTAATGTGTAAAGTAAAAAAAAAAAGAAATGAACGATATACACATTTGACACATGGATTTTTAATGTGGAAACCTTGTTAAGGGAAAAACCACTTGGGACTGGTAACCCAAAATTTTCACTCTTCTGAAGTGAGCTCAGTGAAGAGCCAACCTTGTTAGAGGTTACAAACACACTGTTAAGTGCGATCTTGTTAGAGGATTTATCACTAACAGTTAATCACTTGACCTCCACATTCATTATGCTTTTCAACATGAAAAACCTTTTGATACTCCTTGGGATGTATCTCAATATGTCAAGGATGGTTAGATCCTTCTCAGTTAAGAAAATTTCTGATCCAATAGTTAAACTGAAACAATATATGATCTGTTCATAAATACAACTAAACTCTATAGATGTTCAAATCTATTGTAAGCTCATAACACCTTTTTGATCAATGTTTCTCTTTTTTTCCTTTGCTCCACTTCTTTTTGCTCGGTGATTGTCATTTCTTCTTTGTTGCTTGGTGTCTGCATAAACATTTAGCTCTGTTCTTTATCTTGTATGATCAAGTCTATATGAAGACTTCTTTCTTCACCAGAATTCCCTTCATCATTCTCTTTTATGTTACCCCCATTTGTTATGAATTAGCTTGTCTCTTTTCTAGACATTATTTCACCGTTTCTAGGTCTTTGTCTTTCTTTTTCTTGATGTGATCCACAAATATTTCCATTCTTGCTTTAAATATTTCTGTAGTTTTATCTCGTAGATTTATTCTTGATAAATGGAATAAAACTAGCTTTAAATATCTATAATCTTATCTCTAGCTTTAACTGGTCGATGAAAACAATGTAATCAATCAGTTAACTCCATATTTAGCTCCTGCCAGCTAAGTCTTTTGTCATTTCTAAACTTTAGTTCTGATCGATGTTTAACTCCTTATTTTCTCGGTCTTGACTTTAGTTGTCCTCAGGCATCTTTGTCCTTCGAGGTTTTCAATCCATCAGGTAGAACTCTAACTTTTAGTTCTGCTCGGGTATCACTTTGGTTTTGCTTAGTTATGCTTGCTCAGGTATCACTGTGACTCTTCTTGGGGTTCTCTATCTGTCGATGTTTTTTGTCACTTGGTGTATACTGATCTTTTATGCATTACTGATAACAAAACCTTTATTTCTTTGGTTCTTTGAAGTCTTTGACAATATGAATATGACCAATCAGACTATGTCAAGTTGACATCAATGACAATACAATACATTAACTGATTTAATGTCTTGCATAAAATTTCTACATCTCAGTGATCATCAACTTAACATCTTCAAGCATTCAATCAGTTATAGTTCATTAATCTCTCCCTTTAGCATTGATGGAAAGATACTACATAATACTAATACAATATGAAATATATCATTTGTAGTTCATCAATCTCTACCAAACTTTATTGTTCTATAACCAATACAAATGTATGACTCTCGGTACGATCTTCTAGCTTGGATTTGATTCTTGCAGAATACTTTCTTTATTCTTCATTCCCTTCACTGGATAGATGTAGCAACTTCTTATTTTTTCTCTCCATTTTCTGTAGAATCTTCTCTCCCTTAGATGGATGTTTCTTTGAATCTTTCTCTGATGTTTTCTCTCCCTTAAATTTTCCTCTCCTTGATGGATATCTCTTTTCCCTTTGAATATTTATGATAGATATTTCATATGGATATAATCTTTTCCTTAAGTCATCTCTCCCTATGGATACTTCTCTCCCTTTGAAAACAATGCCAAACTAAATATCCTTTTTTTATATATTCCTTGAATTTCCTTTCCATCAACAATATAGCTATGTATTAGCCAACAAGATCTCTAGTGTTCGGTGCAGATAAGTACCTTTCTGTGTAATGATAAATATTTGCAGTCCATCTCTTTGCTTGCATCAACATGAATAATCTTTTGATAATGTGTAGGCTGATGCCGCCTCCTAGTCAACTTAGTGACCAGTAGATAAGTGTCAGACCCCTAGTCTCTTTCTTAGGTACTCAAATGTATCTTTAGGAAATGGCTTGGTGAATATGTTTGCTAATTGTTCCTTGGATTGAACATATTCTAGTATCACCTCTTTCTCTTGCACTTGTTCTCTTAAGTAATGATACTTGATAGCAATATGCTTTGTCTTAGCATGCATGATAGGGTTCTTTGAGATGTTAATTGCACTTGTATTATCACAATAAATAATCACCGGTTCAATAATTTTCATATTCATACCTTCCAGTAATTGCTTGATCCATGCAATGTTAGAGAAATTTGCAGCAGCAACCACATATTCTGCTTTTGCAGTAGATTGTGAGATGCATCCTTGCTTCTTGCTAATCCATGTGACAAGTCTGTCACCCATAAAGAATGCTCCTCTAGTTGTGGTCTTTCTGTCATCTAAGTTTCCAGCCCAATCAACATTTGTATAGATTTGTAGCTCAAATTTTCCTTCTCTTTTATACCATAAGCCATAGTCCTCAATATTCTTAAGATATCTCAGAATTCTTTTGACAATAGTCATGTGTGATTCCTTGGGATTAGTCATGTGTGATTCCTTGGGATTAGAAGAGAATATTGCAACTGTTCCAACTACATGTGCTATATCTGGTCTAGTATGAACAACATACATTAGTTTGCCAATCATTGGTCTATATAAGGTCTGATTTACCTTGGTTGACTTGTCTTCCTTTGTCATCTTGCATTCGATTTCCATAGGTGTTCCAATTGGTTTGGAATCTTCTATCTTGAATATCTTGAGAACTTTCTTGATGTATTTGGATTGAGTGATGTATATGCGTACATCCTGTTGAAGAATCTGTAGACCAAGAAAGATTTTGATCTCCCCAAACATTGACATCTCAAAATATTTTATCATTTCATTAGAAAATTATTTGCATAACATATCATTACCTCCAAATATGATACCATCAACAAATATTTCAGCAATCAAAATGTTATCATCAATATCTTATTTTAAATATAGATTATTGTTTTCACTTGTTCTAACAAATCCAATACTTATGAGATAGGAGTGAAGTCTTTCATACCATGCTCTCAGTGCTTGTTTCAATCCATACAAGGCTTTGTGTAGTCTGCAAACCATGTTTCTCTTGTTAGGATCAACAAACCCTTCTGGTTGTTCAATGTATACCTCTTCTTCTAGTATTCTATTTAGGAATGCAGATTTGACATCCATTTGGTATACCTTGAATCCTTTGAATGTAACATAAGCAAGTATAATTCTAACTCCTTCTAGTCTAGCAACAGGTGCAAAGGTTTTTCTCCATAGTCAATACCCACTTCTTGTGCATACCCCTTGCATACTAATCTTTCTTTGTTCCTTGTGACTTCTCCATTCTCATTCAGCTTGTTTTTGAATATCCATTTGGTATCAATGAAATTTGTGTCATCTGGTCTCAGTACTAGATTCCATGTTTGTTCTTCTCAATATAATCTATCTCTTCATTCATGGCACTGACCCATTCTTCATTTTCAAGTGCAGTATTGACAGATTTAGACTCAAAATCACAAATTAAACATCTAGTGTTCAGTAAATTACTTCTTGTTCTCATTCCAGCCTTTTTGTCTCCTATGATCTAGTTCTGTGGATGGTGTCTTCTGACATACTTGGAAAGTATCAGTTCACCTCTTTGTTCATCATTCTGATCATCATCCTAACCTTCATTCTGATCTCCATCGCTTGGTATATCATTGTGAGCAATTTCTTGATTTTTGATGTTTGCAGCCTGATGCTCGGGTGCATTTTTCTATCGCTCGGGAGTGATACACTGTTGCTCGAGCAGAGTGTTAGGTTCTTCACTATAGAAAAACCTTTTGTATTCTTCCAGTTCCTTTCTTCTTTCCTCATCATTTTTCTCAACAAATTCATCTTCTTTGACATTTGCACTTTCAATGATTTTGTTAGAGGATTTGTTAAGACATTTATAAGCCTTGCTCTTGGTAGAATACCCTAGAAATATTCCTTACTCACCTTTGGAGTCAAGATTTCCATTTCTATCATCTTTCAAAATATAACATTAACTACCAAAAATTCTGAAGTAACTTACATTGGGTGATTATCCATACCATAGCTCATAGGGTGTCTTTCTTTAATTGAACTCTGTTCAATGTGTAGACAGAAGTACTGACAGCTTCTCCCCAGAATATTTGTGAGATGCCTTTATCAATCATCAGTGTTTTGGCATAATCAACAATTGACATGTTCCTTCTCTCAGCAATCCCATTTTGCTATGGTGTTCTCGATGCAGAAACCTGTCTTTGAATTCCATGCTCATTGCAAAAGTTAGTGAATTCATCAGAAATAAATTCTTCTCCTCTATTTGACCTTAGACATTTTAGTTCCTTTCCACTTTGTTTTTCCACTATAGCCTTATACCATTTAAACATCTTGAATGCTTCTGATTTTTCTTTTAGGAACATAACAGTCATCATTCTAGAATAATCATCAACAAAGAGAATGAAGTATCTATCACCATAGTAGCTCTTTTTTCTCATTGGTCCACATAGATCAGTATGGACTAATTCTAGAATAGCATTAGATGTGTAGGTTTTTCTCTTGAAACTAGACTTTGTCATTTTAAATTTTTGACAATTCTTACACATGAAATGGTTGGGCTTTGACATGCTCGATAAGCCTCTTACTTTCCATTTATTACTTATCCTAATCATGTTGTCAAAATTCACATGACATAACCTTTTATGCCACAACCACATGTCTTCATTTTTAGCCATTAAACAAGTGGTGTTAATATCATCAAGATAGAATACGTTACCTTTTGTCTATTCACCAGTACTAATCAACCTTCCTGATTCATTGAAGATCTTTTCCTTTTTGTTCTCAAATGCAACTCAGCAACCTGTGTTATTCAGTTGTGAAACACTCAATAGGTTATAGTTAAGTCCTTTTACCCAGTATGCATTTTCACATCTAATCAGATTATTCAACATTATGGTTCCTTTACCTTCAACCAGACAAGGTGAGTCATTACCCATTCTTACTGATCCACCATTATAGTATTCAAAAGTTTCAAAATTTTTCTTATCTCCAGTCATGTGGTGAGTACAGCCACTATTAATAATCCATACATCATTTTGACTAACCTTATATATGAGTGCAGTCTCAACATACCTTTTCTCTTCGTCTGAATCATCCTTCATGGAAACAAATACCACCTTAATATATTCATCAGGTTCGGTGTCAGTATTTCTAGATTTTTTCTCAGCTAGGTAACAAGCTTTCTTCCCTTTGTCCTTATAGTATTGGTAATCTCTTCTATCATATTGTTGGTTGCTTTGGTAATCTCGTTCATCACCTCTGTCAAACTTCTTTTCATAAGTTCTATCATTACTTTTGTCATCTTTTCTTTTGTTAGGATATCTACCAACAAAGTGTCCAATCTCTTTACAATTAAAACATACAAGTGGTAATTTACCTTTGTATCTACCTTTGCCTCTCTACAATCTTCTAGCCATTAGTGCTTCAATCTCATCAAGTTCTTGATCATCACTATCACTTTCACTATCATTTCTCATAGTGTGTTTATAACTTGATTTACTTATTTTCAAAGAATATTTGAATGCAGACTCAATAGATGGTAAGACATTATTGTCAAATTTATTAATCTCACATGAAATAAGTCTACCAATCAGATTATCTAGAGTAACATTGTTATTTTCTACTGCTCTCATTCCTTGTATAGAAGATACTCTAATAGCATAAACATGCAATAGGGTTATGATAATTTTACTTACCACTATTTCTTCTTCAAGTACACCTCCTACTCCTCAGATGACATTAAAAACCTCTTTGATTCTGCCACTGTACTTAGTGATATTTTCTCCTTCTTTCATTCTGAGGTCATCAAATTTTCCTCTTAGGCTTTCTACCTTAGCTCTTAGCACATTTGTATCTCTTCCATGTACTAGCCTCAATTTGTCCCACATTTACTTTGTAGTGGTGCATGTTTTGACATCTTAAAATTCAACATCGGAGAGTGAGGAAGCAAGTTCTATCATTGTAGAATTGTGTTCATGCTTTTCTCTCAATTGATCAAGTGTATGAGGTCCAGTGGGAAGCACATATCTAGCATCCAAGTATTGACTAACATCATTTCCAATATCTGATAGGTGGAGTCTTATCCTGCTTTGCCATGATGTAAAGTTGTCCTTGTTCAACTTAGGCACATCCCTCTTACTTGTCTTTTGATCTTTAGCTTAGGTCTTGAAACCTTCCTTCTAAGCACACAAATAACTAATACCTTTTGTTAGAATAACTGAAAGGGGGAGGGGAGTTGAATCAGTGACCTCAAAAATTAATCCAATAAACCAACTAAAACTTTATATCTCAAATATAAAACCTCTAGTTATCTTCAGTCCAACAAGATGAATGCCTTTAAAAAATCTTATCAAATAACTACTGCTCAGAGCTCACTGTTATCCTCATTCTTAAGCTTTACCGAATAGCAATCTTAGTCTTTACCGAAATATAGTAAATAACTTAGTGTTTACCGATCAATCCTATTTTAGTAATGTGTAAAGAAAAAACATTAAAGTAATGAACCATATACACATTTGACACATTGATTTTGAACATGGAAACCCTGTTAAGGGAAAAACCACTTGGGACCAGTTACCCAAAATTTTTACTCTTCTAAAGTGAGCTCAGTGAAGTTCCAACCCTGTTAAAGGTTACAAACACACTGTTAAGTGCAACCTTGTTAGAGGATTTATCACTAAAAATTAATCACTTGACCTCCACATTCACTATTCTCGTCACATGAAAACCCTTTTGATACTCCTTGGGATGTATCTCAATTTGTAAAGGATGGTTAGATCCCTCTCGGTGAAGATACTTTCTGATCCAATGGTTAAATTGAAACAATATATGATCTATTGATAAATACAACTAAACTTTGTAGATGTTCAGATCTATTGTAAGTTCATAATACCTTTCTGATCAATGTTTCTCTTTTTTTCCTTTGCTCCACTTCTTTTTGCTCAGTGAATGTTGTTTATTCTCTATTGCTCGGTGTCTAAAAAAAACTTTAGCTCTGTTCTTTAGGTTGTATGATCAGGTCTGTATGAAGACTTCTTTCTTCACCATAATTCTCTTCAATATTCTCTTTTATGTTCCCCCCATTTGTTATGAATTAGCTTGTCTCTTTTATATACATGATTTCACCATTTCTAGGTCTTTGTCTTTCTTGTTCTTGATGTGATACACAAATTTCGCCATTCTTTCTTTAAATCTTGCTTTAGTTTATCTCGTAGATTTCTTCATGATAACTGGAATAAAACTAGCTTTAAATCTCTAGCTTATCTCTAGCTTTTAAATAGTCGTTGAAAATAATGTAATCAATCAGTTAACTCCATATTTAGCTCCTACCAGCTAAGTATTTTGTCATTTTTGAACTTCAATTCTGATTGATGTTTAACTCCTTGTTTTCTCGGTCTTGACTTCAGTTGTCCTCGGGCATCTCTGTCCATCGGGGTTGTCTGTCCGTCGGGAAACACTATGACTTTCAGTTCTTCTTGGGTATCACTTTGGTTCTTCTCGGTAATTCTTTCTCAGGTATCTTTCTCGGGTATCACCACGACTCTTCTCAAGGTTCTCTATTCATCGGTGTGCACTGTCTGTCGGTGTTTGTTGTCACTTGGTGTATAGTGAACTTTTATGCATTACTAATAACATAACCTTTATTTCTTTAGTTCTTTGAAGTCTTTGACAATATGAATATGACCAATCAGAGTATGTCAAGTTGAAATTAATGAAAATACAATACATTAACTAATTTAATGTCTTGCATTAACTTTCTACATCTCAGTGATCGTCAACTTAACATCTTCAAGAATTCAATCAGTTATAGTTCATCAATGAAAGATTTTTAAATTTAACAGAGGAATACAATATTCAGAGGTATTTCTTACTCAACAATATCCAAAAACACATAAGAAGTAGCATGAAAAATCACTGCCAACCTAAAATTTGAAAACAAATTTCCTGAGAAATGGCTAAGCAACGAGAAAACTATTTTTATTTTCCAAGAAGGGGAAGGAAACTAGAAACATAGGGGAAGGACCTGCAACTTAAGGTCATTTACAGTTTCAAGAGCCACGTACAAATTTCAATCACAGGTGCACAACATTATATTTATAACTTGTAACTTTACAGGTACCATTTACTCATTTTCATATCTAACTTGTTTCCTTATGCAATACAAGATGACTATTGCGCTATACATTATCTTTTGCACATGGATCATGGATTATTTTTATTATTTTCAATGTATTCAAAGGATTTTTATAAGGAAGATTATCCAATATTGATGAGCATTTGGATTATTATTTATTTATTTATATAGATAAATACCAAAGGGCTAGCTCCCTTACAAGTTGACCAAGCTCCCTTACTGGGTTGATGAACAATCCTCATAAATAGCTTCCATAAGGAGACTCACAGTCTGGATCATATTCCCCTTCCTCTATGTTTAAGGTTTCTTTTGGTTGTCCAATATCAAAATTTGAAAAAATAGTATCAATTGATGGTCGAGGTGAGTACATCCATTTGGCTATGGTAAGGTAACCATCAACCATTGTAGGAATTGTTTCTGTTTGAGGTGTTGAAATTCATGTTTTGTCATTGATGTCAATGTATGTTTCAATTGGATGCATTAGAAGTTTCAGAAAGACTGGTTATCTCAGGTACATGCAAGATTGATAGTTTTGTACGGACAATGTATGTTGTTTCAATATATGAAAGCATGGATTTGTGTAGAGGGAAGTATGTAAACCTTATATCTAAGGTCTCTAGATTTTATATTATAGTTTACATGAGTTACAACTATTTTGGTGAAGACTGGTTATAGATCAGTGAAAGAGGATTGTGATAGAGATGGTCTCTGAGTTTTTGGGATAACTTGGATGCAAGAATGAGTTATGGTATGAAAGCTTAAGGCATGATAGAAGGTACATAGGAAAAAATTCTATGTGATTCTTGGGTCATTGGTTTCTTGACGACGTTAGCTGTGGCATGTGGACTTGTGAACACCTATTTGGGGCCGACCACAGAGATGTAACATGCTTAGTGAATGGTGAACGTAAATTATGGATCTTTGCATGTAACAAAAGATTTGCATTTGTTATTTACTTGTTTAAGGTACCTTGTGTAGCTTAGTAAGGCTCTATGTAATTATTTATGCATTGGGGAAGTCTTAACAGGCTGACTTAATTGCTTGTTGTAATTTTTATAAAGGAAAGTAGTGGCTTGATGTGAAAAGGATTGAATGAATGCTGTGAGCATGTCGATGCAAGTTTTGGTGGATGTTGAGTAGTGATTATATTTTTAATGCACTTTATTCAAACTGTATAGGCAAAGCAAGTTGCTATCAGTCAATTCACTATTTCAAGTATGCTTTCATACTTCTCTTTGGACAGTGGATCTAGAAGGTGGGTTTAAGCTTCACATTTGGGAAGTGTGCTTGGGCAGTGAGATTTTAATTTCATTCAACTCCCAATAGGGTATGTCCTTTAATAGGGAATTTTTACTGGATGTAATAATCATCTTCTAATAGGGCTAGATATACTAACATGGATACAATAATTCTAGTGCATTATTTATGGGTATTAATTCCCACCAAGGTTTTTCACTTAACATGGTTTTCATCAACAACAAATACATGTGTTATGATGTTATTCTTGAAGTGTTCAGATTTGCATTGAGTAATTGGTTTATAAGTTTAAATATTTGGGCAAACAACTGATTCACCCCCCTCTCATTTGTGTTTATAGCTTATTATTCCTAATAATTGGTATCAGAGCTTGTGGTCCTTCAAGAGAAAGCTTAACAACTTGAGGTGATCCTGAGATGGCTTACTATGGGAAGGAGTGTCCAAAATTTGATGCTGAAAATTTTGACAGTTGGAAGAACAAGATGAGAACTCATTTATTCTGTATGGGGATTTATTACTAGATGATTACAAAGAAGGACGAGAAGATCAAGACAAAAGATGAATTACCAAGTGTTACTAAAGATGAAAAGAAGATGTTTTAGTATAATATGGTTGGAAGAGAAGAATTGATCAGTGCGATCTCTAAGGCTGAATTTACAGAAGTCAAAGACCTTGATTCTGCATATAAAATTTGGACAAGGATAGAGGCACTGTATGAAGGAGATCAGTACACTAAGTAGGCAAAGTTACAAAATTGGAAGACTAAAATGAAGAGTTTAAGAATGTGAGATGATGAGAATGTCAGAGAATATGTACAAAGGGTTACATAGGTTGTTACATGCATTAGAAACTCTAGAGGTGCATATACTGAAGAAGAAGTGATTGGAAATATTCTCAGACCTTTGACACCTGCCTACAAGACAAAAGTACAAGCAATAGAGGAGGTCATATCATTAACAAATAACTTCAATAGAGAAATGTTGATTGCTAAACTAACCACCTTTGAGGCCACATAGTTGGAGGTTACATTACCCAAGGTTGAGTCTGCATTAAATGCTACTATACATAATAAAAAAGGCCCCCATCAAGTCTTGCAAGCACCAAAAGAGGAAATACACATACAAATCTTGGAGAATATGCTGATGATTGGGCAGAGATAGAAGAAGAAGAAAGGAAACTAGATGAACTTGTGGCCCTAATAGAAAGAAGGGGAAATAGAGGTAGGTGTAAATTTGAAGGAAAGTTACCCCTGAAATGTTTTTTCCTATAATAAGATTGGTCATTTTTTATCTAGATGTCCTATAAGGATTCCTAAGCATAAGCCTAAATTTTATAAGCCTAATTAATCAAAGGATAAGGAATGCTACTATGATAGTGAAGGTGTGTCTTGTTAGCACTGCATTGAAAAAATTTGAATTTCTTGGTCTTTAGCTTTTCCCGGGCTTTCTTGGTTTCAAATTTTGACTTTTGCCACGTAAAAGAAGTCAAATCCTTTTTTAAAATCATGCTTTATGTCTGCTCGCTCTGTCACGTCTGTCTTTTTATCACGTCTTTAAGTTGTGCGACTGCGCGACGAGCTGTCTGTGAAATAAAATCGCGCAGTCATGAGCTGTTTATGTCAAGTTTTAATCTGTCAGTGAGTGAGCGATGTCTATGTTTTTAAAATCCTAAATCGCACAGTTGCGATCTGTTCATGACTTGTTTTAAAAGGATGGCGAGTGGGCGATGAGATGTTTTAAGATGCATATCGTGCAGTCGCGATGTCTCATAAAGGTTAAGTTATAGAGCTGCGAGTTGGCGACGAGTTGAAAATCCGTCTGTCGCGTAGTCGCTCTAAGGTTATTCTATTTGTTTCATGCTCCGTGAGTACGCGACGAGGTCCTGTCCCGTAGGTCGCCCACTCGCTTATGTTTTAACCCATTTGTGTTTTGCAGCGCGGGTGTGCGACGAGTTAGAAAATGAAAAGCATCGCTCAGTCACCGATCAAAAAAGATGGAAGGAACAGAGCTCGCGAGGGTGCGACAAGGAAAGAAAAGAGATAGTCGCGCACTCGCCGATAATGATAGAATATGAAATATTAGCTCACGGGTGTGCGATGAGTGAAAAATGAAGGATGTCGCGCACTCGCCAGTCAATGAAGATGATCAGAAACCAGCTTGCGAGTTTGTGACTAAGAACAGAAAAGACACATCACTCAGTCGCACAAGAGATAAAGCAGGAGTATTAAGTGGTGTGGGTGTGCGACGAGTCATAGAAGAAGGTCATCGCTCAGTCACTAGTCGACAGAGAAGAAAGAAAAATAGCTCGCAAGTGAGCGACGAAGGTGAAAATTGAAGCAGTCGCGCACTCACAGTCAATAATGAAGTAAGAATTTTTGAGCTCGCGAGTGTGCGACCAGAAAGAGTAAAGGTAAAGGAATGAATGTCGCTCAGTTTCCTGGATCCTAAAGTTAAGTTTGAATAGTCAGTGAGTGTGCGATTAAAAAATAGCTGAAAGACAAGTGGCATGGTCGCTTAGTCACTGATCAATAGAGATAGAAGGAAATCAACTCCCGAGTGTGCAACGAGCCAAAAGGAAGAAAGACGTCGCACACTCATAGTCCATAATGAAATGAAGTTTCTCAGCTCGCGAGTATGTGACCAGTCCAAGAACAGAATGCATCGCTCACTCGAGCATAAGGTGAAAGCTGGAATAAAAGTTGCGCGAGTGAGCGACCAGACAGAGTATGCAGTGAAGAGAAGATGTCACTCAGTCGCCCAAATCAAAAAGTGCATTTTGAACAATCAGCGAGTGTGCAATGATGGAAATGATGAAAGAAAAGGTGCATTGTCACTTAGTCGCCCTGATTCAGGTAACATAAAAAGTAAACTTGGGGGTGTGCGACAAGTTAAAAAAGCAAGCATCGCTCACTTGCATGAATCAAAAAGTAAAGCATAAAAGTAGCGCGAGGGTGCGACAGACATGAAAAGAGGTTCAGAATTTGGTCATCGCTTACTCGCACAAATAGAAAATAGAGCACAAAATGATGCAGAATAGAAAGGAGATATGGTAAAAATTGTGTCTGAGGCCAAAACTGCCACGGATACCAGGTAGGTGGAAGCTATTGCCTTTTGATTGGCCCATCCTCAAAAAAGTGAACAGATGTAAGGCAGAAAGGATGAATCAAATATGGTTAAGCCACAACAGACAAACCTGGTAAATTAACTGCCACCTATGTTCGCTTGCAGAATTTGGTTACACGCAGTTGTGTAATTCTTCCAGTATGTCGGTAGCTTGTTGCATCCTTGTGCTATAAAAGGATTCCAAGACTACTGGGAAGGGGTTGTTGAAATTTATGCTGTTGGGCAGCTTCCAGGCTTTTAGAGTCTTAATTTTGGTGTTCAGATCTTGCAATTTACAGTTTCAGATGAATTATAATGAAAATCAAAGGAAATCCCTATTCAAGAACTTGTATGATGTCTTTGTATGTTTGTTTTGATTCTTGTATATTAACTTGTAAGGAATGTTAATATACCAGCTACAAGGTATCTGTGCATTTGAATCTGATTTTTTCTCAAGGAGAGCAAGTCTTGTAATCAAATTCTGAGAATTTTTCCTCTGCATATGAATATGATGTCTAGGAATTGAAATGAGAAGAATGGCTTGCAAGGCATTTCATTCGGATTTTTGAGTTTGGAGTTAGGAGTTTTCTGGGATTGCACATCTGTTTGACTCTATTTCCCAATAGATAAAGCACTGGTCTCTAGTCTGTCTGGTAGTTTCTTCATCAATCAATTATTCAAATAATTTTCCCTTTCTGTTCATAAGTTTGGAAGATATATTAAGCATGTGGGTAGGCTTCCCATATCAGAGATTCATCTTAGTTATGAATCCTGTTGCAGGACATGTTTGTTTTGTTTTAATCCACTAGTGAATCTGCTTATTGGGTGTTTGTATCAGTTTGCATAAGTAAAGAAGTAAGGTACAGGTACACCCGCCTGGGTCTGTGGAGCCCGAAGAGTAGAAGGTATTTTATGCCTTGTAGAAGTTGGGTTTTGCCTGGTTGAGTCAGTTTGTGAACTGGTGAATGATGATTATTTTTATGATAGCAAGAAAAAACCACAACATGTCTGATGATGATAAAAATTGGATTTATTGATGTTAAAGATGATGAACCTATTCGTGAAGAAAAATACCCAGTTTGACACGTTGAAAAGAAATCAGAATGGATCATTGATAGTGGTTTTTCACATCATATGATTGGCGATAAAGATAAATTTGTTCAACTAAGTAGATATGATGGTGGTGTAGTCAGATTTGGTGATAACACTCCTAAGATGATCATTGGAGTAGGTTCAATATCTCTTGATGGTAAACTAACACTGATGATATCTTACTTGTTGATGGACTTAAGCACAACTTTTTGAGTGTTGGATAGCTTGTAGACAAGGGATATCTCTTATTGTTCATGGATGGAAAATGTAATATTAGAGGTCATTCTGGAAACTTGATTGCATCAGGTACTAAGATACGAGGTAATGTGTTTGAGATGAATACTATAGAGACAACTTGTTTTATTGCGAAGGTAGATTATAGTTGGTTATGTTGGAAAGTAATCAATTTTGTGTAAATGTGATTTAATTTTTGGTTTTTATTTATGGAAACACATCTGGGTTTCAGATCGATTCTAAAAAAGATAAGTTTTGGTGATTCAGAAATTGACTAAGTGTAGAAGCATAGATACAAAAGTGTTTTGGATGTCGAAGATTGAGATCGATGATTTAGGGAAAGAGAGCTTAGAGGAAGATAATATGGGGTATGTATGACCTCCACCTAAGATTGATTTTTTTTTGGTTGAGTCTATGGTGAGTTAGATAGAATTGAAGACAGACAGACTGCAATAGAACAATGAAACAGAGTAGTTTGACCATAGCGAAGATTGAGGGAGTATGGCTTGGACTCCAGACAATCAAAGTTGTATTTTGGTTGTTGATAACCTCCAGATTAACTATGAAAGAGCATCGACTATGAATTTAGTGTTTACTATATTAAATGTATTTTGTATTGAAGGCTGACTTAGTAATATTTGTAATATTCATATTAAGAGCCGACTTTGTAAAGTTGTGAGATATATATGTAAGATCTTTTTGATAAAGATTGTGCATGTGTTAATTGGACAGTTGGATGAGTTATTGAGTGAATAGCAGAGAAGAGAATGACAGAGATAATTGAAGAACTATAAAGGAACTATCTAAGCACAAGTGTTGCTTGTTTTTGTTCATGAATAAGAGCACTTTGTAACCTGAATTATATTGTAAGAGCTGTCAGCTCAGTTGGTCCCTAACAGGGTGTTGTGAACCTTTAACAGGGTTGTTATTCCTCTAACAAGGAAATGTACTATGTAATATTCAGCTCCTAATAGAAATAGGTCTCCTTACATGGAAATTATACTTTAGTACATTCTTGTGGGTACCATCCCCACCGGGGTTTTCCCTTGGCCAGGGTTTCCTCAAAGACAAAATATGGTGTTATGAGTATTGTGTCATTTGCTTATGTTCTTTTATTTACTACAAGTTTATGGTTAATATTTAATTAGTTGAAGAATTGAATAAAGTGATATTATACTGATTCACCCCTTTCTCTCAGTATAATCCAATCCTAACAATTGGTATCAGAGATTTTTTCCCTTGGAGAGAAAGTCTAACAACTTGAGGGAGATCAGAATGGATTTGGACAGTTTGCAAGAAAACTTTGATGCTGCACTTGAAGACCTTGATAAAGCAAAAGAAGAGAATGGAGAATTGAGATACAACATGTGAAGAGCTGAGAAATTCATAAAGAAACTCAAAGATCAACTTGAGGTTTCCAGAAATCAAAGACAAGATCTTGTGGTTCAGATAAAAGAGGATTCAGATGAAGACAGTTCAGATAAGGTGAAGCAACTAAAAGAAGAGAATGAAACTTTGAAACTTGAAAATGAGACTATGGCTAAAGAAATACAGGTACAAAAGGATGCAAAGAAGAAAGTTGAAGAATATTTAAACAATGCATTAGATAAAATGAAGAATGAGGCTGACAACTTCAAGAACAAGTATCTAGACATGGAGAAATACAATCAGATTATAAATGGAGAAATTGTTGAAGCAAAGAAACACATTGAGAAACTTCATACCAGTAGTGATTTGATTGATCAACAAAGAGACAAATAGAAACCTAAAGGTGACATGATTGGTATTGGCTTCAATGAGGCTGAATGTTCAAAGAATCAGGAAGAGAAATCAAATGAGAAGATTGATATTGAGAAACCTTCTATTGAAGAGCCTAAAGAACAGATCAGAACCTTTAGAGGTAGATGCTTTCGCTGCAACAAATTTGGACACATGAAGAGAGACAGTAGAGGTAATGCCCCTTTTAGAACTTTTTCTAGTTATTGTTTTAACTATAACAAATATGGGTACACAAAAATAGAATGCAAAAAACCTGATAAATCAGGATATAGACAAGACAAAGAGAGTGAATCTACAGTGAAACCTACATGCTACAAATGTAATAACATTGGACACATTGTGAAATACTGTAAGCTGCAAGTCAATCAGGAAAGAAGACCTCCTATATGTTACAAATGCAATAATCCAGGACATATAGAAAAATTTTGCAGGTATAATGGATCAGATAACAGAAGAGTACCATCTCCTATGAGTTCATAGAAGAATGGAAATGGTATTGGTAAGAGTGTTGCAGATTTGAAGAGTGATTTTGAAAGTTTTTTTAAAAAGGAAGAAGATAGTAACAATGGTAAGATATGGAAGATCAAAGAAACTAGTGAGACATTAGTTTAGGGAGAGTCAGTAGAGGCTAATGGATCTTCGCCTGATGGTAGCAAGACAAAATTAACCTAATTGGCTGATCATGGCCTTAGGGGGAACATTGGATACATACAAAAAAATATATACTACCCTGAAATTTGTAGATTGAGCTAGTGTGAGCTTGGGTATAAGCTTGGCCGACATCATGAAGTATACATCTAAGAGTGCAACATAAACTGACAAACATATTTTGTTCGCGAGATCTAACAGCCGACTGGACAGTTTTAAGTGAAAGTGAAATTCATAACTTAAACTTGTATAAAGCACCACTTAATGACCTATCTCTTTACCATTTGACGAAGAGTGAGCTAAGGAAATCAGAGAGCAAAGAAGTTCAGATTATTATACATTGGCCATGCATGATCAATTGAAGGATAAAATCAGAATTCAACGAAAGAAAGGTATTTTACATCATCTAGCCATGGATGCACCTATTATTTTTGATGTTATAGATAGAACTAGATATAAGTTTAAGAAACATGCATTCAAATCATGCGAAGAGGATCCAGAGGGATAATTTTTAGAAACCCCATATGGCATGTTACATGTAGAAGATATTAGGGCTTACATACATTGTAAGTATAACATACTGGGAATTGATGATATATCAACTGAGATGGAGTATATGGATGACAATGGAGTCATGAGAGAAGAATACAAAAATATTAATCAACTGAGCATAATGAAAATTATGGATTTATGCGAATTTGATGAAGATGAATGGTTCAAAATACTATTAAGTAGGGTTCATGATGAGTTTATCTAGTTTGGCGATCAACCTGTGAACATTTGTAGTGACCTAATCCATGAAATCACTAGATTGGACAACACCATAGTCATTCCTATTGTGGAGAAACATGTGAAGAAATAAGGTGAAACCCTAACTCATTCCAAATGGGATAGATGGGCAATGACAATAAATAACATATTTCAACAAGATGTATGATTGATTGCAATGATACTTGGGTACAAGTTCTAATACAGTAGCAGACCTAATTCTGTATCCGTTGGAGTCATCATGCAGAATGGTGAAGTAAAATGTATAGTATAATCTATGTGAAGCTCTGGCACAACAATTCCTTGAGAATGTGAAGCTTGTGAAGAAGGAAAAATTGAAAACCTTCAGATTTGGTTCATTGTTGATGCATTTGTTCATTCATACTGAGCACAAGTTTCCTGGTTTACATCCTAGTGGCTGGAAGTCTGGAGTACCTACTGGCATATTGATTTCATAGAGCTACAAAAGAGAAAATGCTACTTGGGTTGAAGGTGAATTATTTGGTATGATCAAGATTCTATAGAGATAGATGAAGACAAGATACGTAATACATGAAGACATTGCTGAGAAATACAAAGATACAATCTATTTCATGGTTGAAACTGATTGTGTATGTTTTGAAGTAGTCATACCCAGGAAGAAATCATTTTATCCCATGGGTTATGAAGTGAGTTCTAAATTACTTACCATGCAAGTAGAACATGTCCTTGCATCAGAGATCGATACAAAAAAGGAAATATGGAGAACTTATGAAGAAAATTCAGCAAAAGTGAGAGAAGACTAGAGGTCTGATGAAGAGAAAGATAGAAAATCTTGTACATGAATACAGAGTTAAAGCAGGATTGACATAAGAGGAAATTAAAGAAGTCAAAAATAAGATGACCGAAAGGTCACTTGGATCTGCAAGTGGAAGTACTACATCCCCTCCCACTCCTGAGGTAATTATGGTAGACAGTCCACCTTCTCCTCAACAACAAAAAACACAAGCTGAAAATATCACTTCTAGAGTAACAAGATCAAGCATGCATACATCACCTAAAGAGCAGAGCACAGCAGGAGAAGAGAAGAAAATAGAAAAACACATTTGGAAAATTGACTTGAAGATGATAGAGAAGAGAGCATTAGAGCAAGGAAAATTGGTTACAATTGATAAATACTATAACAGGTATGAAGAAGAAGACAAACTTAAAATTGAGGACATTGTAATAGAGCACCTACTTACTTTCAAGAAGACACTATTAGAAATTGAAGGAAGCATACCCATAGACCTATATGTGAGATTGGAGATAAGAAAACATGTTGCACAAATTGAAGATGATACAATCAGAAACCAAGAAATAGATAACATGCTGCCTATGATATATCAGTTCAAGAAAGGGACAGAATATACAAGGAACTAAAACCTCTACTAAGGACCAAGGTGAGATTATTGAAAATCATGGTGAGAAAATATGATGAAGTCACTGAGGAAACTCAGAAGGCACAAGAAAAGATACTAATGAGTACTACTTCTAACAAGCCCTCAACTCCTAAGGCCACATCACCCACACAATTGGGAATGGGTGAGAGATCTAAGGAAACAAAGACATCTAATGAGAAGAGAAAATTAGATCCACCACCAGATTTCTATGTTTCTGGTGTAGCAGTAACTCTTGACACCTCTCAAAATGAAAATGACCCTTTTGAAGGGAATATGGATACTTCTGTGGCAGATGAGGCAGAAAAAAAGAAGGAAGAGGAATAGAAAAAGGAAGAGGAACATAAAAAGGAAGAGGAACAAAAGAAGGAATAAGAGTAGAAGGAAGAAGAAAAGAAGATAGATTAGAAAGAGGTAACCACATCATCCATTTCATTGTTGGCAAGCAGTGATGTAAATGTTGACAACATGGATGAAGTAGAACTAGTAAAACTAGCATTTACTGCTTTGAAAAAAGCAAAGGAAAGGTCAGAACAGAAAGGAGACAAGAAGGAAAAAGTAATCACAAGAGCAATTGATACTGTAAACAAATTGATTCCAACACATATTGTCTTCCAAAATAAAGATGACATTGAAAATTTGAGAATCACACTTGATGAATTTGATGGGCACTATGAGAACCTATTGAAGATAGTAGAAGAAAAGGAAGAGAAGAGTTACTCTGAGAATAAGATAACAACAGTCTGCAAATCTATTACATGGGACTTAGGCATTGTGAAAACTTGCTTGAAAAATGCAAGAAGCTGCATTGGACATGGGAAAAAATTGTTTAGCTATTGCATGAATCCAATAAGGCATGTTCAGAATGTAGAAGACATTATTTTAAAAGAGAGGGAAACTCTGAACAGTATGATGGATGGTTGTGAAACATCTTCTTAATTCACAAAAGAGCTAGACAAAGAAGTCACAAGTATTTTGGCTAAAATCAGTGTATTAGATAATGAGAAAGGGAGAGTATTGACAAGATTCAATTTGCTGAAAAGCTTTATCACTCCTAAGTTATCAATACTTGAGGTTCATCTCTTAGACTTGGAGAAAGTGACATATTCAATGGATAAATATTTGCCCACAGACTTAAAATAATCTACGACCACATCATTTGCACTAAATGGTTTAATTCACATTAGCCAAATTTTGTTCAAGACATGGACTGTAGAAGTGAAGATCTTGGAAGATTCCTTTCAGGATATTTTGAAACTATGAGCAAGAATTAAAACCTTTGGTTGTATATGCACCTTTTTCATTGTTTTCAAAGGGGGAGAAGAGAAGAAAAAAGATATAGATATTATATAGGGAAGAGAAGAAAAGAGAAAAGAAAAAGAAAGATTATAGAAGAGACAGATTTATTGGAACACTTATTCATTTTTTTTTACAAGTGTTGCCATGAATGCCTAAGGGAGAGATTGTTGGCAAGTAATAAATTTTGTGTAAATGTGATTTAATTTTTGGTTGTCATTTATGGAAACACATCTGGGTTTCAGATCGATTCTAAAAAAGACAAGTTTTGGTGATTCAGAAATCGACTAAGTGTAGAAGCAGAGGTACATAAGTGTTTTGGATGTCAAAGATCAATATCAATGATTTAGGGAAAGAGAGCTTAGAGGAAGACAATATGGGGTATGTATGACCTCCACCTAAGATCAATTTTATTTTGGTTGAGTCTATGGTGAGTTAGAAATAATTGAAGATAGACAGACAACAACAGAACAACGAAATAGAGTAGTTTGACAGAAGCGAAGATTGAGGGAGTATGGCTTGGACACAAGACAATCAAAGTTGTATTTTGGTTGTTGATAACCTCCACATTGACTATGCAAGAGCACCGACTATGAATTAGTGTTTACTATATTAAATGTATTTTGTATTGAAGGATGACTTAGTAATATTTGTAATATTCATATTGAGAGCCGACTTTGTAAAGTTGTGAGATATATATATAATATATTTTTGATAAAGATTGTGCCTGTGTTAGTTGGACAGTTGGATGAGTTATTGAGTGAATAGGAGAGTAGAGAATGGCAGAGATCATTTAAGAACTATAAAGGAACTATCTAATCACCAATGTTGCTTGTTTTTGTTCATGACTAAGAACACTTTGTAACCTAAATTATATTGTAATAGCTATAAGCTCAGTTGGCCCCTAACAGGGTGTTGTGAACCTTTAACAGGGTTGTTATTCCTCTAACAAGGAAATGTACTATGTAATATTCAGCTCCTGACAGGGCTAGGTCTCCTTACATGGACTTTATACTTTAGTACGTGCTTGTGGGTACCATCCCCACCAGGGTTTTCCCTTGGCCAGGGTTTCCTCAAAAACAAAATATGGTGTTATGAGTATTGTGTCATTTTCTTATCTTCTTTTATTTACTGCAAGTTTATGGTTAATATTTAATTAGTTGAAGAATTAAATAAAGTGATATTATACTGATTCACCCCCCACTCAATATATTCCAATCCTAACATTTGGTATCAGAGCTTTTGGCCCTTGGAGAGAAAGTCTAACAACTTGAGGGAGATCAGAATGGATTTGTATAGTTTGCTAGAAAACTTTGATGCTACACTTGAAGACCTTGATAAAGAAAAATAAAAGAATGGAGAATTGAGATTCAACATGCGAAGAGCTAAGAAAATTATAAAGAAACTCAAAGATCAACTTGAGATTTCTATAAATCAACGACAAGATCTTGTGGTTTAGATAAAAGAGGATTCAGATGAAGACGGTTTAGATAAGATGAAGCAACTAAAAGAAGAGAATGAAACTTTGAAACTTGAAAATGAGACTATGGCTAAAGAAATACAGGTACAAAAGGATGCAAAGAAGAAATTTGAAGAAGCTTTAAATAATGCATTAGATAAAATGAAGAATGAGGCTGACAACTTCAAGAACAAGTATCTAGAAATGGAGAAATAAAATCAGATTATAAACAGAGAACTTGTTGAAGCAAAGAAACACATTGAGAAACTTCACACCAGCAGTGATTTGATTGATGAACAAAGAGACAAATAGTAACCTAAAGGTGACATAACTGGTATTGGCTTCAATGAAGCTGAATGTTCAAAGAATCAGGAAGAGAAATCAAATGAGAAGATTGATACTGAGAAACCTTCTATTGAATAGCCTAAAGAATAGATCAGACCCTTCAGAGGTAGATGCTTTGGCTGCAACAGATTTGGACACATGAAGAGAGAAAATAGAGGTAATGCCCCTTTTAGAAATTTTTCTGGTTATTTTTTTAACTGTAATAGATATGGGTACATGAAAATAGAATGCAAAAAACCTAATCAATCAGGATATAGACAAGAAAATGGGAGCAAATATACAGTGAAACCTACATGCAACAAATGTAATAACATTGGACACATTGTGAAATACTGTAATCTGCAAGTCAATCAGGAAAGAAGACCTCCTATATGTTACAAATGCAATAATCTAGGACATATAGCAAAATTTTGCAGGTATAATGGATCAGGCAACATAAGAGTACCACCTCCTATGAGTTCACAGAAGAATGGAAATGGTATTGGTAAGAGTGTTGCAGATTTGAAGAGTGATTTTGAAAGTTGTTTTAAAAAGGCAGAAGATAGTAACAATGGTAAGATATGGAAGATCAAAGAAACTAGTGAGACATTAGTTTAGGGAGATTCAGTAGAGGGTAATGGATCTTCGCTTGATGGTAGCAAGACATAATCAACCTAATTGGCCGATCATGGCCTTAGGGGGAGCATTGGATACAGACAACTAAATATATCCTACCCCAAAATTCATGGATTGAGCTAGTATGAGATTGGGTATAAGCTTGGCCGACATCATGAAGTATACATCTAAGAGTGCAACATCAACTGACAAACATATTTTGTTCGTGAGATCTAACAACCGACTGGACAATTTTAAGTGAAAGTGAAATTCATAACTTAAACTTGTATAAAGCACCACTTAATGACCTATCTCTTTACCATTTGATGAAGAGTGAGCTAAGGAAATCAGAGAGCAAAGAAGTTCAGATTATTATACATTGGCCATGCATGATCAATTGAAGGATAAACTTGGAATTCAGCGAAAGAAAGGTATTTTACATCATCTAGCCATGGATGCACCTATTATTTTTGATGTTATAGATAGAACTAGTTATAATTTTAAGAAACATCCATTCAAATCTTGCGAAGAGGATCCAAAGGGAGAATTTTCACAAACCCCATATGGCGTGTTACACATAGAAGATATTAGGGCTTACATACATTGTACGTATAACATACTGGGAATTGATGATATATCAACTGAGATGGAGTATATGAATGACAATGGTGTCATGAGAGAAGAATACAAACATATTAATCAACTGAGCATAATGAAAATTATGGATTTATGTGAATTTGATGAAGATGAATGGTTCAAAATACTATTAAGTAGGGTTCATGATCAGATATTTTGGATTGGTGATCAACTTGTGAACATTTGTAGTGACCTAATCCATGAAATCACTAGATTGGACAACATCGGAGTCATTCCTATTGCGGAGAAACATGTGAAGAAATAATTTGAAACGCTAACTCATTCCAAATGGGACAGATGGGCAATGACAGTAAGTTACATCTTTCAACAAGATGTAAGATTGATTGCAATGATACTTGGGTACAAGTTCTAATACAATAGCATACCTAATTTTGTATCTTCTAGAGTCATCATGGTGGCATAGAGAATGGTGAAGGAAAATGTATAGTATAATCTATGTGAAGATCTGGCACAACAATTCCTTGAGAATGTGAAGCTTGTGAAGAAGGACAAATTGAAAACCTTCAGATTTGGTTCATTGTTGATGCATTTGTTCATTCATACTGAGCACAAGTTTCCTAGTTTACATCCTAGTGGCTGGAAGTCTGGAGTACCTACTGGCATATTGATTTCACAGAGCTACAAGAGACAAAATGCTGCTTGGGTTGAAGGTGAATTATTTGGTATGATCAAGATTCTACAGAGACAGATGAAGAAAAGATACAAAATACATGAAGGCATTGCTGAGAAATACAAAGATACAATCTGTTTCATGGTTGAAACTAATTGTGTATGTTTTGAAGCAGTCATACCTAGGAAGAAATCATTTTATCCCATGGGTTATGAAGTGAGTTCTGAATTACTTACCATGCAAGTAGAACATGTCCTTGCATCAAAGATTGATACAACAAAGGAAATATGGAGAACTTATGAAGAAAATTCAGCAAAAGTGAGAGAAGAACAGACTAGAGGTCTGAGGAAGAGAAAGATAGAAAATCTTGTACATGAATGCAGAGTTAAAGCAGGATTGACAGAAGAGGAAATTAAAGAAGTTAAAAAGGAAATGACCGAAAGGTCACTTGGATCTACAAGTGGAAGTACTACAACCCCTCCCACTCCTAAGGTAATTATGGTATACAGTCCACCTCCTCCTCAACAACAAAAAACACAAGATGAAAATATCACTTCTAGAGTAACAAGATGAAGCATGCATACATCACCTAAAGAGAAGAGCACAACAGGAGAAGAGAAGAAAACAAAAAAACACATTTGGAAACCTGACTTGAAGATGCTAGAGAAGAGAGCATTAGAGCAAGGAAAATTGGTTACAATTGATAAATACTATAACAGGTATGAAGAAGCAAATATACTTAAAATTGAGGACATTGTGATAGAGCACCTACTTACTTTCAAGAAGACACTATTAGAAATTGAAGGAAGCATACCCATAGACCTATATGGGAGATTGGAGATAAGAAAACATGTTGCACAAATTGAAGATGATACAATCAGAAACCAAGAAATAGATAACATGTTGCCTGTGATATCAGTTCAAGAAAGGGACATAATATACAAGGAACTAAAACCTCTACTAAGGACCAAGGTGAGATTATTGAAAATCATGGTGAGGAAATATGATGAAGTCACTAAGGAAAATCAGAAGGCACAATAAAAGATACTGATGAGTATTACTTCTAACAAGCCCTCACCTCCTAAGGCCACATCGACCACACAATTGGGAATGAGTGAGAGATCTAAGGCAACAAAGACATCTACTGAGAAGATAAAAGTAGATCCACCACTAGATTTCTATGTTTCTGGTGTAGCAGTAACTCTTGACACCTCTCAAGATTAAAATGACCCCTTTTCAGGGAATATGGATGCTTTTGTGGCAGATGAGGCAGAAAAAAAGAAGGAAGAGGAATAGAAAAAGGAAGAGGAACATAAAAAGGAAGAGGAACAAAAGAATGAATAAGAGCAGAAGGAAGAAGAAAAGAAGATAGATCAGAAAGAGGTAATCACATCATCCATTTCATTGTTGGCAAGCAGTGATTTTAATGTTGACAACATGGATGAAGTAGAAATAGTAAAATTGGCATTTATTGCTTTGAAAAAAATCAAAGGAAAGGTCAGAACAGAAAGGAGACAAGAAGGAAAAAGTAATCAGAAGAGCAATTGATACTGTAAAAAAATTGCTTCCAACACCTATTGTCTTCCAGAATAAAGATGACATTGAAAATTTGAGAATCACACTTGATGAATTTGATGGGCACTATGAGAACCTATTGAAGATAGTAGAAGAAAAGGAAGAGAAGACTTACTCAGAGAAAAAGCTAACAAAATTCTGTAAATCTATTACATGGGACTTAGGCATTGTGAAAACTTGCTTGACAAATGCAAGAAGCTGCATTGGACATGGGAGAAAATTGTTCAGCATTTCATGAATCCAATAAGGCATGTTAAGAATGTAGAAGACATTATTTCCAAAGAGAGGGAAAATCTAAACAGTATGATGGATGGTTGTGAAACATATTTACAATCCAAAACAGAGCTAGACAAAGAAGTCACAAGGATTTTGGCTAAAATCAGTGTATTAGATAATGAGAAAGGGAGAGTATTGACACGATTCAATTTGCTGAAAATCTTTATCACTCCTAAGTTATCAATACTTGAGGTTCATCTCTCAGACTTGGAGAAAGTGAGAGATTCACTAGATAAATATTTGCCCACAGACTTAAAAAAAGCTGAGACCACATCATTTGCACTGAATGGCTTAATTCACATTAGCCAAATTTTGTCTAAGACATGGACTGCAGAAGTGAAGATCTTGGAAGATTCCTTTCAGGATATTTTGAAACTGGTGAGAAAGAATTAAAACCTTTGGTTGTATATGCACCTTTTTCATTGTTGTCAATGGGGGAGAAGAGAAGAAAATATATATAGATATTATATAGAGAAGAAAAGAAAAGAGAAAAGAAAAAGAAAGATTATAGAGGAGACAGATTTGTTGGAACACTTATTCATTTTTTTTTTACAAGTGTTGCCATGAATGCCAAAGGGAGAGATTGTTGGCAAGTAATCAATTTTGTGTAAATGTGATTTAATTTTTGGTTATCATTTATGGAAACACATCTAGGTTTCAGATTGATTCTAGAAAAGACAAGTTTTGGTGATTCAGAAATCGACTAAGTGTAGAAGCAGATATACATAAGTCTTTTGGATGTCAAAGTTTGAGATCGATGATTTAGGGAAAGAGAGCTTAGAGGAAGATAGTATGGGGTATGTATGACCTCCACCTAAGATCAATTTTGTTTTGGTTGAGTCTACAGTGAGTTAGAAAGAATTGAAGATAGATAAACAACAACAGAACAATGAAACCGAGTTTTTTGACAGTAGCAAAGATTGAGGGAGTATAGCTTGGACTCCAGACAATCAAAGTTGTATTTTGGTTGTTGATAACCTCCACATTGACTATGCAAGAGCGCCAACTATGAATTGGTGCTTACTATATTAAATGTATTTTGTATTGAATGCTGACTTAGTAATATTTGTAATATTCATTTTGAGAGTCGACTTTCTAAAGTTGTGAGATATATATGTAATATCTTTTTGATAAAGATTGTGCCTGTGTTATTTGGATAGTTGGATGAGTTATTGAGCGAATAGAAGAGCATAGAATGGTAGAGATCATTGAAGAACTATAAAGGAACTATCTAAGCACAAGTGTTGCTTTTTTTTTTTCATGACTGAGAACACTTTGTAACCTAAACTATATTGTAAGAGTTGTAAGCTCAGTTGGCCCCTAACAGGGTATTGTGAACCTTTAACAAGGTTGTTATTCCTCTAACAAGGAAATGTACTATGTAATATTCAACTCCTAACAGGGCTAGGTCTCCTTACATGGAAATTATACTTTAGTACATGCTTTTGGGTACCATCCCCACCGGGGTTTTCCCTTGGCTAGGGTTTACTCAAAAAAAAAATGGTGTTACGAGTACTGTGTCATTTGCTTATGTTCTTTTATTTACTACCTATTTATGGTTAATATTTAATTACTTGAAGAATAGAATAAAGTGCTATTATATTGATTCATCCCCCCTCAGTATAATCAAATCCTAACAGGTTATGACATAGGAGTTTTTTCATATAAATTTTGATAACATTGGAAAGGCTAGTATCACTAATGCAGTCAAAGATTTGCCAAAAATTGTGAAGCCTACTAACACTATGTGCAGAGAGTATGTGATGGGAACATCTTTCAGAGAAAATCCTTTTCAGTGAAAGAGAAGTTGGATCTAATACATACAGATCTTTGTGGTCCTACAAGAAAAATATCTTACTATGGTGAAAGGTACTTCATACTCTTTGTTAATGACTATTCTAGGATGATCTGGGTTGCATTTCTTAAAGAGAAGTCTGAAACATTTGATAAGTTAAAGATTTACAAAGAAAAAGTTAAGAATTAATCTAGTCTGAAGATAAAGTGTTTGAGTTTAGACAAAGGTGGAGACTTTACATTAGATATGTCCAATGCTTACTATGAAGAGCATGGGATATACAGACATACATTTTCTCCTAGGACACCACAACAAAATGAGATTGCTGAGCAAAGAAATAGAACTATGTTGGATGCAACCAGAACAATGTTTCTTGAAGGCAATGTGTCACATATGCATTGGAGAGAAGTGACCAATACTGTAGTCTACACTTTGAACAGAGTTCAGATCAAAGAAGGTACAAACATGACACCCTATGAAATTTGGTTTAGTTACGCTCCTATTGTAAAATATTTTAGAATATTTGGTAGCAAGTGTCTATGCTGGAAACCTACCTGTTGGGAGCACACTCAGACATGCAAATGTTAGAGATACAAATCATTTAAACTACACTAACATGTTTAAAAAGCATACTCTTAAAACAACAATGGCTTCCACCATAACCTCCGATGAGCTGAACAAGGGCACCCAAAGCCTTGTTGATTTTCTCTTAGAGATGTTATGTGGGTGTGCTCTTCCAACACAATATTATAATCCCACTATTGATAAAAATGCAACTAAGAGAGTGAAGGAATCAAGAGCAAGTATGAGGAACTTGTCTCAAGTCATCACAATGATTATATGGATGCAAAACTAAACTAGATTGATGTGCAAGATAAACAAAAACTATCTAAGATTTATTCCATTATGGACCTAATATGTGATATCTAGATTCAAGATGAAACAAACATGAACTAAGAATTAGTATTTCTTATGAAAAAATGCTAAATTACTCTAGAATTAAACTAGCATGATAACAATGCAAAAATAAGAGATGATTTGCTCTTGAGAAAGGCCTCTATTTATAGAGTTTTTGGAGGAGAAAGAGAGCTTGGATGAGGTGGAGCTCATGTGGCATCCACATAGGTGCCACATGAGGGACACATAAGCCATGCAAGAGGCCCACTTTGCTCACACATGTGTGAGCAACTTTGGATGTGATGGGTTAAAGTGTACTTAAAGTACACATGTGAATGATCTTGTAAGAAGGTGTAAGAGGGTGTAAGAGTTTTGGACATATGAGACACTTTTGGAAAGTGTAAGAAGGTGTCATCATAGGTGTAAAAAACCTTGTTGGCACCAAATTAAAATTATTTGGAAAAGTCAAATTTTAGAAATTTGCTCACACATGTGTGAGCAAATAATTAGGACTAATTGTTGTAGGAATCAAGAAATTAGCTTAATTAACCTTAGTTAATTAATGAATAGGTTTATTTCGTGAGAGTGATGTGAGGTAGGGTAGGATCTAGGTTCAAATTATCTTAATCCAAATTAATTTAGATTAATTATGGTTTAGTAGAATTCAGGTCATGTGAAGGAATAAATAAATTAAAAATTTATTTAAAGGGAATCAACGAAGAATAATGTATTAAATAAGATTTAATACATTAAAAAGGGGTAGTATTTAAATTAAATTTAAATACTAAGGGGACTGAATCATATTTAATTAAATAAATTTAATTAAATAGATAGAAGAATATAACAAATATAATTAATTAAAATTAACTATAATGTTATGGGAATATTAATTAAATTAATATAAGGACGATTTTGGACGT